>CM073582.1:97569721-97892221 GCA_037074715.1 Magnolia kwangsiensis
GAAACTAGTCAAAAAAAGGAAAACAAATCCTAATTTAGAAATAAAAAGGAAAAAATTAAGGAAGAAATTACCAGTTTAGAAGCTTATCTCAGAATCCTATAAAACAAAAAGACAGGTTAGTTTTTAAAAATCAGGAAAAATTAAAACCTAATCTTAATCTAATCCTAAAACTAGTTAATCTCAGAAAAACGTAGCTGTCAGTCCCCAGCAACGACGGCAAAAACTTGTTCACTCCCCAAGTGCAGGGTTGTGATGTAGTAATAAACTCGGTAAGACCGATGTTGAATCCCAAGGGACTAAAACCTGTACGTTATCTAAAACTAACTAGAACTAGAGATAGGCTACGATGAAATCTAAATCAAATCAATTTAAGGAATTAATTGTGAAATTATTATCTAAAGCTTAAGAGAGTTCAGAGGAAGGGAACTAGGGATTCAGAGGATCCACTTGTAGAGATTAGGGAGATTGTATGCCTGTTTCAAGAATCATGGATATTAACTGAACTGTCATTGATATAGTTTTCAAGAGATGAAAGGTATATGAATTAGAATGGATTCCATCACCAAACCATGTCCAGGAGACTATGGCAAACAACAGAATTAAACTAATTACTAACCAATCAACAATGCATGAAGGTTAGGAAGGGTACCGTCATCCGACCATGCCCAGGAGACGATAGTGAACAACAGGGCTTCCTGACGTCATAAACATATAAAGAAAGGAACATGTTCAAAGCCATTGTAGACCCATTGTAATTTCAGTCACAACAGACCATTAAAAACTAAAAAGCATTCCCTTAATTAACTAAAATCAATGTCAATTCAGTCTAAATAAGAAGCACAAGCAAGTCACTCCCATCATGCTACAAGCTTCACCTCTTAGCGCTAGCTAAGAGGATTTAGCCCAGCATGTTTAGGCTATCCTTTAAATTCATGAAAAACAGTGAATAAACAAATAAATAAAAATATTAACACTCCTTGTCTCTCTCTCCTCCTTGCTCCACGTCCCAACCGTGAATGATCCCCTTCTCCACTCCTCTCTCTCTTTATAGAAGCATGAAAGCAGTCGACCTTGCTGGAGAGAAAAACAGTAGTCGGTGCGGAGGATTTCCGCACTCCTTATACAGCTGAAGTCGGTGGGGAGAGGTGCGCAGCAGATTTGGAAACCTCTTACATTTGATGTAGATTTAGAGTGGTTGATTGTCGAACTCCTCTATCTGACTTCTTGGAGGAGTTTAAGACCCCCGCATGCAGCCTCTAGACTGCTTGGATCACCGATCCAACTACGATCACGAACGCAGTGGAGCCCACAGCTGTCGAATTTCGTGGACGCGCGAACAGAGCTCCCGCTCTTGCGCTGCGAAGATGGCGGGGCCAATTATCAGGATTTGATGAAAAATTCACTCCGTCCATCAGCTTCTCCTTGAAAAATCATTCAAAAAAGGACTGTTTTGGCTCGGATTTGGTGTGGCTCACTGGATTTTTCGTTGCACCGTCTATCTTCCATTTTACAGCTGAAATCAGATCTTGGTTGTCTTCCTGGATTCCATCGCCTAGGCGATGGTCAAGCCTACCCTCTGGAGTGGATGAACGGATTGGATCATCCAATCGGATGATGAGTGGGACCCATAACTTAAATCAGCGTCCGCACCTTGCGAACGCTGCTTATGAAAAATTTCGGATCGGGTCAGCGGGGGTCAGTGGTGTGGTGCGGCGCGAGAGCGCACTGCCTGTGCACTCCAACATGTACATGTGGGATCCACTGGAATGTGTGTGAGAAATCTGCTCCGTCCATCTATCTCATCATCTCATTTAAGCGGTTGGGGCCAAAATTGAGGCATATTCAGATATCAAATGGGCTCCAAATTGAGGATTTATGGGCTGATCTGACCATTGGAGCACTTCCAAAGGGATCTGAGGCTTAAAATTCGACATGTACGGTTAATTTATAATCTTAAGGCCCCGTATGAAGTTTCGGGCCGAATGGATGGCTGAAGCCATGTGATCTTGCATTCTGAATGATTTTCGGGCCACTTGAGCTTCAGTTTCTCGATTTTTATAGATCTATAGCGTGTAAATCCATTGGTCTTAGTCCCCTGTGGTCCTTCTCTTTCCTTGGTGACTCATGAGCGTTAAATCCATGCTTTTAGTATCCTTTTTCAATCCATGCTCATAAAATCACCTTGCAACACAAGAATGATAAAACGGGCCATTAGACAGCATTATGTTCGTAAATCCAGGTAATACTGGGGTCTGATATGCAATATTTGACCCTCAACATGTACCTGTATATATAAGCCAGCCCAAAAAAAAAACTCTACTCACCCAGTCACCCGTCATTTTCAAGCAGCACCCGTTTGAAACCCTTCTTCCCTACCAGCGGCCGTTCAAAAAAATCTCTCTCTCCCCCCTCCCTTTCCCAACACTCGTCCGACTGTCCCTCTTCTTCCCTCTCTCTCTCTCACTCGTCCAGTGGTGTTAGACCCTACCGCTAGTCCCTATGGCCTGTCCAGTGCCCCTTTCCAGTGACGGAGCTCGTCCCTACCACTCATCTGGTGCCGCAACTCATCCCTACCAGGCTACCACTCCTCCATCATCGCCCTGATCTGCACACAGCTGCCGGTCGTTCCTGCCCAGCTCGCCCGGTAATGTGTGGGATTGATTTTTATTTTTTATTTTTTATTTTTAAAAATTGTTTAATGTAGAAATTATTTAATATATGTTAATATAGAAATTGTTTAATATAGTTTTGGGTTTAACCTGATATTTGTGTTTTCCCTTAAGGCCCGTTTGTCCAGGCGGATTGGAAGGGATTGGATGGTATTAGAAGGGATTAGAAGTTAAATCCTAGGATTGGCCAGGTGTGTTAACAGACTAGGTGATCTGATCCCGGGATATAGCAATCCCATGGATCTTAAGACAATCCACTGACAACACCATCATTACCTTTAAATCCCATCCAATCCACCCTAATCCGTTCAAATTTGCCTGGGACGTGTTTGGTTCGAGGGATTGGAAGAGATGGGAAGGTTTAATACTTGGATTGGCCGAGCGTGACAAACAAACTCGATATAGCAATCCCATGGATCTTAAGACAATCCACTGACAACATCATTACCTTGAAATCCATGCCATCCACCCTAATACCATTCAATCCCTTCCAATCCACCCAGCCAAATGGGCCCTAAATATTCGTTTTGCTATGGATTCCCTAGAGGGGGTGGCTAACAGTGAAGTGTGAACTAATAGTGGGTGTAATAATGGGCTAACCAGAAAAAAAAAAAAAAAAAATAATAATAATAATAATAATAATCCCAAATCCTAGGTAGTGTCCCTATACCAATGTCGGCACAGACAAATGGTTATGAAGTCGGTGCTGGAAAAGCTTTGTAAGCATCATGTTTATGCATGTGATTTATCCACACCATCCATCTATTTTTCCAGCTCAATTTAGAACAATTTAAATTTTTGGTGGATGACACTGCAGGAGAAGAGTGGTAATTAAAACCTTTTTGAAACACAAAAAGAATTTAGATTAGGTTAACATTTGTATTTTCACTTCATCTACTTATTGTGGTGTGGTTAATGGAGATTTGGATATTCTTCATTTTTTGACTTACGCCTTAAAATGTGCTGGTAAAATAAAACACACTAGCAGATTGATTGCTTAGAAAACCTCTAACATGAATTGGGAAGCTAGGTGAGGCCAGTGTGATGTTTGTGGAAAATCCACACTTTCCATCCGTTGATCATGTTAGGACATACAAAAAAATGATGCAAATCCAGAATCCAAGTGGGTTGCATGATAGAGGATTGAAATTCCATTGTTGAAATATCAAGTGTTTCACTCAGCCATAACATCATATGACTTCCCAATGCATACTAGTATAAACATTGATCGTGAGAGGGTGGTAATCGGAATCACTAGACACATTTGAGAGGATGAACACCTTTTAAAACTTGGTGGGCCCCTTTGACATGTTGGACAGGCCAATTAATATAGAAATTGTTAATATGTTTATATATGTTAATATATGTTAATATGTTAAAATTGTTAATATAGAAATTGTTAATATAGAAATATGTTACTATAGAAATATGTTAATATAGAAATTATTAATATGTTAATTATTGTACTCTACTATTCAAGTCTCATGCCCTAATAGTTATGTTTTTCATATTTCTTAATTTACTTTATAAATGACAGTTTACTTGTTACTTTATTAGTGTTGAATGCTACCACTTTAAGATGCCTTTGATTTTTCATTTGACATTTTGCTATTAATTAGCTAGATGATGAATGTCAATTTCAGCATGCTCCTTTGTTTGCATAGATATGAATTCTTTGTATTATTCTAGTTGTAGACTTGTAGTATAAGATAATCAGTTTTCCATTTGAAGATTTTTATGTTGTCAGACATAGATTCAATGTGTTCTTAGATGCATAGAAATTCTTAAATTGTCCCTTTTTAGACAGTTCAAGGTTAGATAGATTGTAATGTCTTCATTTATTCTAATTTAAATGCATGTGCATGTTCTTGTTTCGTCTCTCCTTTTTCTCTTTGGATATATTTCATGTATTTATTTTCGTCGTCAAATGTCCACACTTTGTATTGATGATTGACATGAGAATCAAATACAAGATTAATATATTCTGGAGAGATAAGGAGAGATGCTGCCAGAATTTCAGCGTAGCATTTAAATTGAAAAATGAAGGCATTAGAATCTATCCAACCTTAAATGGGTGAATGATTTAAACAGTTAAGTAATTATGCCCGTCTAGCGGTCTAGCCGTCTAGGACCCTAGGTATAGCTGTATAACATATCGAGAACTTTATTTCATAGATAGTTAGTCAAGACGAAATCCCAAATACCCCTAGAATGGGTGCATCAGCCACATCTCCTCTAATCGTAGAGGGAGACACAGACACGTCAACTGCATGCAAAGGGAAGAAGAAGAGATCAGCAGTGTGGGATGATTTCAAAGATGTGACAGTTAACGGTGTACAGAAGATAAAGTGTAATTACTACAAAGGGTTATTCAGCAAGATTCCAAGAGGATCTATGACACATCTAATTAGACATTTGAAGATGTGTCCTAAGAAAGTAAGACTCCCTCCTCCTGACTAACAGATGTTGTCATTTACGAAGTCAGAAGGGGACGACTCCTAAGGTGTAGTGTCCACTCATAAGTTTGACAAGGAGAAGCTGAATGAGGGGTATGTTAGATTAATGATTTTGAAAGAAAAACCTTTCAGAATGATAGAAAGTAAAGGGTTTAGGGCTTTCTCTCAATTCCTTAACCCTCGGGCCGAGAATGTCTCCCGCGTCACAGTGCAGAGAGAAAGCATGAAGATATACGCATAGGAGAAGATGAAACTGAAAGAAGTTTTAACTTCAATGACCAAAATAGCTTTGACTTCTGATTTATGGACAACGTCTAATCAAAGAAAAGGATACATTTCATTAATCTCTCACTATGTCGATAA
Organism: Magnolia kwangsiensis; assembly: GCA_037074715.1. NCBI lineage: Eukaryota > Viridiplantae > Streptophyta > Magnoliopsida > Magnoliales > Magnoliaceae > Magnolia > Magnolia kwangsiensis. The sequence continues at coordinate 97,575,210 of CM073582.1, forward strand.
GGATTGAAAACTATACAAGAGAATTTTGAACTTCTACAACCTTTCTCCTCCACATACTAGTTTACTTATTTCAGATTGCATCTACAGTTGTCTAGAAGGCTGGGGCATTGAGAAAAAAATTTTAGCAATAACTTTACACAATACTTCAGCAAATGACAGTGTCATTTCATGCTTACGTAACCAGTTCATGGATACAGGAAATATTTTTTTTAAAGGAAAAATATTTTAGGTCAGATGTTGTGCCCATATTATAAATTTGATTGTACAAGAAGGGCTGAAAGCAATCGACAACACTATAGAAAACATAAGAGAAAGTGTGAAATATATAATGGGGTCGCCATCGAGACTGAGTTTTTGGAATGACATTATCTAATGTTTGAATGAGCCATCTAAAAAAACATTGAAGTTGGATGTCTGTACACATTAGAACTCGACCTATGAAATGTCAGATGCAGCAATGAAATTATAGCTTTCATTTCCTGAATACGTAGTGCGTGACAGAACGTATTCTTGGTTGCCTAACACAGATGATTGGGCCAAAGCACAACAAGTTCACACATTTCTCAAAGTTTTCTACAATTGCACGAAGATTTTTTCTGGCAATCAGTATCCAACCGCAAATCTATTTCTTCCGTCTCTTTGGAAGATTAAAGATGCTCTACAGAAAAATGTCAGTGCGGGTCTAGATTTCATACGTTAGATGACAATTGGTATGAAGATGAAATTCAATAAATACTAGGACGAATGTCTTCTGTTGATGTCCTTGGCAGTTGTTCTTGATCCTCGTTGTAATATGGGGTTGGTTAGCTTTATTTTCATCAAGCTTTATCCTACTGAAAGAGCAGCAACAGAGATGTCTAAGGTTCATGAAGCCCTTGAAGATTTGTACAAATCGTCTGTTAATACTTTACCTGCAGCGGGTGTTGAAGAAAGTTGAGATGCGGATATTTTTGTACCTGGTAATCCAGATGTGCTAAATGAATACATATCATACTTAGCACAAGCACGAATGAGAGTTGATACTAAGGAATCAGAGTTCGAAATGTACCTCAAGGAGCTAATCATAGTGCGATCCAAATTTGATGTGTTGGAATAGTGGAAGATGAAGATTAATGAATTAAAATACCCTACATTATTTGTGATGGAATGGAATATATTATCAATACCAATTTCACCAGTGGCATCAAAATCCATATTCAGCATAGGAAGTAGGGTTGTGAGCAAGTATTGAAGCTCACTTTCGCCAAATACAGTTGAAGCATTAATTTGTACGCAAGATTGGTTGCGCTCGATATGGGGAGGAGATATGAATGATGATGATGATGAGGAGGAGATTGAGATTCGTGACGAGTCTCTACCTGCAGATCAGTAATTATTTTCAGTTTTTCAATTCTTTTTGGTTGAATGTTGAATGATCTGTGATATTATTTCACTGCAACTACAAACATGAAAGTGTTAGTCCTTTTGGAATATGGTTTGGAAGACTTTGAATCTTTGATATTTATTTACATATGCCTGTTCATTTATTTTTATTTTTAAATTTTGATATATTTATATTTCTTTCTTTTATTCCTATATCAAGTTTAAATTATTTACCAATATTTTGATTTTTTTTTAAAAAAAAAATTGAGTGTAGATATGTCGTCATCTGACCTATCGACAAACATTTGGGACTACGCTTCCCTCGTTGAATCACCACCAAGGTCTGAAAAAATAAAGATTAAGTGTAGCTTGTGTGGTGCAAAGTTTGTGAACAAGACTAATCATTTTTGCTTATACTTGTCATGTCGAGGTGGTGATGCAAAACCATGCCCCAATACCCCTAAGGATGTCCAAATTCTTTTTCAAGCCCTTTTAGATTCGAATAGAAAACCTTTCACTCCATCCAAACCTTCTGCTTCTGGATCTAGTATACGAATGACATCCACAAAACGTTTCCCTACCACCAATTTGGTAGCTAAAAATTCCTTTACCTACGCATATTTTCATAGGTAAAAATATTTACCAAACAAACACGTTTAACTACGAATGATATCGTAGGTAAAAATACTTTACAAAACGTTTAGCTACGAATATTTTCGTAGGTTAAGACTTTTAAATATGAAAATTTTCGTAGGTAAAAACTTGGAGGAGACTTTTACCTACAAAAATTTTTGTAGGTAAAAGTTTTTTTTTTTTCTCTCGCCCTGTATTCCAGCACAAAATTCTTGAAATACACCTGATATACACCTGTTACAATATAATTCCTGATATACACCTGTCATGTAATATATTTCATCATATTCACATTCACAGCCATTTAACTCCAAAGTATATAAATAAATCTATCCAAATATAAACTACATCATGCATAAATAGGTTTAGGGATTTGAGAATAAGTTAAGGTTATAGGTTATAGGTAGGTTACAGGTTATAGGTTTATGGATTTGAGAATAGGTTAAGGTTTAGGTTTAGGAAATTGGGTTTCGGTTCGGGATCGGGTTTTACTTTGGGTTTTCAAGTTTAGGTTTAAGTTTAGGTTAGGTAGTTGAGAATAGGATTAGGTGTAGGTTTAGGTTTAGGGATTTGAGAATAGGTTAAGGTTTAGGTTTTAGGTTAAGGTTATAGGTAGGTTATAGGTTATAGGTTTAGAGATTTGAGAATAGGTTAAGGTTTAGGTTTAGGAAATCGGGTTTGGGTTCGGGATCGGGTTTTGATTTGGGTTTTCAAGTTTAGGTTTAGGTTTAGGTTAGGTAGTTGAGAATATGATTAGGTGTAGGTTTAGGTTTAGGGATTTGAAAATAGGTTAAGGTTTAGGTTTTAGGTTAAGGTTATAGGTTACAGGTTTAGGGATTTGAGAATAGGTTAATGTTTAGGTTTAGGTTTAGGAAATCGGGTTTGGGTTCGGGATCGGGTTTTGCTTTGGGTTTTCAAGTTTAGGTTTAGGTTTAGGGTAGGTAGTTGAGGATAGGATTAGGTGTAGGTTTAGATTAAGGGATTTGAAAATAGGTTAAGGTTTAGGTTTTAAGTTAAGGTTATAGGTAGGTTATAGGTTATAGGTTTAGGGATTTGAAAATAGGTTAAGGTTTAGGTATAGGAAATCGGGTTTGGGTTCGGGATCGGGTTTTGCTTTGGGTTTTCAAGTTTAGGTTTAGGTTTAGGTTAGGCAGTTGAGAATAGGATTAGGTGTAGGTTTAGGTTTAGGGATTTGAGAATATGTTAAGGTTTAGGTTTTAGGTTAAAGTTATAGGTAGGTTATAGGTTATAGGTTTAGGGATTTGAGAATAGGTTAAGGTTTCGGTTTAGGAAATCAGGTTTGGGTTCGGGATCGGGTTTTGCTTTGGGTTTTCAAGTTTAGATTTAGGTTTAAGTTAGGTAGTTAAGAATAGGATTAGGTGTAGGTTTAGGTTTAGGGATTTGAGAACACATTTAGGTTTTAGGTAGGTTATAGGTTATAGCTGTAGGGAATTGAGAATAGGTTAAGGTTTAGGTTTTAGGTTAAGGTTATAGGTAGGTTATAGGTTATAGGTTTAGGGAATTGAGAATAGGTTAACGGTTAGGTTTAGGAAATCGGGTTTGGGTTCGGGATCGGGTTTCGCTTTGGGTTTTCAAGTTTAGGTTTATGTTTAGGTTAGGTAGTTGAGAATAGGATTAGGTGTAGGTTTATGTTTAGGGATTTGAGAACACATTTAGGTTTTAGGTTAAGGTTATAGGTAGGTTATAGGTTATAGGTTTAGGGATTTAAGAATAGGTTAAGGTTTAGGTTTAGGAAATCGGGTTTGGGTTCAGGATCGGGTTTTGCTTTGGGTTTTCAAGTTTAGGTTTAGGTTTAGGTTAGGTAGTTGAGAATAGGATTAGGCGTAGGTTTAGGTTTAGGGATTTAAGAATAGGTTAAGGTATTAGGTTTAGGTTTTAGGTAGGTTATAAGTTATAGCTGTAGGGAATTGAGAATAGGTTAAGGTTTAGGTTTTAGGTTAAGGTTATATGTAGGTTATAGGTTATAGGTTTAGGGATTTGAGAATAGGTTAAGGTTTAGGTTTAGAAAATCGGGTTTGGGTTCAGGATCGGGTTTTGCTTTGGGTTTTCAAGTTTAGGTTTAGGTTTAAGTTAAGTAATTGAGAATAGGAGTAGGTGTAGGTTTAGGTTTATGGATTTGAGAATAGGTTAAGGTTTAGGTTTTAAGTTAAGGTTATATGTAGGTTATAGGTTATAGGTTTAGGGATTTGAGAATAGGTTAAGGTTTAGGTTTAGGAAATCGGGTTTGGGTTCGGGATCGGGTTTTGCTTTGGGTTTTCAAGTTTAGGTCTAGGTTTAGGTTAGGTAGTTGAGAATAAGATTAGGTGTAGGTTTAGGTTTAGGGATTTGAGAATAGGTTAAGGTTATAGGTAGGTTATAGGCTATAGGTTTAGGGAATTGAGAATAGGTTAAGGTTTAGGTTTAGGAAATCGTGTTTGGGTTCGGGATAGGGTTTTGCTTTGGGTTTTCAAGTTTAAGTTTAGGTTTAGGTTAGGTAGTTGAGAATATGATTAGGTGTAGGTTTAGGTTTAGGGATTTGAGAATAGGTTAAGGTTTAGGTTTTAGTTTAAGGTTATAGGTAGGTTATAGGTTTAGGGAATTAAGAAGAGGTTAAGGTTTAGGTTTAGGAAATCAGATTTGGGTTCGGGATCGAGTTTTTCTTTGGGTTTTCAAGTTTAGGTTTAGGTTTAGGTTAGGTAGTTGAGAATAGGATTAGGTGTAGGTTTAAGTTTAGGTATTTGAGAACACATTTAGGTTTTAGGTTAAGGTTTTAGGTAGGTGTTATAGCAGTAGAAAATTGAGAATAGGTTAAGGTTTAGGTTTTAGGTTAAGGTTATAGGTAGGTTATAGGTATGTTATAGGTTATAGGTTTAGGGAATTGGGAATAGGTTAAGGTTTAGATTTAGGAAATCGGGTTTGGGTTCGGGATCGGGTTTTGCTTTGGGTTTTCAAGTTTAGGTTTAGGTTTAGGTTAGGTAGTTGAGAATAGGATTAGGTGTAGGTTTAGGTTTAGGGATTTGAGAACACATTTAGGTTTTAGGTTTAGGTTTAAGGTTAAGCTTATAGGTAGGTTATAGGTTATAGGTTTAGGAATTTGAGAGTATGTTAAGGTTTAGGTATAGGAAATCGGGTTTGGGTTCGGGATCGGGTTTTGCTTTGGGTTTTCAAGTTTAGGTTTAGGTTTAGGTTAGGTAGTTGAGAATAGGATTAGGTGTTGGTTTAGGTATATGGATTTGAGAATAGGTTAAGGTTTAGGTTTTAGGTAAAGGTTATAGGTAGGTTATAGGCTATAGGTTTAGGGAATTAAGAATAGGTTAAGGTTTAGGTTTAGAAAATCAGGTTTGGGTCTGGGATCAGGTTTTACTTTGGGTTTTCAAGTTTAGGTTTAGGTTTAGGTTAGGTAGTTGAGAATAGGATTAGGTGTAGGTTTAGGTTTAGGGATTTGAGAATAGGTTAAGGTTTAGGTTTTAGGTTAAGGTTATAGGTAGGTTATAAGTTATAGGTTTAGGGAATTGAGAATAGGTTAAGGTTTAGGTTTAGGAAATCAGTTTTGGGTTCGGGATCGGGTTTTTCTTTGTATTTTCAAGTTTAGGTTTAGGTTTAGGTTAGGTAGTTGAGAATAGGATTAGGTGCAGGTTTACGTTTAGGGATTTGAGAACACATTTAGGTTTTAGGTAGGTGTTATAGCTGTAGGGAATTGAGAATAGGTTAAGGTTTAGGTTTTAGGTTAAGGTTATAGGTAAGTTATAGGTTATAGGTTTAGGGAATTAGGAATAGGTTAAGGTTTTGGTTTAGAAAATTGGGTTTGGGTTCGGGATCGGGTTTTGCTTTGGGTTTTCAAGTTTAGGTTTAGGTTTAGGTTAGGTAGTTGAGAATAGGATTAGGTGCAGGTTTAGGTTTAGGGATTTGAGAACACATTTAGGTTTTAAGTTTGGGTTTTAGGTTAAGCTTATAGGTAGGTTATAGGTTATAGGTTTAGGGATTTGAGAATAGGTTAAGGTTTAGGTTTAGGAAATCGGGTTTGGGTTCGGGATCGGGTTTTACTTTGGGTTTTCAAGTTTAGGTTTAGGTTTAGGTTAGGTAGTTGAGAATAGGATTAGGTGTAGGTTTAGGTTTAGGGATTTGAGAATAGGTTAAGGTTTAGGTTTTAGGTTAAGGTTATAGGTAGGTTATAGGTTATAGGTTTAGGGAATTGAGAATAGGTTAAGGTTTAGGTATATGAAATTGGGTTTGGATTCGGGATCGGGTTTTGCTTTGGGTTTTCAAGTTTAGGTTTAGGTTTAGGTTAGGTAGTTGAGAATAGGATTAGGTGTAGGTTTAGGTTTAGGGATTTGGGAATAGGTTAAGGTTTAGGTTTTAGGTTAAGGTTATAGGTAGGTTATAGGTTATAGGTTTAGAGAATTGTGAATAGGTTAAGGTTTAGGTATAGGAAATCGGGTTTGGGTTCGGGATCGGGTTTTGCTTTGGGTTTTCAAGTTTAGTTTTAGATTTAGGTTAGGTAGTTGAGAATATGATTAGGTGTATGTTTTGGTTTAGGAATTTGAGAACACATTTAGGTTTTAGGTTAAGGTTTTAAGTAGGTTATAGGTTATTGCCGTAGGGAATTGAGAATAGGTTAAGGTTTAGATTTTAGGTTAAGGTTATAGGTAGGTTATAGGTTGTAGGTTTAGGGAATTGAGAATAGGTTAAGGTTTAGGTTTAGGAAATCGGGTTTGGGTTCGGGATCGGGTTTTACTTTGGGTTCTCAGGTTTAGGTTTAGGTTTCGGTTAGGTAGTTGAGAATAGGATTAGGTGTAGGTTTAGGTTTAGGGATTTGAGAATACATTTAGGTTTTATGTTTAGGTTTTAGGTTAAGGTTATAGGTAGGTTATAGGTTATAGGTTTAGGGATTTGAGAATAGGTTAAGGTTTAGGTTTAGAAAATTGGGTTTGGGTTCGTGATCGGGTTTTACTTTTGGTTTTCAAGTTTAGGTTTAGGTTTAGGTTAGGTAGTTGAGAATATGATTAGGTGTAGGTTTAGGTTTAGGGATTTGAGAATAGGTTAAGGTTATAGGTTATAGGTTTAGGGAATTGAGAATAGGTTAAGGTTTAGGTTTAGGAAATCGGGTTTGGGTTCGGGATCGGGTTTTGCTTTGGGTTTTCAAGTTTAGGTTTAGGTTTAGGGTAGGTAGTTAAGAATAGGATTAGGTGTAGGTTTAGGTTTAGGGATTTGAGAACACATTTAGGTATTAGGTTAAGGTTTTAAGTAGGTTATAGGTTATAGTTGTAGGGAATTGAGAATAGGTTAAGGTTTAGGTTTTAGGTAGGTTATAGGTTATAGGTTTAGGGAATTGAGAATAGGTTAAGGTTTAGGTTTTGGAAATCGGGTTTGGGTTCGGGATCGGGTTTTCCTTTGGTTTTTCAAGTTTAGGTTTAGGTTTAGGTTACACAGTTTAGAATAGGATTAGGTGTAGGTTTAGGTTTAGGGATTTGAGAACACATTTAGGTTTTAGGTTTACGTTTTAGGTTAAAGTTATAGGTAAGTTATAGGTTATAGGTTTAGGGATTTGAGAATTAGATAAGGTTTAGGTTAAAGAAATCGAGTTTGGGTTCGAGATCGGGTTTTGCTTTGGGTTTTCAAGTTTAGGTTTAGATTTAGGTTAGGTAGTTAAGAATAGAATTTGGTGTAGGTTTAAGTTTAGGAATTTGAGAATAGGTTAAGGTTTTAGGTTTAGGTTTTAGGTAGGTTATAGGTTATAGCTGTAGGGAATTGAGAATAGGTTAAGGTTTTGGTTTTAGGTTATGATTATTGGTAGGTTATAGGTTATAGGTTTAGGGATTTGAGAATAGGTTAAAGTTTAAGTTTAGGAAATCGGGTTTGGGTACGAGATTGGGTTTTGCTTTGAGTTTTCAAGTTTAGGTTTAGGTTTAGGTTAGGTAGTTGAGAATAGGATTAGGTGTAGGTTTAGGTTTAGGGATTTGAGAATAGGTTAGGGTTTAGGTTTTAGGTTAAGGTTATCGGTAGGTTATAGGTTATAGGTTTATGGATTTGAGAATAGGTTAAGGTTTAGGTTTAGAAAATCGGGTTTGGGTTCGGGATCGAGTTTTGCTTTGTGTTTTCAAGTTTAGGTTTAGGTTTAGGTTAGGTAGTTGAGAATAGGATTAGGTGTAAGTTTAGGTTTAGGGATTTGAGAACACATTTAGGTTTTAGGTTAAGGTTTTAAGTAGGTTGTAGGTTATAGCTGTAGGGAATTGAGAATAGGTTAAGGTTTAGGTTTTAGGTTAGGGTTATAGGTAGGTTATAGGTTATAGGTTTAGGGAATTGAGAATAAGTTAAGGTTTAAGTTTAGAAAATCGGGTTTGGGTTCGGGATCGAGTTTTTCTTTGGGTTTTCAAGTTTAGGTTTTGATTTAGGTTAGGTAGTTGAGAATAGGATTAGCTGTAGGTTTAGGTTTAGGGATTTGAGAACACATTTAGGTTTTAGCTTTAGGTTTTAGGTTAAGGTTATAGGTAGGTTATAGGTTATAGGTTTAGGGATTTGAGAATAGGTTAAGGTTTAGGTTTAGGAAATCGGGTTTGGGTTCGGGATCGGGTTTTGCTTTGGGTTTTCAAGTTTAGGTTTAGGTTTAGGGTAGGTAGTTGAGAATAGGATTAGGTGTAGGTTTAGGTTTAGGGATTTGAGAATAGGTTAAGGTTTAGGTTTTTGGTTTAGGTGTTAGGTAGGTTATAGGTTATAGGTTTAGGGAATTAAGAATAGGTTAAGGTTTAGGTTTAAGAAATCGGGTTTGGGTTCGGGATCCAATTTTTCTTTGGGTTTTCAAGTTTAGGTTTAGCTTTAGTGCTTTGAGAACACATTTAAGTTTTAAGTAGGTTTTAGGTTATAGATGTGGGGAATTGAGAATAGGTTAAGGTTTAGGTTTTAGGTTAGGGATTTGAGAACACATTTAGGTTTTAGGTTAAGGTTTTAGGTAGGTTATAGGTTATAGTTGTAGGGAATTGAGAATAGGTTATAGGTTCAGGTAATAGGATTATGTGTGGTTTAGGTTAAGGGTGAGGTCCCTGCAAATACAGATATAAATATGGCCTGTTAACATGGCCAGGCCCTTCCAATGCTGTCCATAGAAAATGGATAGCTTCATCATGGTCATAACAGCAGTTCCAGCTTCCATTCAGATGACCCCCACTCATCCGGATAGCTCCGACGCACATCCGGGTATGCTCCATTAATTTTTGACTAATACCAAAATACGACCTGTCCAAATGGTCAGGCCCTCCTAATGCTTTCCATAGGAAATGCACAGCTTCATCATGGTCATAATAGTAGTTCTCTCCTTCTAGTGACCCTCGCTCATCTGGATAGCTCCGACGTACATCCGGGTATGCTCCATTAATTTTGAGTAAGTACATAAATACGGCCTGTCCAGATAGTCAGGCCCTCTTCTTTATGGTCATAATAGTGGTTCCCACCTTCCATGGACCCCCGGTCATCCGGACAGCTCCGACGCACATCCGGGTATGCTCCATTAATTTTGAGCAAGTACATAAATACGGCCTGTCCGGATGGCCAGGCCCTCCTAATGCTGTCCATAGAAAATGGACAGCTTCATCATGGTCATAACAGCGGTTCCCACCTTTCAGGGACCCCCGCTCAGCATCCGGATAGCTCCGACGCACATTCGGGTCTGCTCTATTAATTTCGAGCAAAATAACTTAATCGTAAATGAACTTTTATAAAATAAATTTTAATTTACTAAAATTTACCTGAAGGCACTGACGGATGAGCTGCCGCACATCATCTGTCATGTCTACCCAACGGGGGGGGTGGCAGGGATCAGAGATCGGCATAAGACACCGACCTCCGACGTAAACAAGCTGGCATTGTCCCTAACAGGTCTAATACAATCCTGTGGAAACTCTACTGTCACCTGAAGAACGGCACCTGCATTGAAAGAAAATTTGAGAAAGGCTTAGAGGGGCTGTCAGAATGATATATTTTACAAACTTTTGTTATATTTCTCTAAGGGAAACAGTCACACCTTCAGACCATCATTTCTAGGATGTTATTTCCTTGCCAACAACCTAATTCTCCTCTGAGACAAGTGCCTATGAGTTAATAAGGGTGAAACTCTGACAAGAGTGGGCTTGTTGCCAACCTGTTTGTAAATATTTATCAATGAAGAAGAAAAATAAATCATAACCAATATCCCTTTGAGCAAATATCCTTGTTGGAAATCCTACAAGTCTTCCATGAGAGACGTGTATGCCATACTGGGAATTCACGAATCTTGTATTACTGGATTGTCCTTCCATCTGCATTCATAATGCCAATCCAATAACCAAAATGAGAATTGGTATCCAAGATACAACATCCAACTTCGAAAAAGGAAAAGGAAAAAATATCTAAAACACTGCAATGCAAGCATAGTTTTCTTCAAAGTAAAACTACAATAAGGTTTGAATGCAAGCACACATGGTCGAGTTGAATCCAAGTCTCAAATTTTCCACCTTCACTTTTCTTAAAATGGTATCGTGCTTTAAGTAAAGAGATGCTATAAAAAAATTGAGGACTTTCTATCATAACTATCTACTAGCATATATATCCATGTAGGATGCAAGTGTAACATGAGAATAGGTAGAATTCCATGACCTCATTAGAATATATATATATATATATATATATATATATATATATATATATATATATATATATATATATATATATATATATATATATATATATATATATATATATATATATATATATAAAACTTAGATGATGGTGCTGACGACTAAGCATCCATATGTCTTGTAAGATTCATCTAGAATAAAAGTTCTCAATATGCATCTTTTATGAAAGTACAATGTGCTATAAAAAATTGAGGACTTTCTATCATAACTATCTACTAGCATATATATCCATGTAGGATGCAAGTGTAACATGAGAATAGGTAGAATTCCATGACCTCATTAGAATATATATATATATATATATATATATATATATATATATATAAAACTTAGATGATGGTGTTGATGACTAAGCATCCATATGTCTTGTAAGATTTATCTAGAATAAAAGTTCTCAATATGCATCTTTTATGAAAGTACAATATACCAGACTAGAAAGGAAACACACAAAAGTAATAGAGAAGTCTATGTTACATCTAGTAAAAAGATCCAGATTAACCATGCTTAAAAAAGGAGCACTCACACATTCTTCAATCCTTGTTGTTGAACAAAATCTAGACATTGTTTCACAAGCTGCACCAGATCAAAATTTGTTAAAGTATGAAAGTTGCTTTCACCAATTAAAAAGAAGCAAGAAATATTTTCCTTCTTATTTATTTCCAGCACAAGAAATTTCACAATTTTACTTCTCGTAGCCACTTTAAACAGGAACAAACCATTTCCAGCATTATAATCACCAGAACGATTATAGGGTTTAGAATTCAATGGCACAATAGTGCATGTACATCAAGATAACATTTACTAAATAAAAAATTCCAATTTATCAGTAAGGTCCAATTTATTAGTTAGATACATCCAGCTAGACCAAATACTGCTTCTTCTTCTTTTTCTAGATTGAAACAGGGTAGATAGTTGATGATCTTTTCGTATATAACCAATGTGACATATGAAGAGAGATAGGACTTATAATAATGTCATGTGCCTCTCTCAGACATCTCCTAACAAATTTTCTTTCTAATACAAAAAAAAAGCTCATCACTTGTCCATCCTCTGTTCATGAAACAAAATGAAGGTTCTTCTTGAAACAATGTTGGGTTTCAAAATCAATTTGAAAGCACTATATATAAGCGTGTTTTGCATAAATGATAAAAGCCATATATATAAGATCTTGATGTCACCAAAGAATATATCAAAATCAATTTGAAGGCACTGTGGATAAGTGCATTTTGCAGATAAGTATGATAAAAGGATGTGAAATACCTATAGAGACTATCCACACATCACACGAACATATCATGACAGTTTTACATTCAAATAAACCATTCCATTCATCCATCAATTAGATGGATCTAGCAACTATAGCTAGTAATGAAGGCTTGCACATTCAGTTCCAAGTAATCATATACAACAAATATATAGGAGACCATAGGTACCTGCATATAACATAGTGGTAAGAATAATGGAAAAGAAGTAAAACTAGCGAGTAGCAATCCCATGAAATAGGACACCCTTCTACAACCTAAAAACTCACTTTCTTTTATAAGAAAGTGTGTGTGAGATACAAAGATAGGATATACTCTAGAGAGCGAGAGAGAGGTTTACCTTGACAACTTCTATAAACATCTCCCTTAAACTGCACTTCCTAAACCAACGGACACTCACACACCCTTCCATGGAATGTATCCTGAACAAACAATGCAACTATCAGCATACATGAAAACATCTCAACTTGTATGCTGGGCTAATTATACCCTTTAATACCTTGCAACCAATAATGTTGGCAGCCTTGTCTTCCCAGCAACCACCATTATAGTTCAAACACTCGTTTGTCTGAATTTTATGAACTAACACCATTCATTTGAAAATTTAACTGAAAATAAAATATAAAAACAATAGAAAATAAGATGCAAAAATCTGATCTAAGGCATGCATTTGTACATTTAATGATTCTACATGTATTCCAACCATCCACACTCAAAAGAAGAAGAAAATTTTGGTAAGCTTCTTTCAAACTTAAAATATTGGTAAGCTTCTTTTGAGAACTATTTATCTAAAACTCCAGAAAAGAACTTCCCAAAAGAATTTTAGAAAACTCTGCCAAGAACTATTTATCTGGATTTATGAAAGAACCAAAAAAGAGAGATCATGAACATCTAGTTCCTGAGAAAGCATGAAATAACTCATAATGCCATTCCCTTAAAACCATGAAAGAACCAAAACTAATCAACAAAAAAAAAAAAAAAAGATTGAAGAACCACTCTAGCACAGGCAACCCCCTTTCTTTGAAGAAACTAATAACAGATTTAGTTTCAAAGATGGTAGCTCATGCTTAATGAATGAATATCATATTCCTTATGCAGCAATATCTATAAAAACATTAAATTAGAAAAGGATATTCACATAGTTCAAATAAAAATAAATTAGTAATCTAAACTAACAAATAATTAGCTAATGAAACATTAAAATGATGCATGATCATTTCAAGAACTGGTAGATTATCTGAACATTACCTATTCTCTTAAAAAATCAGAACTCCAACAAAAGAACAAAAGAGTAAAAAGGTTTAACACCCCGAAAATCGGGGGTCGGGTAGAAACCCAACTCCCGAGTTCCAGAACGTCACTTATGCAACATAGATAATGATAAATGCATGTTGTTTGTAGAATGACATTAAACAAGATTGAGACTAAGCCAAAACAGTATATCATACTCCAGAGACAGTTAAATTAGCAAGCGGAAGACTGATAAATACATAAAATATATAATTCATTGTAAGAGTTTAGAGTGTGAACATGTTACCAGGTTAATTAAATACATGTATACTCCAAAAATGGAAAGGAAAGAATATACATGAGTACTCCAACAATTTAAAAATGACAAGAGTCATGGTGTCTAATCAACCTCCTTTTAATCCCGTCGATCAGAACACACATAAAGGAGGGATCCTCCTCATCATCATCAAGTCCGGCTCCGCTTCACAAGCAGCGCTATCATCTGCAACTAAAACAGGGACTGGTTGGTGTGCGCGACACCGTCCCGTATCGTGGGAGTAAGTGATCAACTTAGTGGAATAATAGAGCAGAGATTAGCATGTTCTCAAATCAATCATGCGATAATAGTAAAGCAATTAATCAAATATTCCTAAATACTGTTGTTAATACAATTTGACATGACATGATGGATGCCCTCACCGATGATCTTCCTCATACAGCACCATCTTACGCCCGTGGCATGCTTTCTTCCCATAGTGCTCCACATCTTCCAAGCACATGCAATGTGATGGTGATATGATTATCGAGTTATTATTAGTCCATTCATAAAGCAGTATTGGTAAACTAAGGTATCTTACTTATATCAATCTCAACAAAGATCCTGTCTAGGGTCGTCACTCCTAGTAATCTCATACGATGTTATATTTGTAGGTCGCTGCAAGGGCTGTTGTTCGCACTCATTGCATCGCTCCCCCATCACCGTATCAATACAGGCCTAATTATCCTTAAGACTGCATCAGGACTCGTCGCCCCCATGCGGTGTCAGGATAAACTCAAGGTCACTACAAAGGGCTCGTCACCTGATCAGTGTAGGCCGACAGTAAGAATATAGTGTCCCATACCACCATAATCTGCTCAGAGTAGGGTGCTCACTGGTCATTATGGAGAGGTTTGTGGCCCCAGCGTAGGCCGACAGCTCGACCACGGTGTCCCATACCACCATGCCTGGCTCATGAGTCTTTATAGATCAAGGTACCATGGTTAACAGGGTTTCCAATGGTAAGTTCAGTACCCTAGGTTCAAGCAGTTATGACTCATACATGGTGAACATACGACGGCCAGTTGGGTTACTTGACGTGCTCGAGTAGTACGAGCGCATCTCAAGTCGAACGACATGAAGTGCGTGAAACACTTCACGTGGCCTAACCACTGCCGCCAACTCAAAACACGACTCGCGTTCATCGACGCGTCCTTCTTGGCCAATAGAAGCCAACCACGAATTTACTCTGTTACCGACTACCTGGACTAAGCATAGTCCCAAACATTTATAAATCAGCATCAATAATCATGTGAGAGTAATTGAAATGCAATATAACAATACAAGCATGTTATCACATGTTATAACATACAACTTAAGCAATTCATTCAACACATGCATTTCATACATACAATGTAATCCCTACATATTGCCAACATGATGGAAATCATTTACATCAGCATATTACTTGAGAATTCAATCTCAAAACTATTTCATAACACCATATACTCAATACATACTAATACAAACATTCATACAAACACTTAGTCTACACACTTAAGTCTACATAGTGTATGTCGACTCAAAGTGCGCCTTTGGACGAATCTCTTCACCAAACCAATTATGCACGCATTCCTAATATCCTAATGCGACAAAAAGTCATGTCAACCATTTCAGCAAAATATGGATGCAAACAGTATTTCCTACAAATGACTAAAATGCCCTAAATCTCATATTTTTCGTCTGCTTACGAAACAGGAAATGGACAGCATGTTGTACATGTCAAACGGCGTTGCCGTTGATAAGCTACTATTAAACGACATTGAAATCATTGAAAACAGTCAATCAAAGCGTCTAAAATCCGCACCTTTTACCCTAGTTGTGTGTCGTTTCGAACGGAGCGTATACGCTTCGTCAACGGCGCACAGGAGACCTAATGCACACGTACATCAGCTACTTTGCTATTTGAATCAAAGAAATCCCCAAATCAGCAAGTGGTTAGGGTTTTTCTTACCTAAAAGTGCGTTGGAATCGTCGGGAAAGTGATTGGAGTGCGCTGCTTTAGTACGTGTAGCAGCAGCAGTAAGTGGCAGGAAGATCTCTCCCACACTCTCTCACAAACTCTCATTTTTTTTTCTCTCTCTCTCTAGCTAGGATTCTAAGCAAATTTGGATGGGTGAGAGAAGTGAGGGTTTAAAGCCCTTTTATAAGCTAAAACATTCCCAAAATAGGCTTGGGAACAATGTTTACTTGAGGTCTAACCAAATCGGGGCTGTTCTGGTCCAAAAAGGCATTTTGGGAGGTCCCCTGGCCAAACGCGATCGGACTTAAGCTCATGCATACTGGATCTAACACACATCAAGTTTTCAGACCAACAGAGTTCGTAGATCGCACGTGGCGGTCCAGTTTTAGTTCAGCGGTCTTCGCACCTAGATCAGGTCTACAAGTCTCGTGATATGAATGAGAAATTTTTCCTGATTCGAGGGTTTATTTTGGCTGAATTCTGATGGTCAGAACGCTTAATAATTACGCGCCAAGTCACGTGCCAGATTTAAATTTCAAAATTCCAAATCTAACCCTATTCTCACTCTCTTCACTCCAGGCTCAATGAAATAGCCTCTGAATGTCGGTTGGACTTGATTTTCGAAATGATTGTCAAGTCCAGCTAAGCGGTCATAACGGTCTAAGATTGCAGGTATCAGACTTTCGACGCGCGGTCTAGATCCAATACAAAGTTTCAAAGGGGTCCTAAGAACAAACCGGTTTAGAGTTTGATCCAAGGTTTCAGGATGTTATAGCGTCATTGGTTCTACAAGTTTTGGGTCTTGTAGAACGTATTTAAAGTGATCAGGACTATTTCACAGCTACTCTAGCGTTGCGCTAGCTAACGTATGCTTATTTTCTAAAGGAATTAATCCTACGTGATTTCTTTGGTTTTGGAATTGGGTTCTGAGAGGTTACCAAGGTGTTTTGGTTGACCCATTGCCTAAGGACGTCTGATCCCAGGTTGGCAAACATCCGGGGTGTTACAAAAGGACAACAAAGCTTGAGCTCTTTTGTCACATGGGTCATCATAGTTATAAAAGAAAATGAACTAAAACTTAGAGTGAGAGTAAGTCCTTGCAAGAAATTTCTTCACAATAAGAGAATTGAGGCAAGCTTGAGGCCTAAGAATCTTTGGTTTGATAAAGGAAATTGCATGACAAAAAGAACTAAGAATGATGAAACGAAGTTTGTAGAGAATTTCTGTACTTCAATTAAACTGTTACATAAGCAACACTTTTTATGACATTGCTAAGACTACTCTTTGTCCATGTAGATTTTGAAGTGGCATGTGTCTAGGACTGTCCAAGTGTCTCAAAATGTCAGCTTGGCAAACCTCAAAAAGTAAGTGTCCAAGTAATAGGTCTGGAAAATGCCTAGAATATGAACTGACATCATATCCAGAAAGGGGTTGTTTGTTTGTAATATATATAACTGCAAATTTCTAATTCCTACATGGTAATGACATATAACTATTGTCTCCACTTTACGCATTCAAGATACTTTCATCATGGATGTCTTAGATGAGATCAAATCATCATGCAAGCTCACCTCCATAACAGAGTGGCAACTTACAGCAAAATCAAAGACTGCATTAAGTCTTCCAAGTTCTTGTAATCTATCATTTTGATATCATTTCCTTGGGTGGAGGCAGACAACTGCTCAGTTTTCAGGGTTCCAAAGAATTGCCTGATTGGAGATTGAACAGTTGGGTTGACAACTGATGAAATTTGGTGGGGTCCATTAAAATGATATAACATGATGGATTGAGATTGAATCCATGAGATGTTTGATGATCAAAATAAATGTACATTAGAATCTCAAAAGGGGTACACATAAAACATGAATTATAATTTGGACGACAAATGTGTTTAGAAAATCTGGAATGCTCGAATTGAGGCCCACATTTTGGATGGAGCACAGGTCTAAATCACAATGGCTGAATGATCATAACCACCCAATTGATGTCTATCAAATGAATTGTTAAAATTAAAGTGGTCGGCGAATCGGATGGTTAACGACAATCTGACCAGTGAGATTTTCAGGCCATGCTCTATCAATACTCACGATTGGGACTATCCTAGACTGCTCAAATCATGGAGCACATTTTGGGTAGATCGTAGATGAAATCACACTGACTGAATGATCCTGACCATTGAATTGATGGTTGAAAATGAAGTGATTGATAACCCAATCCAACAGGAAAAATCAGACTATTAAGAACATTTCAATCAGTGTGATTTTCGGGCAATGACCCATCAACAATGAGGCCTTTGATTCGGATGACTTTGATTGCCCATACACATATATGCCACGCGTACTGAATGAGTGGCAGAGAGAATTAAAGATTCAAATATAGTAGTTATCATCATCCATAAGTGCTAATTATCATATTCACAATTGATTAAGAAAAATAAGATGTGAGAAACTGCAAATACAGAGAGAGAGAGAGACTCACGGCCATGATGATCAATTAAAATGAATTAGATGGCGGGGTTTGTGATGAAACTGAAAGAAACCCAGTTCAACAAATTACAAAAAAAACCCCAAAAAATCCTTCTCATCTTCTCATAATCAAGATTTTCATCTTGTTTTTGTATTTTGGGTCCTTGGGAAATGTCGATTCTCACAGCTTGCAAACAATCATTCGATGCCTTCAATGCTCCAAACAAGCTTTTCAAACCCACCAACGTCTCTCTCTCTCTCTATCCTGTTTTGTACTTTCTCATGCATTGTTTGGAGGAGGAGAAGAAGACGAAGAAGATCCAATCGACACAAAAGAAAACCACGAAATTGCATGAATGAATCGTCCCTAAATCCCTAAATCTCCAAATCCATAAATCCCTAAATCCCTCAATCCCCAAATCATTTCAATCAGTATTGAGATTGAGAGAGATTGAGAGAGATTGAGAGAGAGAGAGAGATACCTGTTTGAGTTAGAGCCCCGATCACGGTCAACCGAGCACGGTGGAGAGAGGGCGCGGTGGATAGAGGGCGGTGGAGAGAGGACGCGGTGGAGAGAGACAGCACTGAGAGAGACAGAGAGGCGCGGTGGAGAGACTGGCGGGGTGGAGAGAGGAGAGAGAGAGAGAGAGAGAGAGAGAGAGAGAGAGAGAGAGAGAGAGAGAGTGAGAGAGGTCAGAGAGCGAGAGAGACTAAGTCTCTCTCGCTCGCGGCGGCTTGTGACGTGGTCGGTGCTTTGTGGGCCCCACCATGATGTTTGTGTTTCATCCCTGCCGTCCATATATTTTTTCATTTCATTTTATGTTATGAGACAAAAAATGTGGTATATCCCAATCTCAACTGGACCACATTATAGGAAACAGTGTTGAATGAGCGTCGACCATTAAAAACCTTTTGGGGGCCATATAAAGTTTTGGATCAATCTGATATTTTTTTTCCCTTCATCTGGGCCTATATGACCTAATCAATAGATTGGATGTCAAATAGAAAGTACAGTGGGCCTTGGGAGGGTTTTAATGGTGGGTATCCAATCACTATGGTTTTCATGTGGTGTGGTCCACCTGAGATTTATATCCCTCTCATTTTTAGCGTCAAGCCCTAATATGATTTATAAAAATGGATGGATGACATGGATGAAACACATACATCATGGTGGGACCCATAGAGCACCGACCAACATCCACCAAGTTTTGTGGGCCCTACTATGATGTATTTGTTATATCCACACTGTCCATCCATTTTGAGATATCATTTTACGTCATGAGCCAAAGAATGAGGCAGATAAATATCTATAGTGGACCCCACCACAGAAATCTCAGGTGCACCACACCACATGAAATCAATAATAATTGGATATCTATCATTAAAATTCTCTCAAGGCTTACTGTATTGTTTATTTGACATCCAATATGTTGATTAGGTCATACAGGGCCAGATAAAGGGAAGAAACAAAAATTAGCTTGGATGAATGGTACAGGCCATAATATAGATGTTTTGGATGGTACAGGCCATAATATCAGTTTCGCTTGAGTTTTGACTGAGTTGTGACCAATTTGAGTTTCTCTCTTGAGTTTTGACTGAGTGGTGATCAAACCGAGTTTTTCCGAGTCACCGAAAAAGCTTGTTGAGTTGAGTAGCGTCAACTCGAGCAAGTCGATTCAGAGTTTCTAGACTATTGAGTTATACAAAAATCCACCAACGAGAAATTTCTTTGGGGATTTCCCCCCCAATGTAAGGGCCCAATAGATGAATATTTCTAGATCTTATATATTTGTGCCACGTTTATGATATTGAAATCCTTTTTGTTTTCAGGGTTCTAGACAATCTTTCCAGTCATTCGGATCAACGAATGAGATTTACCATCAAGATGCTCGTGAAATCCATCTGGGCCTTCCAATCAGCATCTCCAGTCCATCAGTCACTGATTTCATCCGAGATATAAGCAGTCCTTCGGTCACTGACTTCATTCTAGACTTCAGCCATGATCAAGAAGTGGGGCCCACTGCAGAACCAACGGCATCCGAGAAGTAAACTATTCCACGACCATGGGCTAAAGTAACCGTTGTGATGGCCTTCACGTCCGTAGTGGTCCTTCTCAGTGTCAGTTACACAATCAACGGAAATGGCAACCTTACCCCTGCCACCCTATTTAGTGGACGGCCTGTATCGTTTGGACTCTTTCTCTTAGTAGTCATGGTCACATTCTATATCTCTATCATCCGTCCAGTCTTGCCATTGATGACCAAAGTCCTTAACGTCATGGCCTTTGTTTGTGTGGTTTTAGGGGTCACGGTCCTGTTGTGGGCCATGCTTCCTAAAAGCATCAGCTAGGTCCCATGGATTTTTTTTGGGGTCACGATCTTGATTGCACTTAGAGAGATAGCTTATGAGTGGTTTGTTTATGTAAAGAAGGTTAAAGAGAAAGGGACTACAATAAGGCCCACTATGTATATCGATTAATGGTACAGGCCATAATATAAATGTTTTAAATGGACTGTATCATAATATTAATAGTTTGGATGGTCTCGATCATAATATCCACAGATTACAGTTTAGATCATAAAATCGATGGTTTGGATTGTCTTGATCATAATATCAATTTTTCAGATGGTCTAGACTAGAATATTGATGGTTTGAATGGTCCGGATCATACAATCAATGGTTTAGATGGTTTGCATCACATTATTGATGGTCAAGATGGTTTGGATCATAATACCCACGGTTTCAATGGCCTGAATCATAATATCAGTTGTGCTCTGGATCATAGTATTCATGGTCAAGATGATATTGGTAATAGCATCAACAATCTAGATGGTGTGGATAATTGTATTGATGGTCGAAATGGTCTAGATCATAATATCCGTGGTGGTTTAATTGATCTGGATCATATAATATTGATGATCTAGATAATGGTATTGACGAACATCCGTTACGAAACTCAGGTGGGCCATACCATCTAAAACTATGTGAAGACATCTAAAAAATATATCTTCACATAGTTTTAGATGGTATGGCCCACCTGAGTTTCGTAATGGATGATTTTTTAGATATCTCATAAGCTAAAGGGGACACATCAAATGCACGGTGTTGATGTTCGACACACATCATAATGGGCCCATTTTACATGTCTGGTCCATCACTCTATTCTACTGATCATTACCCTTAATTTGATCAGTTACTCACCTCGATCATACTGTATATGAGAAAGATATTGGGCAAACAAGATTGATCAACAATTTGAGTGAATTTTGATTTAAACATCTGAAGTTATTTACTCTTCAATCCGGACTGATCAGATTGTCCAAAAATGGATAAAGGTGGTTCATAATATCAAAAATATATGAATGAATAGAAAACACAAAAATCAGCTTGATCCAAAACTTCTATGGCCTCCAAGAAATTTTAAATGGTATAGGTTCAATCACACTATTTCCTATGGTGTGGTCCACTTGAGCTTTGGATACGCTTCCTTTTTGTTCTTTAGACCTCAAATTATCTGTTAACATGGATAAATAATGGTGGACCCCACAGAGTTTACTCAGGTAAAGGCAATGAGTAACTCAAATGTAGTGGAGAAAGGTTTCCTTACAACATTTGTAATCATATATTGGGCCTGCGCAAATGTGATTCACATATCTAACCCGCTCATTATGTGTGTCCCACTTGGATGAGGGATCAGACCAAGTTTCAACCGCATTCAAAACTCATGTGGGCCCCACCAAGTGCTTTTATATTTTTTAGGATGTCTTCACATAGTTTTAAATGGTATGGCCCACTTGAGTTTCGTTTACCGATGATTTTTTAGATATCTCATAACCTAAAGGAGAGACATCAAATCCACGGTGTTGATGTTCGACAAACATCATGATGGGGCCCACAAAACTTACTAACATCAATTCTTAGGTTTTCACGAGGTCAGTAAGTTAGGTCATAATTTTAACTAGAATATTTGGCCCCATTTTACATGTCTGGTGCATTCACTCTATTTTACTGATCAATACTCTCAATTTGACTAATTACTCGCCTTAATCAGGTTACATATGAGAAAGATATTGGGCATACAAGGTTGATCAACAATTTCAGTGAAATTTGATTTAAACATCTGAAGTTATTTACTCTTTAATTTAAACTGATTAGATTGTCCAAAAATAATTAAAGGTTCAATTAGTGCATGTGCCTAATAATTTAGTAAATTTATTTTTCACAAATAAATTTAACATTTTTTTTCAAAAGGTATATTTTTTTTCTCTTTTAAATAAATATCATTTTTATTATAAAATATTTTAAAAATATTTAAAATGCAAATTTTAAATTTTTATTTGCAAAATCTCAAAAATTTTCTCATATTTTAATTTTTTTTCTCAAAAATTTCAAAATGCCAATTTTTCTCTTCAAAAGCATTATTTTATTCTCAAAATCTTTCTTAAACATATTTAAAATTTCTAAACTTTTCAATATTCTTTTTCATGTGAAATTACAAATTATTTAAATATTACCTTTTAATTATATGTATATATATATATACACACACACACACACACACACACACACACACACACACACACACACATTTAGGTTATAGGCAAAAAAATGTTAAAATTAAAACATTTTTACATTATTGTCGACTGTTTTTAGCCGTCAGAAAAAAATTTAGGAAAAACACTTTTACCGACGAACGTTTTCATCAGAAAAAGTCTTACCGCCACCCTTTCCATCACCCCGTGAAAATTTTCTTTTCAATTTTTTGGGAGGAAATTTAAAAGAGCCTTTAGCTACGAATACTTTCGTAGGTAAAGAAGTTTTTACCTACGAAATTATAGTTCGTAGGCAAAAGTCACGTTTTCTCCTTTTTAGTTGTGTTTAATTGTTGAGAAGAGCCTTTAGCTACGAATTATTTGGTAGGTAAAGATGAGTTTTACCTACGAAAGCAGATTTCGTATGTAAATGTAAAGTTTTTGATTTTTGGTTTTTTATAAAAATTGAAAACACCCTTAAGCTACGAATATTTTAGTAGGTAAAGAAGGGTTTTACCTACAAAATTACATTTTATAGGCAAAAGTAACGTTTTCGATTTATTGGTAGTTTTAAAAAATTCAAAAGATCTTTCAGCTACGAATATTTTCGTAGGGAAAGATGATGTTTACCTACGAAATTACATTTCGTAGGTAAAAGTAAGGTTTTCGATTTTTGGTTTTTTAAATATTCAAAAGACCTTTTACCTACAAAATTAGAATTCGTAGGTAAAAGTAATGATTTGGTTCTTCAGCTACGAATATTTTCGTAGGCAAATATTAGTTTTTACCTATGAAATAATTTCGTAGGCAAAAGTATGGTTTTCGATATTTTAGATTTCAAAACATCATTTAGCTACAAATATTTTTGTAGCTAAAGATACACCCTTTGGGTAAAGAGTGGTCAATAATTCCAAAGCCACTTTGGCTATGAACAGTTTCGTAGGTAAATATGTTTTTTGCCTACGGAAGTATATTTAGTAGGTAAAAGTTAAGTTTTCAATTTTTAAGAATTCAAAACATCATTTAGCTACGAATTTATTCGTAGGTAAAGATGGGATTTTTTTGATTAAGCAATACCGTGTGGCTACGAACAGTTTCGTAGGTAAAGATTGGTTAGTAAAATCAAAACGCCCTTTGGCTACGAACTTTTTCGTAGGTAAAGATGGGTTTTACCTACGAAATAATATTTCGTAGGTAAAAGTAAAGTTTCCAATTTTTTAAAATTCAAAACATTATTTAGCTACAAATATTTTCGTAGGTAAAGATAAGATTTTTTTGATTACGTATTAGCTAGGAATATTTTCGTAGCTAAAGATTGGTTTTTACCTACGAAATTCCAGTTCGTAGGTAAAAAAAATTAAAACATCCTTTGGCTACTAATATTTTCGTTGGTAAAGGTGCTTTTTACCTACAAAAATGAATTTCGTAGGGGAAAGTATTGTTTTCAATTTTTTATTATTTGAAAAAGGCAAAAGACCCTTTACCTATGAAAATTTTCATAGGTAAAGATTTTCTTTCCCTACGAAATTAAATTTCGTTGGTAAAAGTTGTTTTTTACCTACGAGAATAATTTTGGTCGGTAAAAGTCATCTTTACCTACGAAAATAATTTTCATAGGTAAAAGTTTCGTAGGTAAAAACCATATTTCTTGTAGTGTCTGGCTACCTGTACCCATGGGTAGATGAGCGTGATTGAATGTCAGAGCTACCATGGCCATACCCGTGATATCCCCCATGAGCATAAGGTGGGACAGAGGTGGAGCTCCCCTAATCTGAACTTATGTCCATATATGACAAGCTGCGTGTGAGAGCATCAGCAGTGGCACGTCCGACTTTCTTCTTTGAATGACGCTTGAACATATATGTGGGCTCCGATGCTCTCGCCTTGGATGATGGATGAGATTCATGGTCATGTCCTGAGAGGCATGGTTAAAGCTCTTCTCCTCAATGAACTGGCCAATGGATCGTTGGCTCTGAGCCATCGTGTACCCCCCACCAGTGCCACCCCCACCCCCACTAGTACCACCTATACTAGTGTCGGTGCCTCCGTCTCCTCTCTCATCACCGTCGTCATCGTCATCACCGTCGTCGTCATCCCCAAGACCAGTGTTAAGTGGGGGTTGAGTCTCATCATCATCATCACTCACTACAACTTGATGATGGGGAGGGGGCTGTGAAGATGCTTCCTCAGCCTCATTGGAACATGTCAAACTCCTCACCAAAGGATCAAAGGAATCTGTATCCGCCTTCTGTTCGGTAACTACCTGATCGACATCGATACCTAGAGCTGTTGCTCCCTCGGCTACTTCTGGAACAGGGCCTCCCTCTGCATCATCTAAATCAGCTGATTTGACCCACTCATAAAGTGGGTCCTCATCATCATCACCTATCTGTGCCATGTTACCTATAGACAACAGGTCCAGCGGGTCCTGATTTTCCTCCATATCTCGGTCTACCCGCAACTGCTCTCTCTTAACTTCATATTGTAGTGGCAGTAAATGAGCTTGTGTAACTTCTCATATGCTAGCTTGTTCCTCTTACTGGTATGTATGAGTGACCATGTGCTATAATTCCTCTCACATGATGAAGAGGGTACAGTCTGTGCGAGAACACGGACTGCCAATAACTGCGATGCGGGCGTGTCGACTCCGTACATCGCCCATCACTCACCTATATATCCATGAGGAGCTTGTTTTAGTTTAAAGTTTAAACAAAAAATGCAACTACCTAATTATGTTACTATACTCACATGGCATCATTGTTTCAGTCGATGCTTTTGCTAATGCAGATGAGAACGTATCCCTTGCATCCATAAACCGCAATAACTGTAAACTTGGATTCATAGGTTATTATTTTTAATCACCCATATTTGTAAAGGCTATAAGGAAGAAAATTTATTGCATTAACTGGTTACCAAAATTTGCTTACGCTGTTGATTCTTGGAACAATTGTTCGAACACCTCGTGGATGGCCATCGTCAAATTTTGATTCTCATGGAACCGACGCTTGTAATGAAATTTGGGATTCAAGTAGTATGTTGAAACCCAAATATTAGTTGCTCAGTTGTATTAACATACAAATAAAAGTGATGCTTAAGGTACTCAGTTGTATTAAGAAACTTATCGGCTTGGTGGAGTGGATGCTCGAGAGTCCTGGTCCATCGATGATTGATGATACTGATCACCCACTGATATGAACTGGGGATTGCAGTTATTATTCCCTCTCTCATAATTCTCATAAGCTCATACATTGACCGCATCGAAGGCCACATCTCATTATTTACGGTTTGTAGGACCTTAAACATCGGTTGCAGAAAGGAAACAACATTGTGAACTTTTTCCCAAAAGGAATCGGAAAGCACTATCGTTGAGCAAGTCTTTGCACCCTCGGTCTTCTTCTGATTCTACTCCATGTATTTCTCAGACCCATGCGGTGCCTATATAAGCTGTCGAGTGCAATAAAGTTCGTGGCGAACAGTGTCGCGCTTGGTCGAACGATGTCCCCTCCACAACATTCACGCATTGCAGCCAATAACCATAAGTGATTGTATATAAATTTTGTCACTTTCCTCGCATCCTAGATAGTCTTCTTGACAGAATCCCGAAGGCCTATCTCCTCGAGCATTAAATCAATGTAGTGTGCCGCACATGGGGTCCAATAGAGATTGAACTTCTTCATCAATTTCTTTTCCGCCTTAACGAATGCACTGTCATTGTCCGTCACAACTTGGACAACATTCTACAACCCAACCTCTCTAATCACTCCTTTTAAGAGAGCATATATATATATATATGCGTACTCTTTTATTTTAGCCGATGCATCAATGGATTTGAGGAAACAGGTTGTCCTCTACAGTACACCAAGAAATTGATAATGGACAATTTTGTGGGTCCCGTCCACCCATCGCACATGATTATCACCCCGTACTGCTTTCAGTTTAGCTTGAGTCCACGTACCCAAGTTTGCATCTCCTCGTGCTCCCGATCAAGGTAGACGCCAAGAATCTCCTGTGGTGTGGGAGGTTTCACGCCGGGCTCGGCACGCTGCACCTCCTCAATCATATTTTTGAAGTGAGGACTGGTTACTACATTTGTAGGTACATGGCTCGAGATGAACCACTTAGATGTAGCACCCACTTTCTACCTAAACCCCTTGCTCCACACATTTTTCAATCTTTTTTTATTAACACTTGCGATGGGTGCATCTGGGACACGAGCGTTTTGCGTGCGTTGTAGGCCATGCCCACTGCCTCCCTCAAAATATCTGCTGCTCCCACCAGCCTCATGTCGGGATGTCCCAAATGACGGCCTACTCTAATCAATCTGTCTTCTTTGCTCCCTCTCCCACTGTGAAGCCTGAGACTCACGAATCACTTGTCTAAAATCACTCCTTTCTCGAGCTGTAACACAGTCATCGGAGTATGCCGTCACCTCATCGCCGTCGTCATCATGCTCCTCGATAGCACCTAGGCCCCGTCCAGTGCCTCGTAGCTCTTCCCTCATATCCCTCTCCTAATAATTTTGTTACAACTTGTGTGACTTCGCTTCAGTCAACACTCTTCTCATCTCCTCTCTCACTGGCCTTGTTACACTTGGACAGTCTTTCACATTCTTGTATCCCCCTACCAAATGTTTCTTTAGCCTAGACACTCCCCCACTCCATATCACTTGGCCACAATAGTTGCATATGGCTCTATATTTATTCCTCTCCACTGGTTGTCCATGTTTCCACCCAATGTCCCTTGCTCCTCCTTTTCCCGATTCAGATGACATTTTACTCTCTAGTAGTATACAATTTTGCAATAATCGACAAAAAAAAAGTTGCATTGGCTTGTATTCATTGTAATAAGCCCAAACATTTTAAGGGCTAAGATGTTAGATCAAATCAAAATTTCATATAAGTTACAATTGAGGAAAAAGTTTGTAGAATGCATACTGAGTAAAATTTATGGGGCCTATTGTGATTTATACATACAACATGATGGGTCCATGTAAACATGATGGCCACACAGAGCCCTGTAAGGGCGGGACGTAATCTGCGTCTATAAACTATATTCTATTTTTTGGAAAGATTTGATAAACTGATAGAGTGTTAACGATGATATATACAGTTAGAAATTTCATAACTAGCATACGAATAATTCAATTTAAACCATTCAAACGAAGTTTCAATGACCAAGAAACCCAAAATTAAGCTAACTTAATTAACAAACTATAGGATTTTGGTAGACATTTATTGAACGGTTGAGAATGAAAAATATGAGGTACCCTATTCCAACCAACAAGTATATACAAATCAAAGGTTAGGAATCTTCGACCGATCTAATTTTGGAACTGAGAGGGTTCCAGAGTTTAGTTTATTTAATCTGGATTAATGTATGTGACATTAACAATTTCTGAGTGCCAATGTATCAAATGTCACTACAGCAAGGCAGTAACCAAATCACCACTGAACTGACGTCACTAAGCTCTGTGGACCCCGCCATGATGCGTGTGTTGTATCCATATCATCCAACCATTTGTAAAGATGACTTTATGGCATGATAAAAGGAGTGAGATAGATCTAAAGTTCAAGTGGACCCACCGCAAAAAAAAAAAAAAAAAAAAAAAAAAAAAAAAAAAAAAAAAAAAACTGTGGGATCAGTTACACCCACCGTTGTAACATTTATAAGGCCCACCATTATGTATTTTTTAGGTCCAACCTCGTCATAGGTTAACATAGAGATAGATGACATGAAAACAAAAATATAAGCTTGATCGGAAACTTCTGTGGCACCTAAGAAGTTTTGAACGGTGGATCATTGTTCCCACTTCTGGGGCCCACTATGATGAACCATATTTAAAGCTCAAGTGAACCCAGGAAGGTTTCAACGGTATAAATGGCATCCAAACATCACTGTTGAACCCAGGAAGGTTTCAACAGTAGGAATTTCCCAAACCACAAAACGGATAGACGAAGAGGATTTCTCACAGCCATCACAGTGGGCCCCACCCGAGCTTGCAGTGCACTAGGAAATGCTTCCGTAGTAAATCCGCATCCATGGTCCACACACTGCGGAAAGGAAATGGGATTGTGTACTGAGTTACTTAGTACGCTCTTATGGTACTGAGTAAACTCAGTTGGGCCCACCGCGAATGCATCCCCGACGTCCATTCATTTTTCTAGATCATTTTAAGGGTTAAACCCAAAATTGATGCATATACAAAGCTCAGGTGTGCCATACCACTGGAAAAAGTGGAACTGTTGATTTCAACCGTTGAAAATTATCTAAGGCCCCTAGTGATGTTTATTTGTCATCCAACCCATTCATAAGATCAGAAGGACATGGATGAAGGGAAAACACAAATATTAGCTTGATCTAAAACCTCTGTTCTCCCTAAGAATTTTTCAATGGTAGATGTTCAATTTACACAATTTCTAGTGGTGTGGTACATTTGAGGTTTGAATATACTCCATTTTTGGGATAAAGCCCTAAAATTATGTGTTAAAAGAGATCGATGGAGTGGATATAATGCATGAATGACACAGGGGCCCATAGAGTTTACTCAGTACGCTTACTGTACTGAGTTACTCAATACGCAATCCACTTCCGACGGAAAGGGATTTGGCTACTCCCCTACTATGCTCTGTGGGCCTCACCACGAGGTATATGTTTCATCCATGCCGTTCATCTATTTTTATAGATAATTTTATGATATGAGATGAAAAAAAAGAGGTATATCCCAATCTCAATTGGACCACATTACAAGAAACAGTGTTGAACGAATGTAGACCATTAAAAGCTTTTTGGGGATGATAAAAGTTTTGGATCAAGCTGATATTTGTTTTTTTCCCTTCATCTGAGTCTTTATAAGCTAATTAACAGGTTGGATGTCAAATAAACATTATAGTGGGCCTTAGGAGGATTTAAATGGTGGATATCTAATCACTACTGTTTTCCCGTGGTGTGGTCCACCTAAGTTTTAGATTTAACTCATTTTTTGGATAAACGTCTAAAATAATATTTTAAAATTAATGGATAGCATGGATACAACAAATGCATCATGGTGGGGCCCACGGAGATCGACTTGCACCCACCGTGGTGGGTCTTCTAATCACCGTCAGAGTGAAAGTGAGTTGCACCGTCAAAGCTCACTTGTGGGGTCCACCGTGATTTATGTATTTTATCCACTCCGTCCATCCATTTTATTAGATAATTTTAGATCTTGAGCCTAAAAAAGAAGTATATCCAAACCTCAAGTAGACCACACCATAGGAATATGAATTGGACATTTACCGTTGAAAATATCTTGGGGGTCACAGAAGTTTTGGATCAGACTTCTATTTGTTTTTCCCTTCATCCATGTCTATGTGATCGTATGAACAGGTTGGATGAGAAATAAACATCTCTGTGGGCCCTAAAAAAGTTTTAACGGTGGCAGTCATTATTCAAACTGTTTCCAATGGTGTGGTCCACTTGATCGTTTTGTACGCTTGATTTTTAGTCTCAACCACTAAAATAATATGGAAAAATGGATGGACCGCATGGATAGACCAGATACATTCTTAGTGGGCCCCATAGAGTGCATGCGTACGATAAGAGCGACTGAGTAACCATGTACACAATGCCATTCACGGCGCCCGATCCCTAAATTGCGATAAAAACCCCTAAAATCCCTGTCCCGTTTTAAAATTTTTGAAATTTTATCTCCTTTCCCATCGATTTCTCTGGATTTTCATGAAAATCCCTCTCCCTTATCCCAAATAAAAAAACCTCTAATTTCGACCAAGATCTCGGCCTGCTGGCAGAACCGAGACGTTGTAGTGGATTTTTGGATGAAAAAAAGGAAATTTTGGGGTCGAATCTTACCGAAAATGCCGATCTGCACTCAATAGCAGCTGAATTCGCGTTTTCCTCCAAATTCGGGTGAAAAACTGGGTATTTCTTATTTTTTGTGATTTTCTCGCTGACAACCACCCCTTTTATCGATAAAAGGGGGTTGTTAGCAACGGTTCCCACCCCTGGTTGGTGGGAACAGTGAAATATCAGTGCTCTTTTAAAAATACCAACAATATCGATGAGATTTCGGCGATATTTGGAAGCGAAATAAAATACTGGGGTTTTGGTGTCGCTGCACTGGCGATACTGATATTATCAACGATATTTCGATAATATCGCCGATAATTTGAACACTAGGTACTACATACAATTCTTCACATAAAGAAAGTTTGAAAATTTTAGTTCAAAGTATAAAAGAGCACGAAGGAAATATCTCTTCGCCTTCTGACTCAGAGGAAGTGAACCAATTTGTATATGAAAAAATAGATAGCAGTTCCGATTGGATCGGATGATAATAAAGGAAGGCACTCCTCTTATAGAGGTTATTAGTGATAAGTTGTCATTTTGAACAATGTAAATATTTAATATAAATATGTAATTATCAAAGTTTATATATTTTATTGCTTTATTCAACTTCAAATTCCATTTGACAAACGAATTGAAATTTAAATGAATCTCAATTTATAAGTTATAACTCGAACTTGGCTTAAAGCTTGATCTCGTTGCTCGAAAATCCTACTCGAAATGGGCTCAAATTTGGACTTGGACTCGAACTCGACTCGAAAACTCGAACTCAACTTGACTCAATTTCTACTCGTACTTGACTCGTACTCGGACGAGTAGAGTACGAGAAGGGCATCCATGCTCAATGCTCAAGTAGAGCCGAGTATGAGCAGCTCTCGGCCAGGGAGATCCGAGCACGAGCAGGGCAATACTCGGCTCGACTCGACTCGCGTACATCTCTAGCTATGAAGATGGTACTGGACAATGAACTACAGGCTTTGTTATTTCTTAGCTCATTACCTGACAGTTGGGAGACATTGGTAATGTCTCTAAGTAACTCCGAGCCAGACGGAAAGGTGTTTATGGAAAAGGTAAGTAGTTGTCTGTTTAATGAGGAGACAAGGAGGAAGTCTCAGGGGTCTACTCAACAAGAGGCCTTCGTGATACAAGATCGAGGGAGAGGAAAGAACAGAAAGGGCGGCAAGGCTTGAGATAAATCAAGAGGCAAGTCGAGTACCATGAAGGATATTGAATGTTGGAATTGTGGTAAGAAGGGCTACTACAAGCATGAATGTCATAAGAAGAATAATGACAAGAAAGGAAAAAGAAAGGAGAAGGAAGATGAATCAAAATCCACTGATGTCGCTTCAAATGGCGACGTTATAATTATTCTTTTAGCAGATCATGATGTTTGTCTCACAGCACAAGTCAAGACACCGGCTGGATGATAGACTTGGGAGCCTCATTTCATGCGACACCACGCAGGGATTTATTCACAAGCTACAAGTCAAGTGACTTTAAGACCTTGAAGATGAAAAATTCTAGCATATCGAAGATAATAAGGTTCGGTGATATTTGTATGAAAACCGATGTAGGCTGCACATTAGTTCTCAGGGATGTGAGGCACATCCAAATCTTCGCCTCAACTTGGGAAGGTTGGATGATGATGGCTATAAAAGTCGTTTTGCTAATGGGCGCTGGAAGCTCATCAAGGGTTCATTAATTGCAACCAGAGAGAAGAAGTGTTGCAGCCTTTACAGGGTAAGTGTCAGTATATGCAAGGGTGGGTTGAATGCAATGGAAGATTCAGCTATTGACATGTGGCATAGACGTCTAGCCACAGGCGTCTAGGCTACATAAGTGAAAAAGGGCTTCAGCTATTAGCAAAGAAGTGGCTCCTTCTAGACATGACAGGTAAACCTCTTAAAACCTATATTGATTGTTTATCAGGGAAACAACATAGAGTTTTATTTGTTAAATCTATTTCCCATATTAATAAGATTCATACATTAGATTTGGTTTCTCATCCTACTTACACATTTCATGTACTTTTTTCTTTTTAAATTTTAGATGTAAATTTGTTCATAAATTTTTTTTTTTTAAAAAGAATTGTCCGATGCAATTTGGTATGATCACATGGAATTGAAATGTTACCCTTTTTGAATAAGCATGTTTGTATTATGTACACCAATGATTTGGATAAGGCTACGAGGAGGGCTAAGCGGGCAGAGGCAACGACGGCTGAGCCACGAGAGATAATAAATAATATGAAAATACGACAGACTCAGTTGGAGGAAATGTTACATACCCTCATATCACAGCAACCCCAATCACATCCTCATTGGTAAGTTGAATATCATATTTAAATTATGCAAGTAGTATAAAATAGTCACTAATAATATTTTATTTTAATAATTTTACAGATTTTTCTACAGATTGATGCTATCTTCCCAAGCCCCACCACATTATTGATGACGCACAATTTTTTTTTTATTCATTTTTATTATACAATTTGGACATGTGTACTCTTTTTATATTTTGGATAATTATAAATTTAATTTTAATTTAATTAAATTATTTTTATATTTCAATGGATGATAATGAATATTGATTATTACAGGTTATTTTGTTTAATTAAGTTGGTTCAAACAAAAAAAAAATTGATACCATTTTGTGATATGTAATGGTTATGTGTTAGCTCATCGCTAATATTTTGTGATAAGTTGTTGGGCTAAATGATGCCGGTAATTCAATCCAAATAATATTGGAGTATGTCTCTTTGTTCATGTCATTAGTTCCCGTAATATTGGAGTATGCCTCTTTGTTCAACACCAGCACACAGGCCGATATCATCTTCTTCTCTTCTTGCTAAATAGCACATCAAGATGGCTCTTCCCAGATTTAGTTCAATAAAAATGGACCCAGATAATGAAACCCAAGTGGCCTACACCACGTAGCGTACGTCGGATGGTCTATCTTACCTACACTTGTATTAGGTCAGCGAAGATCTTTGTCAACAGACATTTTCGTTTCACAAGGGGAATAATGAGTTTTTTCATTATTGCTAGGCCTTAACCAATACTAGGTCCATATTGTCAGCAACCAATGATTCTAATTATTTTTTGATTGATACACACGAAGCAGACAAATGTTTCATGTTCTTGGAAGAAAACAGTGAGAATAATAATATCTTTACCACTTCGATAGATTGACATACGAACAAGGATTCTTTTCTTTCATCAACATCAGATGGTACCATACATGTGGTCAGTTGTTCAAGGAGTCCCACAGGACAATTTTCGACATTCTCAGTACATTTCATCCATTCATTGGTATCCTAAATTCTCAAGTATATATTGTTATTCTTCCTTTAATGGTATATTGTGGGTAAGAGACGTAAGAAATAAGAATATCGTAATCAGTATACAAGTGGACAACGTACCGCTAACCTCTTATGATTGGAATCCCCACGGATTAACCCATGTGGTAACTTCTTCGGACCGTGAAGAGGAAATCCACATATGGGATATTAAGATACCCCACCATCCGATTAAAGTCCTCAAAGTGGGCCACGATAGTGGGATTTCAAAAGTTAAATTCTCATATGATTGTGAATACAAATTTTCATCTTGTTCTTACCACAACACTGTTGCTGGTTGGAATTATGTGAATGAAAACAGAACAACCCATCATGAAACATTATACCCATCATAATGGCCTAGTATTGGGCCTGGATTTTTCCAAGCATGTGGAAGGTAAAATGGCTAGTTGTAAATCAGATGGTGTCATTCATGTGTGGCAGTATGCACTGCCAGCTAAGGCATGAAGGACTGGAATTCAAAGTTATTTCTCATTTCAACAGCAACTGCTTTTTTTACTTGTTCTTGTTCTTCCTTCTCCACCTAATACGAGCGAGCATACATGGCTAGATGGCATGCAGTGTCTGATGCATGAAAGACCAGAATTCAAAAACTAGTACACGTTTCAGTAGCTGCGACATTTTCTCATTCTTCTTCTTCTCCTTCTTAATGTTTTTCTTCTTCTCCTCCTTCTCCTCCTTCTTCTCCTTCTTTATGTTCTCATTCTTATTTTTCTTGATGTTTTTATCCTTGTTCTTATTCTTCTCTTCCCATATGAATAATGATCTGGATCGGTCAATGATAAGGAATTCTGGTCCAAATGATGTCGATAATTCAGTCCAAGTAATATTAGAGTATGCCTCTTTATTCATGCTATTAGTTCCCATAATATTGGAGTATGCCTCTTTATTCAGCACCAACACACAGGTCGGTATCATCTTCTTCTCTTCTTGCTCAGTAGCACATCAAGATGGCTCTTCAAAATTTAGTTCAATAAAAATTGACTCGGATCATGAAACCCAAATCACCTGCACCACGCAGCATACGCCGAATGGTCTATCTTACCTACGATTGTATTGGGTCAGTGAAGATCTTCCTTAACAGACATTTTCATTTCATATGGGGAATAATGAGTTTTTATTGTTGTCGGGCCTTAACCAATACAAGGTACATGTTGGCAGCAACCAATGATTCTAATTGTTGTTTGATTGATACACACAAAGCAGACAAATGTTTCATGTTCTTGGGAGAAAACATTGATAATAATAATATTATTACCACTTTGGTAGATTGGCATCCAAACAAGGATTCTTTCTTTTCATCAGCATCAAAAGATACCATACATATGTGGTCAGTTGTTCAAGGAGTCCCACAAGACAGTTTTCGCCATTCTAAGTACATTTCATCTATTCATTAGTATCCTAGATTCCCAAGTATATATTGTTATTCTTCCTTTAATGGTATATTACGGTAAGATATGTTAGAAATAAGAATGTCGCAATCAGTATATAAGTGGACAACGCATTGCTCACCTCTTGTGACTGAAATCCTCATGGATTAACCTATGTGGTAAGTTCTTCAGACCGTAGAGAGGAAATTCACATATGGGACATTAAGATGCCCCACCATCCATTTAAAGTCCTCAAAGGGACCTATGACAATGGGATTTTGAAAGTTAAATTCTCATATCATCGTGAATATGAAATTTCATCTTCGTCTTACCACAACACTGTTTCCTTCTAGAATTATGTGAATGAAACAGAACATCCCGTCATGAAACATTCTATACCCATCACAATGACCCAGTATTGGGCCTAGATTTTTCCAAGTAAGTGGAAGGTAAAATGGCTAGCTGCGGATCAGATGATGTCATTCATGTGTGGCGGCATGCACTTCTAGTTGAGGCATGAAGGATGAAATTCAAAGTTATTTCTCGTTTCAGCAACTGTTGCATTTTCTGCTTGTTCTTGTTCTTCCTTCACCTGATACGAGTGAATATGGATGGCTAATTGGCATGCAATGTTTGAGGCATGAAGGACTAGAATTCAAAAACTAGTTCTTTTTTTCAGTAGTTGCTGCATTTTCTCCTTCTTGATGTTCTTCTTCTTCTCCTCCTTCTTCACCTTTTCGATGTTCTCGTTCTTGTTTTTATTAATGTTCTTATCCTTTTATTTGTTAGCTTGTTAACACACCCCACTGTCAGTTTTTAGTGTTAGCCACCCCCACTAGGGATTGATTCAGTTCTTGTCCTTGTTCTTGTTCTTCTCTTCCCAGATGAATAATGATCTAGATCGGTCAATAATAAAGAATTCTGGTCTAAATGATGCTTATAATTTAGTCCAAATAATATTAGAGTATGCCTCTTTGTTCATGTTATTAGTTCCTGTAATATTAGAGTATGCGTCTTTGTTCAGCACCAGCACACAGGCCGATATCATCTTCTTCTCTTCTTGCTCAGGAGCACATCAAGATGGCTCTTCCCAGATTTAGTTCAATAAAAATGACCCGGATCATGAAATCTAAGTTGCCTGCACCACGAAGCGCATGCCGGATGCACTATCTTACCTTCGTTGTATTTGATCAGCAAAGATCTTCGTCAACAGACATTTTCGTTTCATAAGGGGAATAATGAGTTTTTTTATTGTTGCTGGGCCTTAACCAATACAAGGTATATATTGTCAGCAACCAATGATTCTAATTGCTATTTGATTGAAACACAAGAATCAGACAAATGTTTCATGTTATTGGGAAAAAACGGTGAGAACAATAATATCTTTACCACTTCGGTAAATTGGCATCCGAACAAGGATTCTTTCCGTTCATCAACATCAGATAGTACGATACATATGTGGTCAGTTGCTCAAGGAGTCCCACAGGATAGTTTTCGCCATTTTAAATACATTTCATCCGTTCATTAGTTTCCTAGATTCCCTAGTATATATTGTTATTCTTCCTTTGATGGTATATTGTGGGTAAGAGATGTCAGAAATTAGAATACCGTAATCAGTATACAAGTGGACAACGCACCACTCACCTCTTGTGACTGGAATCCCCACGGATTAACCCATGTGGCAACTTCTTCGAACCGCAGACGGGTAATCCACATATATGACATTAAGATGCCCCACCATCCAATTGAAGTCCTCAAAGGGGGCCATGACCATGGGATTCGGAAAGTAAATTCTCATATTATCGTGAACATGGCATTTTATTTTCTTCTTACCACAATACTCTTATTGTCTAGAATTATGTGAATGAAACAGAACATCCCGTCATGAAACATTATACCTCACAATGGCCCAGTATTGGGCCTGGATTTTTCCAAGCAAGTGGAAGGTAAAATGGCTAGATGCGAATCAGATGGTTTCATCCATGTATGACAGCATGCACTGCCAGCTGATGCATGAAGGACTGGAATTCAAAGCTATTTCTCATTTCATCGGCTGCTGCATTTTCTAATTGTTCTTATTCTTCCTTCTCCACCTGATACGAGCCAGCATGGATGGCTAGTTGGCATGCAGTGCCTAAGGTATGATAGACTAGAATTCTAAAACTATTTCTTGCTTCAGTAGCTGCTACATTTTCTCCTTCTTATTCTTTTCCTTCTAGATGTTCTTCTTCTTCTCTTCTTTCTTTTCCTTCTTGATGTTCTCGTTTTTGCTTTTCTTAATGTTCTTGTCCTTGTTCTCGTTCTTCTCTTCCCACATGAATAATGATCTAAATCA
Source organism: Magnolia kwangsiensis (assembly GCA_037074715.1). Classification (NCBI taxonomy): domain Eukaryota; kingdom Viridiplantae; phylum Streptophyta; class Magnoliopsida; order Magnoliales; family Magnoliaceae; genus Magnolia; species Magnolia kwangsiensis. Next base: position 97,612,544 of record CM073582.1, read on the forward strand.
GTCAATGATAAGGAATTCCAGTCCAAATGATGTCGGTAATTCAATCCAAGTAATATTGGAGTATGCCTCTTTATTCTTGCCATTAGTTCCCGTAATATTGGAGTATGCCTCCTCTTTGTTCAGCACCAGCACACAGGCTGGTATCATCTTCTTCTCCTCTTTCTCAATAGCACATTAAGATGGTTCTTCCCGGATTTACTTCAATAAAAATGGACTCGGATCGTGAAACCTAAGTTGCTTGCACCACGCAGCGTGCGCGGTATGGTCTATCTTACCTACGTTGTATCTGGTCAATAAAGATCTTCGTCAACAAACATTTTCCTTTCGACAGGGGAATAATGAGTGTTTTTCATTGTTGTTGGGACTTAACCAATACAAGGTATATATTGGTAGCAACCAATGATTCTAATTGTTGTTTAATTTACACACACGAAGCAGACAAATGTTTCATATTCTTGGAATAAAACGGTGAGAATAATAATGTCTTTACCACTTCGGTAGATTGGCATCTGAACAAGGATTATTTTCTTTCATCAACATCAGAGGGTACCATACATATGTGGTCAGTTATTCAAAGAGTCACACAAGACAGCTTTCACCATTCAAAGTACATTTTGCCCATTCATTGGTATCCTAAATTCCCAAGTGTATATTGTTATTCTTTCTTTTATGGTATATTACGAGTAAGATCTGTCAGAAATAAGAATGGCATAATCAGTATATAAGTGGACAACGCATCGCTCACCTCTTGTGACTGGAATCCCCACGGATTAACCCGTGTGGCAACTTCTTCGAACCGCAGAGAGGAAATCCACATATGGGACAATAAGATGCCCTATTGTCTAATTAAAGTCCTCAAAGGGGGCTATGACAGTGGGATTTCGAAAGTCAAATTCTCATATCATCGTGAATATGAAATTTCATTTTCTTCTTACTACAACACGGTTCCGTCTCGAATTATGTGAACAAAAAAGAACATCCCGTCATAAAGCCTTATACCCATCACAATGGCCCAGTATTGGGCCTGGATTTTTCCAAGCAAGTGGAAGGTAAAATGGCTAGCTGCGGATCAGATGATGTCATTCATGTGTGGCAGCATGCACTGCCTGTTGAGGCATGACGAACTGAAATTCAAACCTATTTCTCATTTCATCAGTTGCTGCATTTTCTCCATGTTCTTGTTCTTCCTTCTCCACCTGATATGAGCTAGCATGGATGGCTAGTTAGCATGCAGTGCCTGAGGCATAAAGGACTAGAATTCAAAAACTATTTCTCGTTTCAGTAGTTCCTATATTTTCTCCTTCTTGTTCTTGTCCTTTTTTATGTTCTTCTTCTCCTCCTCCTTCTTCCCCTTCTTAATGTTCTCATTCTTGTTTTTCTTGATGTTCTTGTCCTTGTTCTTGTTCTTCTCTTCCCAGATGAATAATGATCTGGATCGATCAATGATAAGGAATTCCGGTCTAACTTATGCCGATAATTCAATCTTAGTAATATTGGAGTATGTCTCTTTGTTCATGCCATTAATTCCCGTAATATTGGAGTATGCCTCTTTGTTCATGTCATTAGTTCCCATAATATTGGAGTATGCCTCGTTGTTCAGCACTAGCACACAGGCCAGTATCATCTTCTTCTCTTCTTGCTCAGTAGCACATCAAGATGGCTCTTCCCCGATTTAGTTTAATAAAAATGGACTCGGATAATGAAACCCAAGTTGCTTACACCACACAGCGTCCATCGGATGGTCTATCTTACCTACGTTGTATCAGGTCAGCGAAGATCTTCGTCTACAGACATTTTCATTTCATAAGGGTAATAATGAGTTTTTTCATTATTGTTGGGCCTTAACCAATACAAGGTACATATTGGCGACAACCAATGATTCTAATTATTGTTTGAATGATACACACGATAAAGACAAATGTTTCATGTTGTTCGAAGAAAATGGTGAGAATAATAATATCTTTACCACTTCAGTAGTTTGGCATCCGAACAAGGATTCTTTCCTTTCATCAACATCAAATGGTACCATACATATGTGGTTAGTTGTTTAAGGAGTCCCACTAAATGGTTTTTGCCATTCTTAGTACATTTTATCCGTTCATTGGTATCATAGATTCCCAAGTATATATTGTTATTCTTCCTTTGATGGTATATTACAGGTAAGAGATATCAGAAATAATAATGTCGTAATCAGTATATAAGTGGATAATGCACCGGTCACCTCTTGTGACTGGAATCCCCATGAATTAACCCATGTGGTAACTTCTTTGAACTGCAGAGAGGAAATCCACATATGGGATAATAAGATGCCCGACCATCCGATTAAAGTTATTATAGGGGGCCATGATAGTGGGATTTCGAAAGGTAAATTCTCATATCATCGTGAATACCAAATTTCATCTTCTTCTTACCATAACACTATTGTCTTCTGGAATTATGTGAATGAAACAGAACATCCTGTCATGAAACATTATACCCATCACAATGGCCAAGTATTGAGCATGGATTTTTCCAAGCAAGTGGTAGGTAAAATGGCTAGTTGCAGATCAAATGGTGTCATTCATGTGTGGAAGCATGCACTGCCAGCTTAGGCATGAAGGACTGGAATTCAAAGCTATTTCTCATTTCAGCAACTAATGCATTTTCTACTTATTTTTATTCTTCCTTCTCCACCTAATGCAAAAGAACATGAATGGCTAGTTGGCATGCAGTGTCTGAGGCATGAAGGACTATAATTCAAAAACTAGTTTTCATTTCAGTAGCTAATGTATTTTCTCTTTCTTGTTCTTCTCCTTCTTGATGTATTTGTTCTTCTACTACTTAATGTTCTCATTCTTATTTTTCTTGATGTTCTTGTCCATGTTCTTCTCTTCCCATATGAATAATGATTTGGATTGGTCAATGATAAGGGATTCTGGTCTAAATGACACCGGTAATTTAGTCCAAGTAATATTAGAGTATGCCTCTTTGTTCATGTCATTAGTTCTCTTTATATTGTAGTATGCCACTTTGTTCAGGACCAGCACATAGGCCGGTATCATCTTCTTCTCTTCTTACTCAGTAGCACATCAAGATGGCTCTTCCCAAAGTTAGTTCAATAAAAATAGACACGAATCAAGAAACCCAAGTTGCTTGCACCACACAGTATACATCGGATGGTCTATCTTACCTACGCTTATATCAGGTCAGTGAAGATCTTTGTCAATAGACATTTTCGTTTCATAAGGGGAATAATGAGTTTTTTCATTGTTGTTGGGCCTTAACCAATACAAGGTACATATTGGCAGCAACCAATGATTCTAATTGTCATTTAATTGATACATACAAAGCAGCTAAATGTTTCATCTTCTTGGGAGAAAACAGTGAGAATAATAATATCTTTACCACCTCGGTAGATTAGCATTCGAACAAGGATTTTTTCCTTTCATCAATGTCAGATGGTATCATACATATGTTGTCGGTTGTTCAAGGAGTCCCACAGGATAATTTTCGTCATTCTATGTACATTTCATCTGTTCATTGGTATCCTAGATTCCCAAGTATATATTGTTATTCTTCCTTAAATAGTATATTGCGGGTAAGAGATGTCAGAAATAAGAATGCCTTAATCAGTATACAAGTGGACAATGCACCACTCACCTCTTGTGATTGGAATCCCCACAGATTGACCCATGTGGCAACTTCTTTAGACCACAGAAAGAAAATACACATATGGGATATTAAGATGCCCCACCATCCGATTAAAGTCCTTAAAGGGGGCTAGGACAGTGGGATTTTGAAAGTTAAATTCTCATATCATCGTCAATACGAAATTTCATCTTCATCTTACCACAACACTGTTGCCGTCTGGATTTATGTGAATGAAACAGAGCATCCCATCATAAAATGTTATACCCATCACAATGGCCGAGTATTGGGCCAGCATTTTTCCAAGCAAGTGGAAGGTAAAATGGCTAGCTGCGAATTAGATGGTGTCATTCATGTGTGGCAGCATGCACCACCAGCTAAGGCATGAAGGACTGGAATTCAAATCTATTCCTCGTTTCAGTAGCTGATACATTTTCTAATTGTTCTTGTTCTTCCTTATCCACCTAATACGAGTGAGCATGGATGGCTAGTTGGCGTGCAATGCCTGAGGCATGAAGGACTAGAATTCAAAAACTATTTCTCGTTTCAGTAGCTACTGCATTTTCTCCTTCTTGTTCATATCCTTCTAGATGTTCTTCTTCTTCTCCTCTTTCTTTTCCTTCTTAATGTTCTCATTCTTGTTCGTCTTGATGTTCTTGTTCTTGTTCTTATTCTTCTATTCTCACATGAATAATGATCTAGATCGGTCAACGATAAGGAATTTCTGTCCAAATGATGTCGGTAATTTAGTCCAAGTAATATTATTGGAGTATGACTCTTTATTAATTCCATTAGTTCCCGTAATATTGGAGTATGTCTCTTTGTTTAGCACCAGCACACAGGCCGGTATCATCTTCTTCTCTTCTTACTCAGTAGCACATTAAGATGGCTCTTCCCAGATTTAGTTCAATAAAAATGGACTTGAATCATGAAACGCAAGTTGCCTGCACCACGCAGCGTACGCGAGATGATCTATCTTACCTACGTTGTATCAAGTCAGTGAAGATCTTTGTCAACAGACATTTTCCTTTCAGCAGGGAAATAATGAGTTTTTTCATTGTTGTTAGGACTTAACCAATACAAGGTATATATTGGCAACAACCAATGATTCTAATTGCTATTTGATTGATACGCACAAAGCAGAAAAATGTTTCATGTTCTTGTGAGAAAACGGTGAGAATAATAATATCTTTACTATTTCAGTAGATTCGCATCTGAACAAGGATTCTTTCCTTTCATCAACATTAGATGGTACCATACATATGTGGTCAGTTGTTAAAGGAGTCACACAGGACAGTTTTCGCCATTCTAAGTACATTTCATCCGTTAATTGGCATCCTAAATTTCCAAGTATATATTGTTATTCTTCCTTTGATGGTATATTGCGGGTAAGATATGTTAGAAAGAAGAATGGCATAATCAGTATACAAGTGTACAATGCACCACTCACCTCTTGTGACTAGAATCCTCACAGATTAACCCGTGTGGCAATTTCTTTGAACCGCAGAGAGGAAACCCACATATCGGACAGTAAGATGCTCCACCATCCAATTAAAGTCCTCAAAAGGGGTCACAACAGTGGGATTTCGAAAGTTAAATTCTTATATCATCATGAATAAGAATTTTCATCTTCATTTTACCATAGCATTGTTGTCGTCTGGAATTATGTGAATGAAACAGAACATCCTAGCATGAAACATTATACTCATCACAATGGCCCATTATTAGGTATGGATTTTTCCAAGCAAGTTAAAGGTAAAATGGCTAGCTGCGGATCAGATGGTGTCATTCATGTGTGGTAGCATGCACTGCCAGCTAAGGCATGAAAAACTGGAATTCAAAGTTATTTCTCGTTTCATCAACTGCTGCATTTTCTCCTTGTTCTTGTTCTTCCTTCTCCACCTGATATGAGTCAGCATGTAAGGCTAGTTGGCATACAGTACCTGAGGCATGAAGGACTAGAATTCAAAAACTAGTTCTCATTTCAGTAGCCATTGCATTTTCTCCTTTTTGATGTTATTCTTCTTCTCCTTCTTCTCCTTCTTGATGTTCTCATTCTTTTTTTCGTTGATGTTCCTGTCCTTTTTCTCACTCTTCTCTTCACAGATAGATAATGATCTAGATTAGTCAATGATAAGGAATTCGGGTCCAAATGATGTCGGTAATTCAGTCCAAGTAATATTGGAGTATGCCTTGTTGTTCATGCCATTACTACCCATAATATCGGTGTATGTCTCTTTTTTCAACACCAGCACACAGGTCGGTATCATCTTCTTCTCTTCTTGCTCAGTAACACATCAAGATGGCTCTTTCTAGATTTAGTTCAATAAAAATGGAACCGAATCATGAAACCTAAGTTGCATGCACCATGCAGCGTACGCCGGAAGATCTATCTTACCTACGCTTGTATCAGGTCTGCAAAGATCTTCATCAATAGCCCATTTTGTTTCATAAGGGTAATAATGAGTTTTTTCATTGTTGCTGGGCCTTAACCAATACAAGGTAGATATTGGCAACAACCAATGATTCAAATTGTTGTTTGATTGATACACACGAAGTAGACAAATGTTTCATGTTCTTGGGTGAAAACGGTGAGAATAATAATATCTTTACCACTTCAGTAGATTGGCATCTGAACAAGGATTCTTTTCTTTCATCAATATCAGATGGTACCATACATATGTGGTCAGTTGTTCAAAGAGTCCCACAAGACAGTTTTCGTCATTCTAAGTACATTTCATCCTTTCATTAGTATCCTAGATTCTCAAATATATATTTTTATTCTTCCTTTGATGGTATATTGTGGGTAAGAGACGTCAGAAATAAGAATGCCGCAATTAGTATACAATTGGACAACGCACCACTCACCTCTTGTAATTGGAATACTCACGGATTAACCCGTGTGGTAACTTCTTCGGATCGCAGAGAGGAAATCCACATATGGGACATTAAGATGTCCCACCATCCGATTAAAGTCCTCAAAGGAGGCCACGACAGTGGGATTTCAAAAGTTGAATTCTCATATCATTGTGAATACCAAATGTCATCTTCTTCTTACCATAACACTGTTGCCGTCTCGAATTATGTGAATAAAACAAAACATCCCATCATGAAACATTATACCCATCACAATGGCCCAGTTTTCGGCCTGGATTTTTCTAATCAAGTGGAAAGTAAAATGGCTAGCTGCGGATCAGATGGTGTTATTCATGTGTGTCAGCAAGCACTATTAGCTGAGGCATGAAGGACTGAAATTCAAAGAAATTTCTTATTTCAGCAGCTGTTGCATTTTCTCCTTGTTCTTGATCTTCCATATCCACCCGATAAGAGCTAGCATGGATGGCTAGTTGGCATGCAATGCCTGAGGCATGAAGAATTAGAATTCAAAAACTAGTTCTTGTTTCAGTAGCTACTTCATTTTCTCCATCTTATTCTTCTCCTTATTGATGCTCTTCTTCTTCTCCTCCTTCTCCTTCTTAATGTTTTCATTCTTCTTTTTCTTGATGTTCGTGTCCTTGTTCTTACTCTTCTCTTTCTAAATGAATAATGATCTAGATCGGTCAATGATAAGGAATTCTGGTCCAAATGATGCCGGTAATTCAGTCCAAGTAATATTAGAATATGCCTCTTTGTTCATGCCATTACTTCCCATAGTATTGTCATATGCTTCTTTATTCAGCACCAACACATAGGTCGGTATCATCTTCTTCTCTTCTTACACAGTAGCACATCAAGATGGCTCTTCCTAGATTTAGTTCAATAAAAATGGACCCGGATCATGAAACCCAAGTTGCCTGCACCACGCAGCGTACGCGAGATGATCTATCTTACCTACGTTGTATCAAGTCAGTGAAGATCTTCGTCAACAGACATTTTCATTTCATCAAGGGAATAATGAGTTTTTTCATTGTTGATGGGCCTTAACCAATACAAGGTACATATTGGCAGCAACCATTGATTCTAATTGCTATTTTATTGATACACATGAAGCAGACAAAGGTTTCATGTTCTTGGGAGAAAACGATGTGAATAATAATATCTTTACCACTTCGGTAGATTGGCATCCGAACAAGGATTCTTTCCTTTCATCAACATCAGATGGTACCATACATATGTGGTCAGTTGTTCAAGGAGTCTCATAAATGGGACAGTTTTCGCCATTCTAAGTACATTTCATCCATTAATTGGTATCTTAGATTCCCATGTATATATTGTTATTCTTCCTTTGATGGTATATTGCAGGTAAGAGATGTCAGAAATAAGAATGTCGTAATCTGTATATAAGTGGACAACACACCGCTCACCTCTTGTGGCTGAAATCCCCACGGATTAACCCATGTGGTAACTTCTTCAGACCGTAGAGAGAAAATCCACATTTGGGACATTAAGATGCCCTACCATCCGATTAAAGTCCTTAAAGGGGGCCATGACAGTGGGATTTTAAAGGTTAATTTTTCATATCATCGTGAATATGAAATTTCATCTTCTTGTTACCACAACACTATTGTTGTCTAGAATTATGTGAATGAAATAGAACATCCCATCATGAAAAATTATACCCATCACAATGGCCCAGTATTAAGCCAGCATTTTTCCAACCAATTGGAAGGTAAAATGGCTGTTAGAAAACCTTGCCCCTATGGCCCTAAGGATGTCCAAATTCTTTTTCAAGCCCTATTTGATTCGAATAGAAAACCTTCCAGTCCATCTAAATCTTCTACTTCTGGATCTTGTACACGAATGACATCCACAAAAGATGCAGAGGAGGAAGCCAGATTAAAAGGTTTAGAGGAAGAACAATTCCAACTCACCTTAAAACACAGTATGAAAGATGTTTCTAGACTTTAGCGATATTCGAGTTAAAAACAACATGATATTGAAACAGGGTCGAGTATGACAAACAAGAAAAAGAAAAAGTGCAACAAATTCAAATTCCTGACCCATCTCGGTGAATTTTATAAGGCATTGGGTACTACATACAATTCTTCACATAAAGAAAGTTTGAAAAATCTAGTTCAAAGTGTAAAAGAGCACGAAGGAAATATCTCTTCGCCTTCTAACTCAAAGGAAGTGAACAAATTTGTATAGAAAAAAATAGATAGCAGTTCCGATGGATCGGATGATAATAAAGGAAGACACTCCTCTTATGGAGGTTATTAGTTTTAAATTGTCATTTTGAACACTATAAATATGTAATTATCGAAGTTTATATATTTTATTGCTTTATTCAACTTTGAATTCCATTTGACAATCGAATTGAAATTCAAATAACTCTCAATTTATAAGTTATAACTCAAACTCGTTGCTCGAAAACCCTGCTCGAAATGGGCTCAAATTTGGACTCGGACTCGAACTCGACTCGAAAACTCAAACTCGACTCGACTCGATTTCTACTCATACTCGACTCGTACTCATACTTGTAGAGTACGAGTAGGGCATCCATGTTCGATGCCCGAGTAGAGCCAAGTACGAGCAGCTCTCGACTAGGGAGAGCCAAGCACAAGCAGGGCGATACTCTGCTCGACTCGACTCGTGTACAGCTCTAGCTATGAAGATGGTCCTAGATAATGAACTATAAGCTTTATTATTACTTAGCTCATTACCTGACAGTTGAGAGACATTGGTAGTGTCTCTGAGTAACTCTAACCCAGATGAAAGGTATTCTTGGAATAGGTAAGTAGTTATAAGACTCATATCTTAAACCATACCGTTCCGTAGACTTCAGCGGTCCTTCCGATAGAATTTCGGCAACCCTCAACCCGCATCCGACGTTTACGCACGGTCGTAAGTCGGGTCCTGTATACTGAAGTCGGCTCGATCCGAAACTTGTATCATAGCGACCGCACCATCACCGCGGTTCTAACGCCGTGACTCGCACACTGATCCGATACCCAGGCCAGGAGATGTGGGCCTACGTTCATTTCGAAGAAACGCCACATGTTGTGAACTTTGAGAGAATCTCTACAACATGTAACATCAAATCAAGTCAAAGTACACCACCTTACCTCCATGCCACCTCACCCAACAACAAGTACAAGTGGCCTCTCTCTTTTCCCACAAGTCAAGCCTCTCTCTCCCCTCACCACTCCTCTTTTACACATTTTCAAACAAACCCATATCTTTCTTTACAACCACCACATCACCCCTTCCCTTTAACCCATTACTTCCCTCTCTCTCTTTCACTCCATCTCCTCACTCTCAAGCAACTAAGAATTCCATACGTCCAAGCTCTCTCCCTAAATAACAAGTGTGGCCCACTTCCCACCCCCTTATTTCTCATTCCCACCATCAAAACCCCATCATCCACTGTCAAAGGTTAAGCATAGGAGCTAAGGAGGCTAAGGGACCAAGGAGAAGGCCTGTGGGTGGGTGATCCACCGTTAATTCTCTTTTTAAGGGGCCCACTTATGATGGGACCCACTTGACGTATGTGTTTGTGATTAAAGAGGGGCCCATAGTGTCGGGGTCCCTCCACTCCACCGATCTCTCTCTCTCTCTCTCTCTCTTTCTCTCTCTCTCTCTCTCTCTCTCTTTCATTGTTGATGGCCCCCCGATGATATATATTGTATCTATGCTGTCCATTTAGTGGACCACACTACAACCCACTGCTGGAGCCCACCTTGCTATCCAAACTTAGATGAAGCAAAATACAAATATTAGCTTATCCAAACCTTGGTGGGCTACCATGTGGACCCCACCATGGCAGTGTGTGGAGCCCACCATGATGCTTGTTTCATATCCATGCCGTCCATCGTCTCTGGACACTGGACAAGCATGGCTAACATGGAGTGTGAACTGACATGGGTGTGTACTAATTAGCTAGGCTTGGGGTGGGGCACTCATGTAGGACCCACCGTGATGTATGTACTTAATCCAAGTCATCCATCCTTTTCCTCATATCATTTTAGGCATTGAGCCAAAAAATGAGGCCAATTCAATAATCAAGTGGGCCATACTATAGGAAATAGTAGTGTTTACCATTAAAACCTGCCTTGATGCTTTTATTCGCCAAAACATGATGCATATTGGGCTTGATGGGTTTGTATTGAGCGATGTAATTCAATGGTTGGGCTGGATTTCATTGATGTGGGCCCCACCTGTGAAAAACTACAGGAATATATATATATATATATATATATATATATATATATATATATAATTCATGTGTAGCAGCCGACACTGCTACTGTCAGAACACACAGGCAACGCCTGCGCGTTGACGTGCGGACGGATTGGGCTGGGACCACGGGTCCTAGCCGTGGGCCCCACCATGATGTGTGTTTGTCATCAACACCATGCATTTTGTCGGGTCCCCTCTGACAGTGGGCCACCCCAAAAAATTGGCTATACATGGGACTCAGGTGGCCCACACGGTAGGAAACAGTGGGTTGAACGTCTGTCATTGAAACCCTTTTTGGGTCAGAAGGTTTGGATCAATATGAAATTTATTTTTCCTATCCATTCAGGTCCCTGTGACCTTATCAACCGTTTAGATGACATATAAGCATTACGGTGGGCCCCATGTTTATGAGGCCGTGTCAACAGATTGGATGATAAATAAACATTACGATGGCCCCTGGTCCTTGTGATCTCATCCACAGGATGGGTGGAAAATAAACATTTCGGTGGGCCCCAAGTTTGTATGACCTTATCAACAGGTTTGAGTGGAAAATAAACATTATGGTGGGCCCCACGCGGGACCCACTGATGTGTGTGCTCCACACCTTCCATCAGTGTGGTCCCTACCATGAGGTATGTGTATTATATATGTTATCCATCCCTATCGGACCCACCATGATGTATGTGTTGTATCCAAATCATTTAGCCATTTGTGAGAACATTTTATGGTATGATTGAGTCAGATCCAAAGTTTAAATGGACCCCACCAATTGCAATAATAGTGGGGTACAATGGCATCCACCATTTAAACTTCTTAGGAGCCACTGTGATTCCCACTTAAGCTGATATTTGGCTTTCACTTCATCTAACTCTATGTTAACTTATAAATTGGTCATGTCTCAAATACATAAGGCTGGGCCTGATTTGATGTACATGGGGCCCATCGATGCGACGTATTTGATATACATGAAGCCCATTAATTTGGCCCATGTGATTAGGCCTATCTCGTGGTATTTGTGGCCCATTGTTGAGGCCCACTTTGATATATATGAGGCGCATGTGATTAGGCCCATCTTAAGGTATTTGTGGCCCGTTGTTGAGGCCCATGTGATACGGCCCATTTGATGTAATTGGAGCCCTTGGGTCGAGGCCCAGGATGTACATAAGGCTCACTACAATGTGTGATTCTATCATAGTTTATGTAATGATTTTTTATGGTGAGCTATGCCCTGAGAGCAATGATGGTTTGACGTCCACATTATAAGGATAATGTTGGTTAAATGTCCTCATTTTCACTCTCCCTAAGGCCCATACTGGCAGTGTAGGCCATCTAAGCCCACTTTCGTTATAAACAAAACCCATCACCATATAACATGTTTAGTATAGATCCACGATTTATGATCATACGCATCATATGTATGCCTGATGTGAGGAGTGACTGATCATAACATATACCTTTGGGCGAATCGTTTATGGGCTCCCTGATAGGTGGAGATGCCCTACATAAGCGCCCGATTCGCGTAGGGTTGTTGCATGACTGGTAGTATAATTCATGCACTTGCATTTGTGTAATTGTGATTATTGTATGCCCTAGCAACATCAGGGCCATAGCCTCCACAGACACATCATGGGTGGCTGGATTGGATACCAAAAATACTGTTTCTAGCATCAGGGCGCCATAGATGTCCATAGGTGAAAATCCTTAAACCTAATGGTACCGAAGGATGACTCCAACGTAAAAACTAAGTGGATGCATGAGCGTGCGAGGGCTGTATACCAGTAGGTCGAGTCTCCCACTATATAGTGGTCGGTTAGAAAGGGGTGTGACCTTACCTGCCTGAGTGAGGGGGCAATTTCTAAGTTGAGTTTGACCAACTTAAGGAATGGGTCCGCTATTGACGAGTCAGGCCCGATATTGGCAGGTGGATAGTAAGGTCTCTTCCACTCTTCCAGTTGTGCGCTCGAATAGGGGCGGCAAGCTAGCGTAGAGTGTACTAGACCCCGGTGATTTTTCAGACTGAGAACTATACTAATTTGATGCTCTAGTGAGGAGCTGCATTGATATGTGGATGTGGATTGATATGCTTGACTTGCATTATGCATCGCATGGCCTTGATATGGCCGATAGCATTTATATTCTGCACTGCATAGCCTTGTTATGACTGATTACATTCATATACCCATCAGCATGACTCCACATTACTCTAACCTTGCATTCTGAGCACGCTCAGATTGCGCACACACTTACACCACCCTCTAAGCTTTTTATAAGCTTATGCATGATTGATGAATGCAGGTGATGCTAGGACGCAGACGTAGCATAGTAGCAGCAGGAGCGTGCCGTCGAGCTTTTAGAGTTTTCGTTATTTGCATTATCTTATATTTCCCTTCAGACACATTGTACTCAATGTTTTTTATCATAGTGGATTTTGTGATGGTATTCTTATGGTTATTGTTCGTGGGTTATGCTTATAGCTATGCTCATTACAAATCAAATTGATGATTAGAAATTCTCCTTATAGCATCTCAGGATTGGAACCTGGTGTATAGGTGCCGACAGCTAAGAATGGGATATTATGGAGGCTGTCAGCGCCGGATTTGGTGATTCAAAATTTTATGAACCCAGTCTCCGAGTTGGAGATGTGACAGTAGTTATCTCTTCAATGAGGAGACAAGGAGGAAGTCTCAGGGGTTTACTCAACAAGAGGACTTCATGATACAAGATCGAGGGAGAGGAAAGAACAGAAAGGGCGGAAAGGCCCGAGATAAATCAAGAGATAAGTCGAGTACCATTAAGGATATTGAATGCTGAAATGGTGGCAAGAAGGGCTACTACAATATAAATGTAATAAGAAGAATAATGACAAGAAAGGAAAAAGAAAGGAAAAGGAAGATGAATCAAACTCCACAACAGTCGCTTCAAATGGCAACATCATAATTATTCTTTTAACAGATCATGATATTTGTCTCAAGGCAATGAGTCAGGACATTGACTGGATGATAGACTCGGGAGCCTTGTTTCATGCGACTGCGCGTAGAAATTTATTCACAAGCTATAAGTCAGGTGACTTTGAGACCGTGAAGATGGAAAATTTTGACATATCGAAGATCATAAGAGTCGGTGATATTTGTGTGAAGACCGATGTGCGCTGCACATTGGTTCTTAGGGATGTGAGGCACATTCCAAACCTTCGCCTCAACTTGATGTCGATGGCAAGGTTGGATGATGATGGCTATGAAAGTCGTTTTGCTGGTGGGCGTTGGAAGCTCATCAAGGGTTCGTTCATCGCAGCCAGAGGGAAGAAATGTTGCAGCCTCTACAAGGCAAGTGCCAGTATAAGTAAGGGTGGGTTGAACGCAACGTAAGATTTAGCGATTAACATGTGGCACAGACGTCTAGCCACAGGCGTCTAGGCTACATGAGTGAAAAAAGGCTTCGGCAATTAGCAAAGAAGTGGCTCCTTCCAAACGTGACAGGTATACCTCTCAAAACTTATATTAATTGTTTATTAGGGAAACAACATAGAGTTTCATTTGTTAAATCTACTTCCCATATTAATAAGATACATGCATTAGATTTAATTTCTCGTCCTACTTACACATTTCATGTACTTTTTCTTTTTAAATTACAAATGTAGATTTTCTCATAAATTTAAAAAAAAGAATTGTCTGATGCTATTTTGTATGATCACATGGAATTAAAATGTTACCCTTTTTGAATAAGCATGTTTGTATTATGTACACCAATGATTTGGATAAGGCTACAAGGAGGGCCGAGCAGGCAGAGACAACGTCGACTGAGGTATGAGAGATGATAAATGATATGAAAACATGACAGACTCAATTGGAGGAAATGTTGCATACCCTCATATCACAGCAACCCCAATCACATCCTCATTGGTAAGTTGAATATCATATTTAAATTATGCAAGTAGCATAAAATACTCACTAATAATATTTTATTTTAATAATTTTTCAGATTTTTCTACAGATTAGTACTATCTTCCCAAGCCTCACCACATTATCGATGACGCACATTTCTTTTTCTTCATACATTTTTATTAAACAATTTGGGTATGTGTACTTTTTTTATGTTATGGGTAATTATAAATTTAAATTTAATTTAATTAAATTATTTTTATATTTCAATGGATGATGATGAATATTGATTAATATAGGTTATTTTGTTTGATTAAGTTAGTTCAAACAAAAAAATTGATACCATTTTATGATATGTAATGGTGACGTGTTAGCTCATCGCTAACATTTTGTGACAAGTTGTTGGGCCAAATGATGCCGGTAATTCAATCTAAATAATATTGGAGTATGTCTCTTTGTTCATGTCATTAGTTCCCGTAATATTAGAGTATGCCTCTTTGTTCAGCACCAGCACACAGGCCGATATCTTCTTCTCTTCTTGCTCAGTAGCACATCAAGATGGCTCTTCTTAGATTTAGTTCAATAAAAATGGAACTGGATCATGAAACCCAAGTTGCCTACACCACGCAGCATACATCAAATGGTCTATCTTACCTACACTTGTATCAAGTCAGAGAATAACTTTGTCAACAGACATTTTCGTTTCACAAGGGGAATAATGAGTTTTTTCATTATTGTTGGGCCTTAACCAATACTAGGTCCATATTGTCAGCAACCAATGATTCTAATTACTGTTTGATTGATACACACTAAGCAGACAAATGTTTCATGTTCTTGGAAGAAAACGGTGAGAATAATAATATCTTTACCACTTCGGTAGATTGACATACGAACAAGGATTCTTTTCTTTCATCAACATCAGATGGTACCATACATATGTGGTCAGTTGTTCAAGAAATCCCACAGGACAATTTTTGACATTCTTAGTACATTTCATCCATTCATTAGCATCCTAGATTCCCAAGTATATATTGTGATTCTTCCTTTGATGATATATTGTGGGTAAGAGACGTAAGAAATAAGAATGCCGTAATTAGTATACAAGTGAACAACGTACCGCTCACCTCTTGTGATTGGAATCCCCATGGATTAACCCGTGTGGTAACTTCTTCGGTCCGTAGAGAGAAAATCCACATATGGGACATTAAGATGCCCCACCATCCAATTAAAGTCCTCAAAGTGGGCCATGACAGTGGGATTTCAAAAGTTAAATTCTCATATGATTGTGAATATAAATTTTCATCTTGTTCTTACCACAACACTATTGCCGATTGGAATTATGTGAATGAAACAGAACATCCCATCATGAAACATTATACCCAACACAATGGCCTAGTATTAGGCCCGGATTTTTCCAAGCAAGTGGAAGGTAAAATGGCTAGTTGTAGATCAGATGGTGTCATTCATGTGTGGCAGCATGCACTGCTAGCTGAGGCATGAAGGACTGGAATTCAAAGTTATTTCTCATTTCAGCAGCAGCTGCTTTTTTTACTTATTCTTGCTCTTCCTTCTCCACCTAATACGAGCAAGCATAGATGGCTAAATGGCATGCAGTGCCTGATGCATGAAGGACTAGAATTCAAAAACCAGTACACGTTTTAGTAGCTGCGATATTTTCTCATTCTTCTTCTCCTCCGTCTTCTCCTTCTTTATGTTCTCATTCTTATTTTTCTTGATGTTTTTATCCTTGTTCTTATTCTTCTCTTCCCATATGAATAATGATCTGGATCGGTCAATGATAAGGAATTCTGGTCTAAATGATGTCGATAATTCAGTCCAAGTAATATTGGAGTATGCCTCTTTGTTCATGCCATTAGTTCCCATAATATTAGAGTATGCCACTGTATTCAGCACCAGCACATAGGTCGGTATCATCTTCTTCTCTTCTTGCTCAGTAGCACATCAAGTTGGCTCTTCAAAATTTAGTTCAAAAAAAATTGACTCGGATCATGAAACCCAAGTCGCCTACACCACGCAGCGTATGCCGAATGGTCTATCTTACCTATGCTTGTATTGGGTCAACGAAGATCTTCCTTAATAGATATTTTCATTTCATAAGGGGAATAATGAGCTTTTTCATTGTTATTAGGCCTTAACCAAGACAAGGTACATGTTGGCAGCAACCAATGATTCTAATTGTTGTTTGATTGATACACATGAAGCAGACAAATGTTTCATGTTCTTGGGAGAAAACATTGATAATAATAATATTTTTACCACTTCGGTAGATTGGCATCCAAACAAGGATTCTTCCTTTTCATCAACATAAAATGGTACCATACATATGTGGTCAGTTGTTCAAGGAGTCCCACAGGACAGTTTTTGCCATTCTAAGTGCATTTCATCCGTTCATTAGTGTCCTAGATTCCCAAGTATATGTTGTTATTCTTCCTTTAATGGCATATTGCGGTAAGAGATGTTAGAAATAAGAATGCCGCAATTAGTATACAAGTGGACAACGCATTGCTTACCTCTTGTCACTGATTAACCTACGTGGTAACTTCTTCTGGTTAAAAAGAGGAAATTCACATATGGGACATTAAGATGCCCCACCATCCGTTTAAAGTCCTCAAAGAGGGCTATGACAGTGGGATTTTGAAAGTTAAATTCTCATATCATCGTGAATATGAAATTTCATCTTCTTCTTACCATAACACTGTTGCCTTCTGGAATTATGTGAATGAAACAGAACATTCTGTCATGAAACATTCTATACCCATCACAATGGCCTAGTATTGGGCTTAGATTTTTCCAAACAAGTGGAAGGTAAAATTGCTGGCTGTGGATTTGATGATGTCATTCATGTGTGGGGGCATGCACTTCTAGCTGAGGCATGAAGGATTGGAATTCAAAGCTATTTCTCGTTTCAGCAACTGTTGCATTTTCTCCTTGTTCTTGTTTTTCCTTCTCCACCTGATACGAGTGAGTATGGATGGCTAATTGGCATGCAGTGTCTGAGGCATGATGGACTAGAATTTAAAAACTAGTTCTTTTTTCAGTAGCTGCTGCATTTTATCCATCTTGATGTTCTTCTTCTCCTCCTCCTTCACCTTTTCCATGTTCTCGTTCTTGTTTTTCTTAATGTTCTTGTCCTTCTTTTTGTTAGCTTGTTAGTACACCCCATTGTCAGTTTTCAATGTTAGCCACCCCCACTAGGGATCGATACAATGTTCTTGTCCTTGTTCTTGTTCTTCTCTTCCCAAATGAATAATGATCTAGATCGGTTAATGATAAAGAATTCTGGTCTAAATGATACCTGTAATTTAGTCCAAATAATATTAGAGTATGCCTCTTTGTTCATGTTATTAGTCCCTGTAATATTAGAGTATGCCTCATTGTTCAGCACCAGCACACAGGCTAGTATCATCTTCTTCTCTTCTTGCTCAGGAGCACATCAAGATGGCTCTTCCTAGATTTAGTTCAATAAAAATGGACCCGGATCATGAAACCCAAGTTGTCTGCACCACGAAGCGTACGCCGGATGGTCTATCTTACTTACGTTGTATCTGGTCAGCAAATATCTACGTTAATAGACATTTTCATTTCATAAGGGGAATAATGAGTTTTTTCATTGTTGTTGGGCCTTAACCAATACAAGGTATATATTGTCAACAACCAATGATTCTAATTATTGTTTGATTGATACACATGAAGTAGACAAATGTTTCATGTTCTTAGGAAAAAACGGTGAGAATAATAATATCTTTACCACTTCGGTAAATTGGCATCCGAACAAGGATTCTTTCCTTTCATCACCATCAGATAGTACCATACATAGGTGGTCAGTTGTTCAAGGAGTCCCACAGGATAGTTTTTTCCATTCTAAATACATTTTATCCGTTCATTGGTATCCTAAATTCCCAAGTATATATTATTATTCTTCCTTTGATGGTATATTCGGGTAAGAGATGTCAGAAATAAGAATGAAGAAATCGGTATACAAGTGGACAACGTACCGCTCACCTCTTGTGACTGGAATCCCCATGGATTAACCCGTGTGGCAACGTCTTTAAACTGCAGAGGGGAAATCCACGTATGTGACATTAAGATGCCCCATCATCCAATTGAAGTCCTCAAAGGGGGCACGAAAATGGGATTTCGAAAGTTAAATTTTCATATTATCATGAATACGACATTTTATTTTCTTCTTACCACAATACTGTTGTCGTTTGGAATTATGTGAATGAAACAGAACATCCCGTCATGAAACATTATACCTCATAATGGCCCAATATTGGGCCTGGATTTTTCCAAGTAAGTGGAAGGTAAAATGGGTAGCTGTGGATCAGATGATTTCATCCATGTATGACAACATGCACTGCCAGTTGAGGCATGAAGGACTGGAATTCAAAGCAATTCTTATTTTATCGGCAGCTACATTTTCTAGTTGTTCTTGTTCTTCCTTCTCCACCTAATACGAGCCAGCATGGATGGCTAGTTGGCATGCAGTGCCTGAGGCATGATGGACTAGAATTCTAAAACTATTTCTCGCTTTAGTAGCTGCTACATTTTTTCCTTCTTATTCTTCTCCTTGTAGATGTTCTTCTTCTTCTCTTCCTTCTTTTCCTTCTTGATGTTCTCATTTTTGCTTTTCTTAATGTTCTTGTTCTTCTCTTCCCATATGAATAATAATCTAAATCAGTCAATGATAAGAAATTTTGGTCCAAATGATGTCGGTAATTCAGTCCAAGTAATATTGGAGTATGCCTCTTTGTTCTTGCCATTAATTCCTGTAATATTGGAGTATGCCTCCTCTTTGTTCAGCAGCAGCACATAGGCCGGTATCATCTTCTTCTCCTCTTTCTCAATAGCACATCAAGATGGTTCTTCCCGGATTTACTTCAATAAAAATGGACTCGGATCATGAAACTTAAGTTGCTTACACCACACAGCGTGCGCGGGATGGTCTATCTTACCTACGTTGTATCTGGTCAATAAAGATCTTCGTCAACAAACATTTTCCTTTCAACAGGGGAATAATGAGTTTTTTCATTGTTGCTGGGACTTAACCAATACAAGGTATATATTGGTAGCAACCAATGATTTTAATTATTATTTAATTGACACACAGGAGGCAGACAAATGTTTTATGTTCTTGGGAGAAAACAGTGAGAATAATAATGTCTTTACCACTTCGATAGATTGGCATGTGAACACGGTTTCTTTTCTTTCATCAACATCAGAGGGTACCATACATCTGTGGTCAGTTGTTCAAGGAGTCCCACAGGACAGCTTTCGCCATTCTAAGTACATTTATCCCATTCATTGGTATCCTAAATTCCCAAGTATATATTATTTCTTTTATGGTATATTGCAAGTAAGAAATGTCAAAAATAAGAATGGCATAATCAGTATACAAGTGGACAACACATCACTCACCTCTTGTGACTGGAATCCCCACGGATTAACCCGTGTGGCAACTTCTTTGAACCACAAAGATGAAATCCACAAATGGGACAGTAAGATGCCCTATCATCTGATTAAAGTCCTCAAAGGGGACCACGACAGTGGGATTTCGAAAGTTAAATTCTCATATTATCGTGAATGCGATATTTTTTTTTCTTCTTACCATAAAACTGTTGTCGTCTAGAATTATGAGAATGAAACAGAACATCCCGTCATGAAACATTATACCTCACAATGGCTCAGTATTAGGCCTGGATTTTACCAAGCAAGTTAAAGGTAAAATGGCTAGCTGCAGATCAGATGATTTCATTCATGTATGACAGCATGCACTGCCAGCTGAGGCATGAAGGACTGGAATTCAAAGCTATTTCTCATTTCATCGGCTGTTGCATTTTCTAGTTGTTCTTGTTCTTCCTTCTCCACCTGATACGAGCCAGCATGGATGGCTAGTTAGCATGCAGTGCCTGAGGCATGATGGACTAGAATTCTAAAACTATTTCTCGATTTAGTAGCTGCTGCATTTTTTCCTTCTTATTCTTCTCCTTCTAGATGTTCTTCTTCTTCTCTTCCTTCTTTTCTTTGTTGATGTTCTCGTTTTTGCTTTTCTTAATGTTCTTGTCCTTGTTCTTGTTCTTCTCTTCCTACATGAATAATGATCTAAATCAGTCAATGATAAGGAATTCTAGTCCAAATGATATTGGTAATTTAGTCCAAGTAATATTGGAGTATGCCTCTTTGTTCTTGCCATTAGTGTCCGTAATATTGGAGTATGCCTCCTCTTTGTTCAGCACCAGCACACAGATCGGTATCGTCTTCTTCTCCTCTTTCTCAATAGCACATCAAGATGGTTCTTCCCAGATTTACTTCAATAAAAACAGACTCGGATCATGAAACCCAAGTTGCTTGAACCACGCAGCATGTGTGGGATGGTCTATCTTACCTACGTTGTATCTGGTCAATGAAGATCTTCGTCAATAAACATTTTCCTTTCAACAGGGGAATAATGAGTTTTTTCATTGTTGTTGGGACTTAACCAATACAGGGTATATATTGGCAGCAACTAATGATTCTAATTGTTGTTTAATTGACACACACGAAGCAGACAAATGTTTCATGTTCTTGGGAGAAAACGGTGAGAATAATATTATCTTTACCACTTTGGTAGATTGGCATGCGAATAAGGATTCTTTTCCTTTCGTCAACATCAGAGGGTACCATACATATGTGGTCAGTTATTCAAGGAGTCCTATAGGACATCTTTCACCATTCTAAGTACATTTTGCCCATTCATTGGTATCCTAAATTCCCAAGTATATATTGTTATTCTTTCTTTTATGGTATATTGCGAGTAAGATATGTCAGAAATACGAATGGCATAATCAGTATACAAGTGGACAACGCATCGCTCACCTCTTGCTACTGGAATCCCCACGGATTAACCCGTGTGGCAACTTCTTCGAACCGCAGAGAGGAAATCCACTTATGAGACAGTAAGATGCCCTATCATCTGATTAAAGTCCTCAAAGGGGGCCACGACAGTGGGATTTCGAAAGTTAAATTCTCATATCATCGTGAATACGAAATTTCATTTTCTTCTTACCACAATAGGGTTGCCATCTGGAATTATGTGAACAAAACAGAACATCCCCTCATGAAACATTATACCCATCACAATGGCCCAGTATTGGGCCTGGATTTTTCCAAGCAAGTGGAAGGTAAAATGGCTAGCTGCGGATCAGATGGTGTCATTCATGTGTGGAAGCATGCAGTGTTAGCTGAGGCATGATGGATTGGAATTCAAACCTATTTCTCATTTCATCAGCTGTTGCATTTTCTCCGTGTTCTTGTTCTTCCTTCTCCACCTAATACGAGCCAGTATGGATGGCTAGTTAGCATGCAGTGCCTGAGGCATGAAGGACTAGAATTCAAAAACTATTTCTCGTTTCAGTAGTTGTTGTATTTTCTCCTTCTTGTTCTTGTCCTTCTTGATGTTCTTCTTCTTCTCCTCCTCCTTCTTCCCCCTTTTAATGTTCTCGTTCTTGTTTTTCTTGATGTTCTTGTCCTTGTTCTTATTCTTCTCTTCCCAGATGAATAATGATCTGGATCGGTCAATGATAAGGAATTCTGGTCCAACGCATGCTGATAATTCAGTCTTAGTAATATTGGAGTATGCCTCTT
This sequence comes from Magnolia kwangsiensis, assembly GCA_037074715.1. NCBI lineage: Eukaryota > Viridiplantae > Streptophyta > Magnoliopsida > Magnoliales > Magnoliaceae > Magnolia > Magnolia kwangsiensis. The sequence goes on from CM073582.1 coordinate 97,634,812, forward strand.
TGTTCATGCCATTAGTCCCTGTAATATTGGAGTATGCCTCTTTGTTTAGCACCAGCACATAGGCCAGTATCATCTTCTTCTCTTCTTGCTCAGTAGCACATCAAGATGGCTCTTCCTTGATTTAGTTCAATAAAAATGGACTTGGATCATGAAACCCAAGTTACTCGCACCACGTAGCGTCCACCAGATGGTCTATCTTACCTACGTTGTATCAGGTCAGCGAAGATCTTCGTCTACAGACATTTTCGTTTCACAAGGGTAATAATGAGTTTTTTCATTGTTGCTAGGCCTTAAACAATACAAGGTACATATTGGCGGCAACCAATGATTCTAATTGTTGTTTGAATGATACACACGAAAAAGACAAATGTTTCATGTTGTTCAGAGAAAATGATGAGAATAATAATTTCTTCACCACTTCGGTAGTTTGGCATCCGAACAAGGATTCTTTCCTTTCATCAACATCAAATGGTACCATACATATGTGGTTAGTTGTTCAAGGAGTCCCACTAGATAGTTTTCGCTATTCTTAGTACATTTCATCCACTCATTGGTATCATAGATTCTCAAGCATATATTGTTATTCTTCCTTTGATGGTATATTGTGGTTAAGAAATGTCAGAAATAATAATGTCGTAATCAGTATATAAGTGGACAACGCACTACTCACCTCTTGTGACTGGAATCCCCACGAATTAACCCATGTGGTAACTTCTTCAAACTGCAGAGAGGAAATCCACATATGGGATAATAAGATGCCCCACCATCCAATTAAAGTTATTATAGGGGGCCATGATAGTGGGATTTCGAAAGGCAAATTCTCATATCATCGTGAAAATGAAATTTCATCTTCTTCTTACCACAACACTATTGCCTTCTGGAATTATGTGAATGAAACAAAACATCCCGTCATGAAACATTATACCCATCACAATGGCCAAGTATTGGGCATGGATTTTTCCAAGCAAGTGGAAGGTAAAATGGCTAGCTGCAAATCAGATGGTGTCATTCATGTGTGGCAGCACGCACTACCAGCTTAGGCATGAAGGACTAGAATTCAAAGCTATTTCTCGTTTCAGCAACTAATGCATTTTTACTTGTTCTTGTTCTTCCTTCTCCACCTGATGCAAAAGAGCATGGATGGCTAGTTGGCATACAATGCCTGAGGCATGAAGGACTAGAATTTAAAAATTAGTTTTCGTTTCAGCAGCTACTATATTTTCTCCTTCTTGTTCTTCTCCTTCTTGATGTTTTTGTTCTTCTACTACTTAATGTTCTCGTTCTTATTTTTCTTGATGTTCTTGGCCTTATTCTTCTCTTCCCAGATAAATAATGATTTAGATCGGTCAATGATAAGGAATTCTGGTCCAAATGACGCCGATAATTCTGTCCAAGTAATATTGGAGTATGCCTCTTTGTTCATGCCATTAGTTCCCGTTATATTGCAATATGCCACTTTATTCAGCACCAGCACACAGGCCGGTATCATCTTCTTCTCTTCTTTCTCAGTAGCACATCAAGATGGCTCTTCCCAAATTTAGTTCAATAAAAATGGACACGAATCATGTAACCCAAGTTGCTTGCACCACACAGCGTATGTCGGATGGTCTATCTTACCTACACTTGTATCAGGTTAGCGAAGATCTTCGTCAACAGACATTTTCGTTTCATAAGGGGAATAATGAGTTTTTTATTTATTGTTAGGCCTTAACCAATATAAGGTACATATTGGCAACAACCAATGATTCTAATTTCCGTTTGATTGATACACATGAAGCAGCCAAATGTTTCATGTTCTTAGGAGAAAACAGTGAGAATAATAATATCTTTACCACCTCAGTAAATTGGCATTTGAACAAGGATTCTTTCCTTTCATCAACATCAGATGGTATCATACATATGTGGTCAATTGTTCAAAGAGTCTCAAGGGACATTTTTCACCATTCTATTTATATTTCATCTGTTCATTGGTATCCTAAATTCCCAAGTATATATTGTTATTCTTCCTTAAATAGTATATTGTGGGTAAGAGATGTCAGAAATAAGAATGCCTTAATCAGTATATAAGTGGACAACGCACCACTCACCTCTTGTGACTGGAATCCCCACAGATTGACCCGTGTGAGAACCTCTTCAGACTGCAGAAAGAAAATCCACATATGGGACAATTAGATGCCCCACCATCCAATTAAAGTCCTCAAAGGAGGTCACGACAGTTGGATTTCGAAAGTTAAATTCTTATATCATCATGAATACGAAATTTCATCTTCGTTTGACCATAGTACTGTTGTCGTGTAGAATTATGTGAATGAAACAAAACATCCTGGCATGAAACATTATACTCATTACAATGGCCTAGTATTGGGTATGGATTTTTCTAAGCAAGTGGAAGGTAAAATGGCTAGCTGTGGATCAGATGGTTTCATTCATGTGTGGCAGCATGCACTGCTAGTTGAGGTATGAAAGATTAGAATTCAAAGCTATTCCTTGTTTCAGCAGCTGCTACATTTTCTAGTTGTTATTGTTCTTCCTTCTCCACCTGATATGAGTGAGCATGGATGGCTAGTTGGCATGCAGTGCCTGAGGCATGAAGGACTAGAATTCAAAAACTATTTCTCCTTTCAGTAGCGGCTGCATTTTCTCCTTCTTGTTCATATCCTTCTAGATGTTCTTCTTCTTCTCCTCTTTCTTTTCCTTCTTAATGTTCTTATTCTTGTTTTTCTTGATGTTCTTGTCCTCATTCTTGTTCTTTTCTTCCCACATGAATAATGATCTAGATCGGTCGATGATAAGGAATTCCAGTCCAAGTAATATTATTGGAGTATGCCTCTTTATTCATGTCATTAGTTCCCGTAATATTGGAGTATGTCTCTTTGTTCAACACCACCACACAGGCCGGTATCATCTTCTTCTCTTCTTGCTCAATAGCACATCAAGATGGCTCTTCCCAGATTTAGTTCAATAAAAATGGACTCGAATCATGAAACCCAAGTTGCCTACACCATGCAGCGTACGCGAGATGGTCTATCTTACCTATGTTGTAACAGGTCAGCGAAGATCTTTGTAAACAGACATTTTCCTTTCAGCAGGGGAATAATGAGTTTTTTCATTGTTGTTAGGACTTAACCAATACAAGGTATATATTGGCAACAACCAATGATTCTAATTGCTATTTGATTGATATACACGAAGCAGAAAAATGTTTCATATTCTTGGGAGAAAACGATGAGAATAATAATATCTTTACTACTTCGGGAGATTCACATCTGAACAAGGATTCTTTCCTTTCATCAAGATTAGATGGTACCCTACATATGTGGTCAATTTTTTAAGGAGTCCCACAGGATAGTTTTGGCCATTCTAAGAACATTTCATTCGTTTATTGGTATCTTAAATTTCCAAGTATATATTGTTATTCTTCCTTTGATGGTATATTACGGGTAAGATTTGTTAGAAATAAGAATGGCGTAATTAGTATACAAGTGTAAAATGCACCGCTCACCTCTTGTGACTGGAATCCTCACGGATTAACCCGTGCGGCAACTTCTTTGAACTGCAGGGAGGAAATCCACATATGGGACAATAAGATGCCCCACCATCTATTTAAAGTCCTCAAAGGGGGTCACGACAGTGGGATTTCGAAAGTTAAATTCTTATATCATCATCAATAAGAAATTTCATCTTCGTTTTACCATAGCACTATTGTCGTCTGGAATTATGTGAATGAAACAGAACATCCTGGCATGAAACATTATACTCATCACAATGGCCTAATATTGGGTATGGATTTTTCCAAGCAAGTGGAAGGTAAAATGGCTAGCTGTAGATCAGATGGTGTCATTCATGTGTGGCAGCATGCACTGCCAACTGATATGAAAGACTGGAATTCAAAGTTATTTCTCATTTCATTAACTGCTGCAGTTTCTCCTTGTTCTTGTTCTTCCTTCTCCACCTGATACCAGCCAGCACGTAAGGCTAGTTGGCATGCAGTGCCTGAGGCATGAAGGACTAGAATTCAAAAACTAGTTCTCATTTCAGTAGCTGCTGCATTTTCTCCTTTTTGATGTTATTCTTCTTCTCCTTCCTCTCCTTCTTGATGTTCTCATTCTTATTTTTCTTGATGTTCTTGTCCTTGTTCTTGCTCTTCTCTTCGCATATGGATAATGATCTGGATCAATCAATGATAAGGAATTCTGGTCCAAATGATGCCGGTAATTCAGTCCAAGTAATATTGGAGTATGCCTCTTTGTTCATATCAATACTTCCCATAATATTGGAGTATGCCTCTTTGTTCAGCACCAACACACAGGCCGGTATCAACTTCTTCTCTTCTTGCTCAATAACACATCAAGATGACTCTTTCTAGATTTAGTTCAATAAAAATGGACCCGAATCATTAAACCCAAGTTGCATGCACCACGCAGCGTACGCAGGAAGATCTATCTTACCTACGCTTATATCAGGTCAGCAAAGATCTTTGTCAACAGCCCATTTCATTTCATAAGGGGAATAATGAGTTTTTTCATTATTGTTGGGCCTTAACCAATTCAAGGTACATATTGGCAGCAACCAGTGATTCAAATTGTTGTTTGATTGATACACACGAAGCAGACAAATGTTTCATATTCTTAGGTGAAAACTGTGAGAATAATAATATCTTTACCACTTCGGTAGATTGACATCTGAACAAGGATTCTTTCCTTTCATCAATATCAGATGGTACCATACATATGTGGTCAGTTGTTCAAAGAGTCCCATAGGACTGTTTTCGTCATTCTAAGTACATTTCATCCATTCATTAGTATCCTAGATTCCTAAGTAGATATTGTTATTCTTCCTTTGATGGTATATTGCGGATAAGAGATGTCAGAAATAAGAATGCCGTAATCAGTATATAATTGGACAACGCACCGCTCACCTCTTGTTACTGGAATACCCACGGATTAACCCATGTGGTATCTTCTTCGAACCAGAGAGAGGAAATCCACATATGGGACATTAAGATGTCCCACCATCCGATTAAAGTCCTCAAAGGAGGCTACGACAGTGGGATTTCGAAAGTTAAATTCTCATATCATTGTGAATACCAAATTTCATCTTCTTCTTCCCACAACACTATTGTCATCTCGAATTATGTGAATAAAACAGAACATCCCATCATGAAACATTATACCCATCACAATGGCTCAGTTTTTGGCCTAGATTTTTCCAATCAAGTGGAAGGTAAAATGGCTAGTTTGTCATTCATGTGCGTCAACAAGCACTGTAAGTTGAGGCATGAATGACTGAAATTCAAAGCAATTTCTTGTTTCAGCAGCTGCTGCATTTTCTCCTTGTTCTTGTTCTTCCATATCCACCTGATAAGAGTTGGCATGCAGTGCCTGGGGCATGAAGAATTAGAATTTGAAAACTAGTTCTTGTTTCAGTAGCTACTTCATTCTCCTTATTAATGCTCTTCTTCTTCTCCTCCTCCTTCTTAATGTTTTCGTTCTTCTTTTTCTTGATGTTCTTGTCTTTGTTCTTGTTCTTCTCTTTCCAGATGAATAATAATCTAGATCGGTCAATGATAAGGAATTCTGGTTCAAATGATGCCGGTAATTTAGTCCAAGTAATATTAAAGTATGCCTCTTTATTCATGCTATTACTTCCCATAATATTGGAGTATGCTTCTTTATTCAGCACCAACACACAGGTTGGTATCATCTTCTTCTCTTCTTACATAGTAGCACATTAAGATGGCTCTTCCCAGATTTAGTTCAATAAAAATGGACCCGAATCATGAAACCCAAGTTACCTATAGCACGCAACGTACGTCGGATGGTCTATCTTAACTACGCTTATATCAAGTCAGTGAAGATCTTCATCAACAGACATTTTCATTTCATCAAGGGAATAATGAGTTTTTTCATTGTTGATGGGCCTTAACCAATACAAGGTACATATTGGTAGCAACCATTGATTCTAATTTCTATTTGATTGATACACACGAAGCAGACAAAGGTTTCATGTTCTTGGGAGAAAACGATGCGAATAATAATATCTTTACCACTTCGGTAGATTGGCATCCGAATAAGGATTCTTTCCTTTCATCAACATTAGATGGTACCATACATATGTGGTCAGTTGTTCAAGGAGTCTTATATATGGGACAGTTTTCACCTTTCTAAGTACATTTCATTTGTTAATTGGTATCTTAGATTCCCATGTATATATTGTTATTCTTCCTTTGATGGTATATTACGGGTAAGAGATGCTAGAAATAAGAATGTCGTAATCTGTATATAAGTGGACAACGCACCGCTCACCTCTTGTGGTTGGAATCCCCACGGATTAACCCGTGTGGCAACTTCTTCGGACCGCAGAGAGGAAATCCACATTTGGGACATTAAGATGCCCCACCATCCGATTAAAGTCCTCAAAGGGGGCCATGACAGTGGGATTTCAAAGGTTAAATATTCATATCATCGTGAATACAAAATTTCATCTTCTTCTTACCACAACACTGTTGTCAGATGGAATTATGTGAATGAAATAGAACATCCCATCATGAAACATTATACCCATCACAATGGTCCAGTATTAGGCTAGCATTTTTCCAAACAATTGGAAGGTAAAATGGCTAGCTGCAGATCATATGATGTCATTCACGTGTCGCAGCATGCATTTTCAGTTGAGGCATGAAGGACTGGAATTTAAAGCCATTTCTCGTTTCATCAACTACTGCATTTTCTCCTTGTTCTTGTTCTTCCTTCTCTGCCTTATAAGAGTGAGCATGGATGGCTAGTTGGCATGCAGTGCCTAAGGCATGAAGGACTAGAATTCAAAAACTAGTTCTCATTTCAGTAGCTGCTGCATTTTGTCCTTTTTTCCCTTATCCTTGTTCTTGTTCATCTCTTCCCAGATGAATAATGATATGGATCAGTCAATGATAGGGAATTCTGGTCCAAATGATGCCGATAATTCAGTCCAAGTAATATTGGAGTATGCCTCTTTGTTCATACCATTAATTCTCATAATATTGGAGTATGCCTCTTTGTTTAGCACCAGCACACAGGTCGGTATCATCCTCTTCTCTTCTTGCTCAATAGCACATCAAGATGGCTCTTCCCAGATTTGGTTCAATAAAAATGGACCTGGATCATGAAACCCAAGTTGCCTGCACCACATAGCTAGCGTATGTCGGATGGTCTATCTTACCTACACTTGTATCAGGTCACCGATGATCTTCGTCAACAGACATTTTCATTTCGGCAGGGGAATAATGAGTTTTTTCATTACTGCTGGGACTTAACCAATACAAGGTATATATTGGCAGCAACTAATGATTTTAATTGCTATTTGATTAATACACATGAAGTAAACAAATGTTTTATGTTCTTGGGAGAAAACGGTGAGAATAATAATATCTTTTCCACTTTGGTAGATTGGCATTTGAATAAGGATTATTTCTTTTCATTAACATCAGATGGTACCATACATATGTGGTTAGTTCTTCAAGGAGTCCCACAAGACGGTTTTCGCCATTCTATGTATATTTCATCTGTTCATTGGTATCCTAGATTCCCAAGTATATATTGTTATTCTTCCTTTGATGGTATATTACAGGTAAGAGATGTTAGAAATAAGACTGTTGTAATCAGTATACAAGTGGACAATGCACCACTCACCTCTTATGATTGGAATCCCCACAAATTAACCCATGTGGCAACTTCTTCGGACCGTATAAAAGAAATCCACATATGGGACAATAAGATGCCCCACCAACCGATTAAAGTCATTAAAGGGGTCATGATAGTGGGATTTCGAAAGTTAAATTCTCATATCATTGTGAATATGAAATTTCTTCTTCTTCTTACCATAACACTATTGTCGTCTGTAATTATGTAAATGAAACGGAATATCCCATCATGAAACATTATACCCATCACAATGGCCTAGTATTAGGCCTGGATTTTTCAAGCAATTGGAAGGTAAAATGGCTAACTGCGGATCAGATGGTGTCATTCATGTGTGGCAGCATGCACTTCCAGCTAAGGCATGCCAGACTAAAATTCAAAGCTATTTCTCATTTCATCAGCTGCTACATTTTCTCAATGTTCTTGTTCTTCCTTCTCTACCTGATACAAGCCAGCATGAATGGTTAGTTAGCATGCAGTGCCCGAGGCATGAAGGATTAGAATTCAAAAAATAGTTCTCGTTTCAGTAGCTATTGTATTTTCTCCTTCTTATTCTTCTCCTTCTTGTTGTTCTTCTTCTTCTCCTTCATAATGTTCTTGTTCTTATTTTTCTTAATGTTCTTGTCCTTATTCTTGTTCTTCTCTTCCCAAATGAATAATGATCTGGATCGGCCAATGATAAAGAATTCAAGTCCAAATGATGCCGGTAATTCAGTCCAAGTAATATTGGAATATGCTTCTTTGTTCATGCCGTTAGTTCCCGTAATATTGGAGTAAGCCTCTTTGTTCTTGCCATTAGTTCCCATAATATTTGAGTATGCCACTTTGTTCAACACCAGCACACAAGCCGGTATCATCTTCTTCTCTTCTTGCTTAATAGCACATCAAGATGACTCTTTTTAGATTTAGTTCAATAAAAATGGACATGGATCGTGAAACCCAAGTTACTTGCTCCACGCAGCATATGTCGGATGGTCTATCTTACCTACGTTTATATCAGGTTAGCGAAGATCTTCGTCAACAGACATTTTAATTTCATAAGGGGAATAATGAGTTTTTTCATTATTGCTGGGACCTAACCAATACAAGGTACATATTGGAAGCAACCAATGATTCTAATTACTGTTTGATTGATACACACGAAGCAAACAAATGTTTCATATTCTTAGGAGAAAACGGTGAGAATAATAATATCTTTACCACTTCGGTAGATTGGCATCCGAACAAGCATTCTTTTATTTTATCAACATCAGATGGTACCATAAATATGTGGTCAGTTTTTTAAGGACTCCCACAGGATAGTTTTCGCCATTCTTAGTGCATTTCATCCGTTCATCGGTATCCTAGATTCTCAAGTATATATTGTTATTCTTCCTTTGATGGTATATTGCGGGTAAGATGTAAGACCCGTATCTTAGTCCGTACCATTACATAGACTTCCGCGGTCTTACCAGTCAAATTTCGGCAACCTTTGACTCTTAACCGATATCGACGCGCGACCCTAATTCATATGCCGTCAACCTGTATCAACTCAACCTAAGACCAATACCCTAGCGACCGCGCCGTCGCTGTTGTTCCGATGCCACGACTCTCGCACGGAGGCGATACCCTGGTCAAGAGTTGTAGGCCGACGTTCGGTGCACGAAAAACGTCGATCGTTACGAAACCCAAGAGAATCTCTACGAGATGTCACATCAATGCCATCAATCCATCAATCAATCAATCAATTCATCGCATGTCAAGTACATGTCAAGTACACATCACCTTTCATCCATTCCCAAGCAACCACAAAAGTCAAGCTTTTCTTACAAAGCCCATACCTCTCTTACACAAGGCCTTAAAAGTCAAGGATTTCTTACAACTCTCATACCTCTCTTACACAAAAAGCCACAAAAGTCAAGACTTTCTTACACAACCATCATTCATCCATCCATCCATCTCTCTCTCAACACTCTCTCTCTTTCTCATTTTCTCATCTCATTCTCTCAAGCAAAAACCCTCATACGTATGAGAGCTCTCCAAGCCTCTCCCTCTCTTTCCAAAACTCCAAGGTGGCCCACTTTCCTACCCCACCATCTCCCATCTCAACCCTCCATTCCCCATCTCCTCCATTGAAATCCAAGCTAAGGTACTAAAGAACCCCTAGGAGCAAGAAGATCGGACGATGGGTGCTTAATTATACTATTTTTCCTTATTTTTGAGATGGTCCAAGTGAGGCCAACCGATCAATGGTTTGGATCTCACTTGGGACCCTAAGGTGTGGCCGATGGCCCACTAGGATCATCACAATCATTCTATGATGGGGCCATTCTCCATGGACCCCATCATGATGTTTATTTCATTATGAAGGTCATCTAGACCGTTCATATCGGTGGGGAAAGGATCTCCACCGTTGATTTCATTTTCAGTAAACCCATGTGTAGAAGGATCCAATTGATTGTATGATTCATTGCAAGGGAGGGCCTATAGTATCGGGGTCCCTCCATCACAAGCGTGTCCCATCCTCTGTCTCTCTCTCTCTCTCTACTCTATTATTTATTTATTGTGTGGCCCACTTGGATGGACCCCATCTTGAAGCATTTATTTTGTCCAGGCCTTCTTCAAGTGGGTCCCACCTCATATATTGTACCCACATCATCCATCAGTGGTGGCCCACCTCAATAAGGCCCACCACGATGTACTTCTTCAAGGACCCGATCTTCCAGCGTCTGGGACGCTGGACGTCCCTGTAAAAATAAAAAAAAATAAAAAAAATAAAAAAGGGAAGGTTTGAGTGGGCCGGCTCATGTAGGCCCCACCTTGATATATGTGTTCAATTCATGCCGTCCATCTCTTTTACCAACTCATTTTAGGCGTTGAGCTGAAAAATGAGATTTATCTGTTAATAAGGTGGGCCATACCATATGAAATTGTATTCATCACCATTCAAATACTATTAGGACCCACCTTGATGTACCTTCATGCCAAAAACACCAAACATTGGACTCGTTTGATGTATTTCTAACCCAAGAATCCATTGGACGGAGTGGATTCTCAAGTAGCGGGCCCTACGTGCGAAAAACCACAGGAAAATGGGTTTTTCCTGATTTTTGAAAGAGGCAGAGCCTCTGCCTCTCTCTCTGTCAGCGGCAATAGCTGCACTTAACGGCGTGCAGCGTTAGACGGGTGGCCGTGCAGCCACCCACGGCTGCTGCCGTGGGCCCCACCTTGATGCATATGTCTCATCCGTGCCGTTCATGTGATGGGCCCCCTCCAAATTTTAGCCTCAACAGCTGATCAGGTGGCCCACACCGTAGGAAACAGTGTGAATGAGCATCTACCATTGAAACCAATTCTGGGGTCCACAGAAGTTTTGAATCAAGCTGAAATTGGTATTTTTCCTTCAACCAGGTCTGTTTAACCTTATCAACGGGTTGGATGCCAAATAAATATTACAGTGGGCCCCACATGGGACCCACAATGATGTATGTGTTTTAAAGTCCACCGTCCAGGCAGACGGTGGCACCCACCCTAATGTATTGTGCTTCCACCGTCTAGCGGACGGTGGAGCCCTTTATGATGTATGTGCCCTGTCCACTGTCCACTGGACAGTGGGACCCACCATGATGCATGTGTTGCATCTAGACCGTCCATCCACTTGGGGAGAGTGTATTTAAGGCCCATGGGATTGGACCCATTTGATTTTGTAAGAGACCTATGGGTTAGGCCCATTTGATTTACAAAAGGCCTATGGGTTTAGGCCCATTTGAATTATAAAAGCCCATGAGTTAGGCCCATGGGATTGGGCCCATTTTGAAGCATTCTAAGGCCCATGAGATTGGGCTCATTCTGAAGTATTCCAAGGCCCTCGGGATTAGGCCCATTTGATTTAGTTAAGGCCTATGGGTTTAGGCCCACTTGATCTATATAAGGCCTATGATTTAGGCCCGATTGATGTAGTCTAAGGCCCATGGGTCGAGAGCCAATTGATGTAGTTTAAGGCCCACGGGTTATGATCCATTGCAATGCACATAAGGCACATTGGTGTGGCCCATTTATGTGGCTTAATTGAAGAATTAAAAGGCCCATATGACATGGCCCATTTGATGTATTTAAGGCCCAATGGGATGTACCTAAGGTCCATTGCAATGTGTGATCCTAACACAGAATATGAGCGATATTTATGACGATCGTGCCTTGGAAGCAATGTTGGTTTGACGTCCATATTGCGAGTGTAATGCTGGTTGGATGTCCGCATTAAGACTCTCCCTAGGACCTTTGATAGGCAGTACTTGCTGTGTATAGGCCGTCTAGGCCCATCTGCATTGTAAGAGTGGTTCATCACTTATTTACATGTTTAGTTTAGTTTCATGACTCATGATCATACGCATCATATGTATGCTTGATATGAGAATTGCCTGATCATAGCATATACCTTTGGGCAGGTTGTTTATGGGCTCCCGGTTAGGCAGTGTTGCCCTACATGAGCGCACGATATGCGCAGGATTTGATGCATGACTGGATAGCGTGAATCATGCATATCGCATTTGTATGACATGAATATTGTACGCCCTAGCAACATCGGGGTCGTAGTTTCTACAGACATATCGTGGTTGATAGGATTGGATATCGAAAATCTTGTTCTACATGGGGTGCTATAGATATCCTTGGGTGAAAGTCCTTAAACCCTTATGGTACCAAGAGGTTGCTCCAATGTCTAGACTGAATGGGTAAATGAGCGTTGAATACCGAATACCAGATGGTTACGCTCTCCACTGTGTCGTGGTCGGTTGGAAGGGGGTGCGGCCTTACCCGCCCGAGTGTAGGGGGCAATGCTAGGCTGAGTCTGACCAGCTCGAGGAATAGGTTCGCTATCGACGAGTCGTGCTCGATATTGGCAGACGGATAGTGAGGTTTCTTCCACTTACCTTATTATGCGCGATGAGGCGGCAATCTTGTTTAGAGTGTACTAGACCCCAGTGATATCCCAGATTTGAGCTGTATTGACATGTGGACTTAAACGAGAATTGCATGCTTGACTTGCATCTTGCATTGCATAGCCTTGGTACGGCTCATGATATTTATGGATCTATCTGTATATTCCGCATTACTCTGATACTGCATGATCATACTACTACCTTGTGCACACACTTTCACCACCCTCTAAGCTTTTTATAAGCTTATGCACGACCGTTGTATGCAGGTGACGTTGGATCGCAGCAGCGCTGAGGCTTGAGCACGTGGCAGATTACTCTGGAGTTTTTGTTCATCATCATTGTATTTCCCTTCATGCTCATTGTACTTGTAAAGTTTTTGATCATAGTGAAAATGTAACGGAATTCTTGGTTGTTGTTTGTGGGTTATGCCTTTGGTTATGCTTATTACGAATCAAACTGACGTTGAAAATCCTCCTCGTAGCATCCCAGGATCGAAACCTAGTGAATGGGAGTTGGGAGCCAAGAATGGGGTTCTACGGAGGCTGTCGGCGCCGGATTCGGCGATTGAAAATTTTGTGAGCCTGGTTTTCGAGTTTGGGGCGTGACATAAGAGATGTCAGAAATAAGAATGTCATAATCAATATACAAGTGGACAATACACTGATCACCCCTTGTAATTGGAATCCCCACAAATTAACCTAGGTTGTAACTTCTTCGGATGTAGAGAGGAAATCCACATATGGGACATTAAGATGCCCCACCATCCGATTAAAGTCCTCAAAGGGGGCCATGACGGTGGGATTTTGTAAGTTAAATTCTCATATCATCTTGAATACGAAATTTCATCTTCTTCTTACCACAACGTTGTTGCCGTCTAGAATTATATGAATGAAAAAGAACATCCCATCATGAAATATTATACCCATCACAATGGCCTAGTATTGTGCTTGGATTTTTCCAAGCAAGTGAAAGGTAAAATGGCTAACTGCGGTTCAAATGGTGTCATTCATGTGTGGAAGCATGCACTACTAACTGAGGCATAAAGGATTGAAATTCAAAGCTATTTCTCGTTTCAGTGGCTGCAGCATTTTCTCCTTGTTCTTCTTCTTCCTTCTCTACCTGATACGAGCGAGCATAGATGGCTACTTGGCATGCAATGCCTGAGGCATGAAGGACTAGAATTCAAAAACTACTTCTTGTTTCAATAGCTATTGCGTTTTCTTCTTCTTGTTCTTCTCCTTCTTGATGTTCTTCTTCTTCTCCTCCTTCTTCTCCTTCTTGATGTTCTCGTTCTTTTTTTTTTCTTGATGTTCTTGTCCTTGTTCTTGTTCTTCTCTTCCTAGATGAATAATGATCTGGATAGGTCAATGATAAGGAATTCTGGTCCAAATAATGCTGGTAATTCAGTCTAAGTAATATTGGAGTATGCCTCTTTGTTCATATCGTTAGTTCCTATAATATTTGAAGTTTTGTGATTAATTAGTAGATTGTTATTTATTTATTTATTATTATTGTTGTTGTTTTTGAGAGAGAGAGAGAGAGAGAGAGAGAGAAGCCATCATTTGTGATTGTCTTGTTATCACTGTTTCTTTGAGTAGACTACTCAACTCATGCAACAGGTTCTTCTTGCTGCTCCTACCAATTAAACCACCTGGAGTATTTGAGGTGTTACTCAAAATTTGTTGCTTCTGGCACCAAGATCCACCTCTTGATGATGGAAATGATGAAAGCCAGTTTTTTTTTTTCTTTCGTGTCTTTGGTTTATAAAATATTTTGCTTTTTTGGCTCAAATGTAATAATTGAATTTCATCACCAGCTTTCTCTCTCTATCACTCCGAAAAAAAAAATCAATTTTTAGCCTTCACGAGTGGTTTTCATCTGATTTCGGCCTTCAAAGCTTTATGGGCCCCATCATGATGTATGTGACTTATCCATGCCATTCATCTTTTTTGGCAGCTCAGTTTAAGGCATAAACCCAAAAATGAGGAAGATCTTTTTTTTATATATATACTAATGTTTGATTTTATTTTTTTTCAAAAAATGCTTTGTATATCATTAATCAATTCGGCCCTGTACATTCGGGCACCCCTTTACATAAAATAGGGGGCCTATCGTAAAATAATTAAAACTGCACAAAGAAAGCATAGACCATCACAACATCTTAATCGAACCCAAGCCAACCTTATCAAGAAAAATGGAACCTCTAACCTGGAGTGGACGCTCAGATTGGTTGTTAAAGCAAGAAGAAAATTAGGCACCGCTACCTTGTCGGGCCATCAAATCTGCCGGAGAATTCTCTTCTCTCAGTAATTTGACCCCACCTCTTCATCTAGTTTATCCTGAAAATCCATGATTTTCACTTCCAGCCCGGCTCAGTCACTCCATTGAGCATGTCTATCACTTATCTGGAGTCCGATTTGATTATGATTCGTAACAAGCCCCTTTAAAGGCCACGGGATAAGCCATCATGTACCACACGAAGCTCTGTAGTTGTGTTAGTTCCGATCCCATAACCATCTGAGAAGGCGAAGATGAATTCACCCTTATCTCCTCGACAGATCCCTCCCCCACGACCTACCTGGATTTCCTCGGGCTAAGCCATCAACGTTTATCTTAAACTAGCTAGGTGGGGGTCTCTCCCACTTAACCACCAAGGCGCGTCCACCAGAAATTTTAAAAGTATTGAAAATAACAATTTGTGGCTTGTGTTGCCGTCCCCGATCAACGTCACCAACGCCCACAGCTGAACCGTTGACATGAACCATCCACCTCCTGATTTTAGTAATAACTGTAGCTGAGGATACCACCCCCATGTCAAAAATTGTGGCATTTCTAGCTTTCCAAATCTCCCAAATTATCAAGCAAGTAGCAAGCATGTGCCCCACTGTTTTGCTTCTCTATGTCGAGGCCACCGCCCATCACTGATTTAACTGAGGCTCGATTGAAGCAGTGTTCATGAATGAAATCTGAAACCATCTTCCAATAGTTATCCACACACTCTGCTCTAAATTGCTTGAAACAAACAGATGGAGAACCGATTCCTATGCAAATAATATGGGGACTTGGGCTTCTTGAAGAGCACAACAAACACATCTAAAAGCCAACTGAACACGACGAGACTGAACTGCACAATCAACCGGGACCACGTTTTGCAAGACTTTCCAGACAAGAAGCGAGACTTTGGGTGGAAGTTTTGCATGTCATACCCATCTTGACCAGTTACGACCTGTACTCAGAACCCTACTCATTGACCCAGGAAAATTTTACAGAGAATACCCCAGCTGGAGTGAATGGCCAGATTAGCTTGTCTGAGTCCCCTGATATGTAGAATCTGGCCTGAAAGATGTGGTCGATAACCCGTTGGGGGTGGAAGAGCCACACGGAAGAAGGGGGAAGAGGACTGACTAATCCAAGTACCTGGCACACATGGAGGTCGAGCAAGCTTTCTGGCACCTCAGAAACAGCGATTTGAGAAAGAGGCCCAAAACCTGTCCAATTTTCCTTCCAAAAGTTACACTTTCCAACTCCAATTTGCCAAAACACTCGGGATTCCAGCTTAGGAAAGAGCTCCCTGATTCGCTTCCACAGCAGAGAGGAGGTGCACCTAGGTTCATCTGACATATGTGGAGATAGATCTTGCTTGTATCTGGCTACCATGAAAGATTTTCATGCATTTTCTCCCTTTCTGAACTTAATTGGCCACGCCATTTTAAGCTTAAAAGCTTTCATGATGTCAGCAAGCCTTCTGAAACCTATGCCACCCTCTTCCTTAGGCGTGGCTAGCACTGTCCAGCTCTTCCAGTGGCATTTTGTTTTCCCTTCTAACCATCCATAGAAAAAATTTGCCATCTGCTTCTCAATTTCGTTCACCACCTTGGTAGGAATATGGGTCGCTACCATAGAATGGACCGGAATACTTGTGAGGATATTCTTTACCAATATTACTCTACCTGCCTGCGATAAGATCTAGGCCTTCCACCCATTAATTCGCCCCATAATTCTGTCCATAAGAGGATTAAAATCGCTCACTTTGAGTCTTCCTTGCATTATAGGGATGCCAAGATATGTAAGAGGAGACAAAGAGCTTGCAATGCCAAGGAGAGCCTCAATGGATCTGATTCTATCTCTTGGAAGCTTCTTTGAGCAGAACAATGAACATTTGCGCAAATTGATACACTGGCCTGATGAAGCTTGAAAAGCATCCAAGAATTTCTTAACTAGTTGGAGTGATCTTTTACCCCCATTTGTGAAAATAAGAGTGTCATCCGCATATAGAAAATGCAAGACTGTTGGACACCCTCTACGAAGCGTGAAAGGCTGGCAAAGATGATGGTCAGTCATATATTTCAGGCCCCTGCTCATAACCTCAGTTGAAATAATGAATAAACTAGGCGAGATTAGATCGCCCTACCTCAAACCCCTTGAGGATTTGAAAAAGCCTACCAACTCCCCATTTATGAGAAAAAAAAACCAACAGTTTGCCCAACACTTCTCGACCATCTTAATCCAAGAGCTACTAAAACCAAACCTCATTAATACCTGTAGCAAAAAATCCCAATTTACCCTGTCATAAGCCTTATCCAAATCTAATTTCAACACAATATTTCCACCACGGACTAGCTTATTCAAATCCCTGAACAGCTCCTGGGATAAAGCAATGTTTTCAGCAATTGAACGGCCTTGCACAAATGCCCCTTGCTAAGGCGAAATCAAACCTAGAAGAATCTGATTAAGTCTGGCCACAATGATCTTAGCGAAAATTTTATACAAAACATTACATAAACTGATTGGCCGAAAATCAGAAAAAAACTTAGGAGATACAACTTTCAAAATTAAGCATATGAGAGAGGACGTAATTGACCTTAGAATATTTCCTCCAAGAAAGAAAAAGGATATCGCTCTATGAATGTCCTGCGCAATCACAGTCTAGCAAGCAACAAAAAAACTAGCCGAGAATCCATCAGGGCCAGCTGCACTGTCAATTAGCAAGAATGATACAACCGTGTGGACCTCCAACATAGAGGGGTGAACCATTAAACTATCATTCTGAGCCTGTGTGACGAGGGGAGGGATGCAGTTTAGCAAGTTTTGATCTATCTGCCCAGTACCTGCGCTAAAAATCTGTTGGAAATGAGCTGCCGCTGTAGATTTCAATTCGTCTAGGTCTTCCACGATGTGCCCTAACTCGAGTTTCACCTGACGAATGAGAGCTCTCCTTTATCTTTCCGTTATCGTGGCGTGAAAGAACTTCGTTTTTCTATCTCCCTCCGTTAGCTAATCCACTCTCTATTTTTACTTCCAGAAAATCTCCTGCATTAATTCCAGGGAAGCTAACCTGTCGGACTTTGAGCTGAGTTGTTGTTGTATACTGATGGAATGATCATCTGAACTTAAAACATTCATCAATTTGTCTTCCAGACCTATAATATCACTTTCCACAATCTTTATTTAATTGAAGATGTTACCAAACACTTCCTCGTTCCAAAGCTTCAGATCGTGTTTCACCTGCTTGAGCTTAGATAACACATTATACACAAGATGCGCAGATTCTACCTTATTCCAAGCAGGCTTAACCACCGTCAAGAAGGACTCATGGTGAGTCCACATTCATTGGAAGCGGAAAGGTCTTGGCCCCCCATTCAGCTATAGGGTAAAGCTGAGAAGAAGAGGGGAGTGGTTCGATAGGATGTGGGATAGATGATCGACTTCGAACTGAGGGAAAAGCGTGGACCAATTCACATTTATCAGAACTTGATCTAGTCTTGCCCATACACGAGAGGTGTCACCCTGATTATTGCTCCATGTAAACCTACTCCCAGAAAAACCCGCATCTTGGAGACCCGTGGAGCGAATTGCATCAGCAAAATCTGTAGAGGAAGCTCTATCCGCAGCCCTCCTACTCCTTCTTTCAGAATCACCTAAGCTAGCATTGAAATCGCCGCATACCGCCTAAGGACCATGCATTGAAGCCGAGAGGAGAGTTAGCTCTGACCATAGCGTTCTCCTCAAAATCCTGGCGCACCTTGCATATACGAATGTGATATGAAGTGGGGAAGAGCAATTCTGTACCGAAGCTACAATCGATAAACACTAATCAGATTTAAAAACAACCGAGCAAGAAAGAAGAGACTTGAAGAATACCCAAATCTTTCCACCCTCTGGACCATTTGATAAGGAAAAGTGAAAACCCAACGCTAAACCTGTTTGGATTCGCTTCTCATCACCTAGCATTGGCTCAAGCAACGCCACAATGCACAGATCGTGATCTCTAATTATCCGCTTTGCCGTCTGTAATGACCATTGATTACCAATACCACGAACATTCCATACTAAGATTTTATCCATCCGTCACACATCCGGTATCGACGGCCCTCCTTCTTAGTCAACGAAGTCTAGATCCCCAATTTCCTTTCTCATATAAAATTTTGTGCCTCCTAATCTTCTTTGTAAATTCTACCTTATCTTTGAGCTTCAGGCCGTTCTGTGTCGCATAGTCAGCTAGTGCCAGCTTCCAGAAATCATCCTCAAAGTCATCATTCTGCTCATTCCTTTGCTCCTAAACCCGAATCCCATAGGTATGTGCTACCGGGCTGGCAAACTCCATGTCCTAATGCACATTAGGCTAGTAGAAGGTTTTGGAATCTGACAGAAAATAAGGAGAAAGATCGATCCCCAATTTTACCCTCTCCCTTCTTGTCGATCTACATGCATTTACTAGGCCAACTTCCCTATCCAGATGGCCTCTGCTCTCTGCTCTACTCACCCCAGGATTATTGTCCCCTACTGTGTTCTCTCCAACATTAGGGTCCCCTGCTGTAGTCATCCCCTTTTCTGCTTTGTTACTCGCCATATCAAGAGGATCTAACGGCTGGAGGATCTCCTTTCCTCTATTTTCCAGACTATCTACTAGGGGCACCCTGCGATGCAGCCCTGATGTTGAAAGCACCGGAGAGTTTCTCGTGTATATCGTTCCAACTATCTGCCCCTGTTGAGGAGCCTTGCCTCTGAGCACAGGTGGATTCCTATCGCCAATGCTTGTCGTTAAGTCTCCATGGAGATTTGGCTGGGAATATGATTGTGCTATACCCACCAATTCCTCCTCACCCTGACTACTCGTCTCCTTTCTTGGGCTTGGCGTTGGCTGAACTTGCTGCATTTGACCCAAATTTAGTAACTCCTGACCAGGACTCGACCCCGATCGAGTTTGTTGCATAACATCCTGGTCCAATCCCGTCCAACTATAGCTCAACGCTGGTTGAAGAGGCGGCATCCAGCTCAACATTTTAGCTTCACCTAGGCAGATGAGCTGATCTGAATGAATCCTTGATCTCCTACACTGCACATTACAAAGACAATCGTCCTGAGAATTCTCTGATTGGTGGTCCACACATAGCCTATCATTTGTTAATACAGGATCTGGAGGGCCAATCAAGAGCAACTCTTGAGGTCTATCAGTTGTAAGAGCATATTCAACTGGTGGACTTTGAAATTAACCTTGGCCCTCCTCTCGCAAACTTTCCTTCCGAGCTACATTGCTCCTATTCCCCACATTAGCATTTTCACAAATATTTACCTGATGACCCCACCTTACACCTTGATTTTTCGATATCCCAGCTGTAGCATTTCCACAAACATCTGATGGATTGCTTGAAGGGCCATGGAATCTCCTGATGACCCATGCCTTAGTGCTCTCCTTCAATGATTGGGATATAGCTGGAGAGCACCTGTACAAGAATAGCGGCTCCAGTTCCGTTATAATGGGATAGCTTTTCCCCAATACCAACAATCGCAAAACAGTACTGAAGCTAACGCCCAGCCTGGAAATCACCTTATTCGAGAAAAAGCTTGGAAGTAGCCGAATCTAGAGTTGGAATCGATCTGAGTGATTTTCCCTAAATAACTTGCGAGATCCAGGATTACCAACTCGATCCAGGCCTGAGCGGGGATTCCAAATAGCCTAATCCAGACTCCATCCCCACCCAATACCTCATCCGGCGTCCACTTCTCAACTGATTGAAGCCCCATTTTCATATGCAGATCAGTGTTACGTCCAAAAACCTCCAGATCCCCCTGTGATTTGAACGTTAGGAGAAACTTTATAGTAGAGATTCGGACAATCTCCACTGCCGCTGAGCTCAAAGATGAATCCCTTAATGCTTCTGATAACCTTACAATCCGGACACTTCTGTCGACCGCAGTACCCACCATGGCAAGAGACAACAAACGCATCCGGTTCTCCACTACCTTAGGGTCTGCCGTAGTTATTTCCATAGGACACCCTTCTAATGAACAATTGTTTTGCTGCCTCGTCCCTGCTACCACACCCACAGATCTGGGACCCGGGGCATCCTTATTCCCCTGTTTATTCATGTGAGGCGTCGTCCGCACCTCCTTCATTCTTGACTGCCGTTTTGCCCAGGCTATGTGAACCACCTGACCATCTATCCTTCTTTCATTCAGGCATTGGATGGCGTTGAATGCATCCTGTTCATAACAGAAACAAATGAAAGCAAAGCCATGGGATCGATTCAAGTTTCAATCCCATGGAATGAACACATCTGATATTTTTCCATACTGACAGAAGATTCGATGCAAATCTTCAACCGAAGTGTCGAAAGTGAGATTCGCAGTGAAAAGAACGAACTTCGACGGGGAGATCCTAGGTCGACGAGGAAGAACCCTCTCCCAGGGAAAATCCCGCTCCCACTCTCATTCCTCCATCGGTTAAAATTATTGAAGGGAACTAATAATGAGGTAGATCTAAATGTTAGGTTGATCGCACCAGTCACAAAGAGTGGTGATTGAACACCCATCGTTAAAAACTTCCTATGGTCCAACGTGTTGATTAGGTCACATGACCCTATATGAATGGGAAAACACAAATATCAACTCGATCTAAAACTTCTGTGTCTATTCAAGAAGATTTCAACATTAATAATTAAATCCATGTTGCTTCTTATGGTGTAGTGTGGTGTGGTGTGGTCCTTTCTAGCTTTTGATCTATATGGTTTTTGGCTCATGAAGTAAAATAAGCTGGAAAATGGATGGATGACATGGATAAAAACACACATATTATGGTGGGTTGATAGAGCTTTTACAGTGACACCAGGAGAATTGCATCTTCCATTTTGGTGGTGCAAGGAGCGGACCCACCCTGGTGTAAGGACTTCTTGGGACCCACTGTGGGCACGTGGTGTAAGGACTATGTGAGACTAGGGGTGTACATGACCGAGCTAGCTCGGTTAGCTCGCTCGATTCGACTCGGTTTGAAGCTAAGTTCGAGTCAAGTTGAGTTGATTTTTTAAGCTCAAAAATGAGTTCAAGCAGGCCCCAACTCGACTCGACTCGGATCGAATTCAGCTTGAATCCAGATCGAATCGAGCTCGGATTGACCCAGTTTGGTGACTCAGTTACTTTTCCATTAATATTGCTCACCAAGTGTTTGATAAAATGACTCAACGAAGTGTGGCTGGTGGCAAGGAAGGTATGTATATGAAACAAATACCCTTTTTTTTCTTAGTTTTTATGTTGCTTAGAAGATGTTTGATAAAATACCTGTAAAACCATTGCTTCTGTTTCACATACAAATGAATTTTAAAGGTGTGGTTCAGGTGTTTGTGGAAATGCCTCAATGGTGAACTGGGCTCGATCTTGGCTCGAACTCGGCCCGAGCTGCTGACCAAACTAAGCCGAGCTGGCCAGTCAGGCTCGAGGACCGAGCTGAGCCGAGTTCAAGCTGAGGTCAGCCAGTGGCCAAGCCAGGCCAACTCGACTCGGTTCGGTTCGATGTACACCTGTAACACCCCGAATTTTGGCCAATCTGAGATTTGACGTCCTTAGGCAATGGGTCAACTAAAACACCTGGAAAATCGCTTAGAACCCAATTCCATAGCCAAAGAAATCACTTAGGATTAATTCCTTTAGAAAATAAGTGTAAGTTAGCTAGCGCAACGTTAGAATAGCTGGGAAATGGCCCCTGATCACTTTAAATACGTTCTACAAGGCCCAAAGCGAGTGGAACCAATGGTGCTATAACACTCTATAACCTCGGATCAAACTCTAAACCAGTTTGTTCTCTGGACCGCTTTGAAACTTCGTATTGGATCTAGACCGTGCGTCGAAAGTCCGATACCTACCATCTTAGACCGTTATGACCACTTAGCTGGGCTTGGCAATCGTTTTGAAAATCAAGTCCAACTGACATTCAGAGGCTATTTCATTGAGCCTGGAGTGAAGAGAGTGAGAATAGGGTAGAGTCGTAATTTTGAAATTCAGATCTGGCACACAACTTGACGCATCAGTATTAAGCGTTTTGACCGTCAAAATTCAGCCAAATTACACCCTTGGATCAGGAAAAATTTCTATTTCATATCACGAGATTTGTAGACCTGATCTAGGTGCGATGACCGTTGAACTGAAACTGGACCGCCACGTACGATCTGGGAACCCCACCGGTCTGAAAACTGGATGTGTGCTAGATCCAGTATACATGAGCTTAAGTCCGACCGCATTTGGCCAGGGGACCTCCAGAAATACTCTTTTGGACCGAAACAGCCCCGATTTGGTTAGGCACCAAGTAAACATTGTTCTCAAGCCTATTTTGGGCATGTTTTAGGCTATAAAAGGGGTTGAAACCCTCACTCCTCTCTTCCATCCGAATTTAAGAAAAACCCTAGATTGGGAGAGAGAAAAGGTGAGAGTTTGTGAGAGAGATTGGAGGAGAATTCCTTGCCGCTTGTGCTACCCATTGCAAGTGCCTAAGCTACGCGCTCCAATCACTTTGCCGGTGATTTCTCCACATTTCTAGGTAAGAAAACAACCCTAATAGTTGCTGATTTGCTGATTCCTTTGTTTCCATAGCGAAGTAGCTTATGGATCTTGTGTATTAGGTTCCCTATTCGCCATAGACGAAGCGTATACGCTCTGTTCGAATTTACACATCCATAAGAGACAAGGTGCGGATTTTAGCCGCTTTGATTGACTGTTTCCAAAGCTTTCAATGTCGTTTAATAGTAGATTATTGACGGCATCGCCGTTTGACATGTACAACGTGCTATCTGTTTCCTGTTTCGTAAATTAACGAAGAATATGAGATTTAGGGCATTTTAGTCATTTGTAGGAAGTACTGATTACATTCATATTTTGCTGATGTGATTGACATGGTTTGTTGTCGCATTAGAAAGTTAGGAATACGTGCATAATTAGTTTGGCGAAGAGATTTGCCAAATTGCGCACTTCGGGTCGACATACTATATGTAGACTTAAGTGTGTAGTGTATGTGTTTGTATAAATGCTTGTATTAGTATGTATTGAATTAAATGATGTTATGAATTAGTTTGAGATGGATTTCTCAATTTATATGTTGACATAAATGATTTCCTACATGTTGACTATGTACATGATTCCATACTATGCATGAAATGCATGTGCTTGAAGATTTGCTTAAGTTGAATGTTATAACATGTGTTAACATGCTCACATGATTGTATTTCAATTCCAATACTCCTACATAAATTGCTGATGTGAATTCATATGTGTTTGGGACTATACTTAGTCCAGGCAGTCGGTAACCGAGAAATATCGTGGTTAGCTTATCTTTATCACGAACGACGCGTCGATGAACGCGAGCCGTGTTCTGGAGTTGGCGGCAGTGGTTAGGCCACACGAAGTGTTTTACGCACTTCATGTCGTTCGACTTGAGATGCGATCGCGCTAGTCGAGCCCGTCAAGTAACCCGACTGGCCGATGTATGTTTACCCTGCATGAGTCATAACTACTTGAACCTAGGGTACTGAACTTACCATTGTAAACCCTGTCAACCATAGTACCTTGATCTACGAAGACTCATGAGCCGGGCATGGTGGTATGGGACACCGTGGTCGAGCTGTCGGCCTACATTGGGGCCACAAACCTCCCCGTAGTGACCAATGAGCACCTAGTCTCGTGAGCAGATTATGGTGGTATGAGACACTATATTCTAGCTATCGGCCTACACTGATCAGGCGACGAGTCCTTTGTAGTGACCGCGAGCGTATTCTGAGTCCACGGGAGGAGACGACCCTTCCGTTGCAATAGAGTACAGTAGGCCTGTATTGACAAGGTGATGGGAGAGCGGTGCAACGAGTGCGAGCAACAGCCCTGGCAGCCCTTGCAGCGACCTACAAAATATACATCGTATGAGATTACTAGGAGTGACGACCCTAGACAGGATCTGTGTTGGGATTGATATAAGGGAGGTACCTTAGTTTCTCAATCCTGCTGTTTGAATGGACTAATAACAACTCAGAAATCATATCACCATAACATTGCATGTGCCTGGAAGATGTGGAGCACTCTAGGGAGTGTGGCATGCCGCGGTCGTAAGATGTTACCGTATGAGGGAGATCGTCGGTGAGGGCATACATCACGTCATGTCATAATTGCATTAACAACAGTATTAGGAATGTTTGAATTACTGCTTTACTATTATCGCATGATTGATTTGATAACATGTTAATCTTTGCTCTATTATTCCACTGAGTTAGCTACTCACTCCCACGTTACGGGACGGTGTTCGTGGACACCCACCAGACCTTTTTGTGATTGCAGATGATGGCGCGGCCTGCGAGGCAGAGATGGACTTAATGATGATGAGGAGGACTCCTCCTTTATGCGAGTTCTGATTGACAGGATTACAGGGAGGTTGATTAGATACCTTGACACTTGTCATTTTATATTTTTAGAACACTCATGTATATCCTTTTGGTTTACTTTTGGAGTATACATGTATGTATATAACCTGGTAACATATTCACACTCTGGAGACATACAACAGTTTATATATGTTATACATACTATTACAGACTTCCGGTGGTTAATTTAACTGTCTCTGGAGTATGATATGTTGTTCTGGCTTAATCTCACTCATGTTTAATACATTAACACAGACAACATTCAATCATACATATCTATGTTGCATAAATAATATTTTGGAACTCGGGAGTTGGGTTTTTACTCGACCCCCCGATTTTCGGGATGTTACAACACCCCTACGTGAGACTAACCATTATGTGTGTGTTTTACCCATACCGTTCATAGGTTTTGCCAACTCATTTTAATATATGATTCTAAAACTGAAGGATATCTAAAGCTCAAGTCAACCACACCATGGAAAAGTATGGTCATGGAAGGCCTACCATTGAAAAGTTCTTGGGACTTTCAAGTTTAGGATCCAATTGATGTTTGTGTTTTTTCTTTTTACTGGTCTTTGTGACCTTATGAATAGGTTGGATGGCAAATAAACATCATAACGGGTCCGAGAAGGATGTACTCAGATCAGATGGTGGTAATGTCTCAGGAACATCTCAAACTAATATATGGCTTCCCAAATGAATAATGATCTGAATCGCTCAAGGATAAGGAATTTTGATCCAAATGATGCCGGTAATTCAATCTAAGTAATGTTGGATTATACCTCTTTGTTCATGTCATTAGTCCCATGATATTTGAAGTTTTGTGGTTAGTAGATTAATTGTTATTTATTATTATTGGTGTTGTTGTCTTTGAGGGAGAGACAAGGCCACCATTAAAAACTTCCTTTAGCCCACAATAAATTTATTTTCTATATGATTAGGACACCTAGTACTGGATGAACATAAATTACAAATATCAACTAATTAATCAAAAACTTTTAAAGTCACTAGGAAGTTTTTAATTGTGAGCGTCCCATCATAACTGTTTTGTGTAATGTGGTTCACGTGAGATTTGGATCTGCCTCATTTTTGGGCTGATTCACTAAACTGAGATCTCGAAATAGATGGACGGAATAGATAAAACACATAATGGTGGGCCACAAAAGATTTTCAATTGCCGACGTGGTACCGGAATAGTTGAATCCAGTTGCGTATAGCCCTTGTTCCGACCCGACCCGACCCGGAATCCGATCCGATAGGACCCGACTCGAACAGACCCGACCCGACCCGTATATAAGTGTATATATAACCTTTTTACTTTTTTACCCGACTTCTTTTTTACCCTACCCTAACGCATCTCCCCTCTCGCCGCCCGAACCCTAAAAAAATCCCCAAATCTTCTCATCTACCCTACCCGCATCTCCCCTCTCTCCGCCCGACGGACGCTTGTCTTCTCTACCTGACTGTCTTCTCCTCTACCCTACCCGCAGTCCCGCCCGCACCCGAAGATTCGGTGAATCCCCAAATCATCCCGAAAATCGTGGAGAGGATTCAAGAAAGTTGCGGGTTGAGTTTCTGCCAAGAAAGTTAAGTGGGGTCCACCATGATGTTGGTGATTAATCTACTCTGTTCATCTGTTTCGTTGGATCAAGATAGGCCGGGAGTTCAGGTGAAGAAGGTCGGGATCACAGCTGGGCTGCAACAGGAGTTACTGACCCTGGGATTTCAAAGCTTTGGGTTTTGCAGAGATGCGGATCTGTTGGTCGATCCAGATCTAGAAGTGGGGTCCACTGTGATGAAAGGTTTGGATCGATGTGTAGGGGTAGAGCGCAACTGTCTGGTCGAAAAAGAAGGAATGACGGAGAGAGAGAATCAGGGAGGTTGTTGATTCTTATTCGCTGGATTTCTTTCTTTTTGTTTTTTAGAAAAAAAAAAAAAAACACGGTAGGCCCCACAGATATGAGGTGAAAAATCCACTCCATTCATCAGTTTTGCCTTACCACATTAGACACTGGGACAAAAAATAAGGTCGATACAGACTTCAAATGGGCCACACTAAAGGAAAATATAGAGGCAACCCACATAATTTGGGAAAAAAGGACATGTTTTGCATTATTGTATCTATTTTCCAAGTACCTTGAACATGCAGTTGATATTTTGAATGACCCATGACTGTATTGGCTTAGTTTGTATAGGTTTGGTTGAAGAGAGCCCAAGCATGTTGTCACATGTATGTGCATTCTGGCACCAATGTGTCCCTTATGCATATTTGTGCCATATAGAAGCGCAAAATCCACATGGACTATTCATGGATATGTATCTCAAGTTCCAATCCTATATTGCTGCAATGTAGGGTCTGATTACCATTTTTATTGTAACAACTAGGCCCGTTGGAGTTTCTAATAGACTATGGCTCCTAAAGAGCTACCACTAGCAAGGTATTCAATAATGATAACCACCGGTTATGAAACCGTTACATTATGGGCCTCATAATGGCCACTACGGCCCTCAATTTATTTATGTCAACACATGGATACAGATTTTGGGTTTGTTAAGTTCTGTAAGAAGTTCATATTGTGGTCATCGACTGATTTGATTGATTATGGAAATGGTTATGAGTAAGAGAAATTTTATCTTGTGGTGCCATCTTCACTGCACACATAGATAGATGTACCTATATGTTTTTCTTTGGGTTCCTTTTTTGAATTTCTTTTCACTAACTGTTTCTGTATACCTTTGCAGATTATCCAAGGAGAAGAAGAAGAAGAAAAGAAGAGCTGCAATGGCCCTCTCTCTTCCTCAGATTCAATAAGAAGAAGCAATGCCATATCAAGGTACAAAATCTCTCTCTCTCTCTCTCCCTCTCTCTCCTCTTTTTTTTTTTTTTTTTTTCCCTTGGATCGGATACGAACCTGAGCCAATCCGATCTGACTCGGTTTTCCTGACCGAGTCTGACTCGGATCGGTCCAGGGCCACATGGGTTAGGATCGGATTGGGTTAGAGGACCAGGACTCAGTTTCGGTTCTAACCGAGTTCGGGTCAGGCCATGCAGAACTCGGATCTGGTCGAGTTGGGCCAAATCCGATTCGACTCGATCCAATGCCCAGCTCTAGAGGCTACACTCCCGAAGTGGACTGAGTAAATCAGTACCGTAAGCGTATTGAGTAAACTCTGTGGTGCCTACATTCATTCATACATTTTATCCAACCCGTTCATCAATTTTATCAAATAATTTTAGGCCTTTAACCCAAAAATGAAACCTATAAAACGATCAAGTGGACCACACTAATATAAACAGTATGAATTGAACTTCTACCATTGAAAAGTTCTTGAGGCCACATAAGTTTTAGATCAATTTGATATTTATTTTTTTCCCTTTGTCCGTTTCTGTATGATCTTATAAAAAGGTTGGATGAAAAATAAACATCACTGTGTGCCTTCAAAAGGTTTCAACGGTGGAAATCAATACTTCCACTGTTTCATATGTTATGGTCTAGTTGAGGTCTTGATATACTTCAATTTTGATCTCAATGACTAAAATGATCTTTAAAAACAGATGGACGGCGTGGATAAACTACATGAATTCACGATGGGCTTCACGATGGGCCTAACAAAGTTTACATAGTATGATAATATGTGCGGCAAACGGATTCCCTACGCGCTGACGTACCTGTAAACTTAGATATTGCATCGGACCGAATCGGATCGGATTCGGTCCACAACCATATTCAGTCCGTGATCAAAGTGTGGATCCGAATTTGATCACATCTGAGACCGAGTCCGAGGTATCTTATCCGAGCCGATCCGATACCTGGTTAGGCTGACCCGAACTGGCTCCGACTCGGTTTAGGTTTTTTTTTACTTTACAGTGAAAATATTACCCTAGCTGCTATTTTCAGTGTGGTCCATTTAAACTATAGATTTGATTTGATTTTATTTTTTTTTAAAATCCTCTAAATGGTAGCGAAAATAGATAAACAGCATAGATATAATAAATATATCATTGTGGGGGCCATGTAACTGTGATCGCGTTTGAGCCGTTCGTACAACTCGGTGCTCGAGGCGCGTCTCCCTGCCATTTGCACGACACGTATGTACGCCCTACATGCCGTCTGCCGGGTGCCACAGCTGCCGGTATTGTGCCGTCGGACTATTGAAGTAACGTCATCAGGTTCTGTGGACCCCACTACGTTTTATGTGTTGTATCCACCCCGTCCATCCATTTTGAGATATCATTTTAGGCGATTAGCCAAAGAATGATATAGATAAAAGGCTGTAGTGGACCCCACCATAAAAAATAGTGGAGAGAATGATTCCCACCGTTGAAACTATCCTAAGTCCCATCGTAATGCTTATTTGAAATCTAACCTGTTTAAAAGTTAGAAAAGACAGAAATAAGGGAAAACACAATTATCAGGTTCATCTATAACTTTTGTGTCATTTAGAAGTTTTTAATGGTGGACGCAATGTCCCCCACTGCTTTTTGTGCTGGGATCCATTAGAGCTTTAGATTTAATCCATTCTTTGCATCTTGCCCTGAAATAATCTCTCCAAATGATGGAAGGTGTGGATACAAAACATGTATCATGGTGGGGCTACGGAACTTGGCTTCGTCACTTTAACATATACTGTCGCAGCCTACCCGTGTTGACGTGCACAGCACGTTATACAGCTGTTGCTAGCGGACGGGGATCCTGCGGAAGGCTTTCGCATGAGGATCCTGCGCTGGCAACTTAGGTTGTGCCTACCGTGACGTTGGTGAGAAATTCACTCCATTCAACCGTTTTATAAGTTTATTTTTGGACATAAGGTAAAAGGTTAAAAAAAACCGTTCCCGATACTTAGGTGAACCTAAAAATATAAGAATTGAACATCAACAGTTGAAATATTTGTATGGCCACTAAAGCTTTGAAGTATGATAATATTTTTGTTCTCATTTCATCTCAGTATAAATGACGTTATAAACGGTATAAATGGCATATAAACATCACTCTATGCCAAAAATATTTTAATGATAATAAATTTTCTGTACACATTTTCTTTTATTGTGGCCCACTTTAATCCTAGATCATTTTTAATATTTTTTTAAAGTCGTAAATTAATCAAAATAAAAGAAAGATAAAGTAGATTTCTCACAAACATCGAGGTAAGCCCCACCTGAGTTTCTAGCGTAGCTGCAAAGCCTATCGCAGGAAATCCGCGTCCGTTGCTGGCTGTTGACGTGCCGTGCGCGTAACTTATAGCCAATGGAGAGTAAACTGTGTTGGGGCCCACCATGAATGCATGTGGTGTATCCACGCCGTCCATTCGTTTTTTCAAATTATTTTAGTTGTGAAACTTAAAATTGATGTACATCCAAAGCTCAAGTGGACCACACCATAGGAAAAGTAAAAGTTTGATTTTTACTCCGGATCGGATCAGTCCGGATCCATTCGGATTTAGTTTTGGATCGGATCTGTCCGACCAATCTCGATCTGAAAAATAGTCGGATCTGAATGATCCCACTCGATCCACACCAATCTAGGCCGTCGGATCCACAGGATCGGTCCAAATATGCCCCGCTCGGAATCCAAGTCGGATAGAGTCTACGGCCTCACGTAACGTGTTAAAGGAACGAGTCCAATCCAACCAACTCATCTGCGCAGATTCTTCGCGATAGCATCGTATCCCTTCCCGCCCATCTATATATCTGCAATCTCTGTGAATTCTTCTTCATTGTTTTCTATTTTTAGTTTTCCTCCATTTCTTGTATAAAGAAAGCCTCTTCTTTCCCTGATCATATATTCAAACCACATGTAGCAACACAAAACTGAGAAAGAGAATACCACCCATCTCACGCCCTTTTATTAGATAGAGAGAGCGTCTCCCAGTAACTTCAGGGTTTCTTTCATTCCAACCTCCCGCCGGTCGAAAAGCTGTTCTGCCCTCACCTTCAGAGAAAGCCATGGCTTCGGAGAAGAAGTTGTCGAATCCGATGAGGGAGATAAAGCTCCAGAAACTGGTCCTCAACATCTCCGTCGGAGAGAGCGGAGATCGTCTTACCAGGGCCGCTAAGGTCTTGGAATAGCTGAGTGGGCAAACGCCAGTGTTCTCCAAGGCAAGGTACACTGTTCGATCCTTTGGCATCAGGCGTAATGAAAAGGTTGCATGCTATGTCACTGTTAGGGGGGACAAGGCAATGCAGCTATTGGAGAGCGGGCTCAACGTGAAAGAATGCGAACTGTTGCGAGGAAACTTCAGTGATACCGGGTGTTTTGGCTTTGGTATCCAGGAACATATTGATCTTGGAATCAAGTATGGTCCTTCAACGGGCATTTATGGTATGAACTTCTTTGCAGTTCTTGAACGCCCAGGGCACTGTGTGGGCCGTCGCCGCAGGAGCAAGTCTCGTGTTGGGATTCAGCACCGTGTCACGAAGAAGGATGCCATGAAGTGGTTCCAACTCAAATACGAGGGCGTCATCCTCAACAAGTCTCAAAATATCACCGGCTAGATGTCATGACTCTCCTGCAGAATTTTGAGTCATACATCTCCATTTTTGGATTTTTCTTATTTGGTGCAGACTAGGACCTGGAACTCTCTTCTTCATCTTTTTCAGATAATCTTGATATAATCTGTGCTGGTGGAAGTATAGCTATTTTCATGGTTTCTAAGTTCGAGTTATGTTATTTTCTTTTCTCTATTTAAATTTGTTTTTTTGCTTTAATATATTTTTCTGCTATATATATATATATATATATATATATATATATATATATATATATATATATATATATATATATATATATATATATATATATATATTCATGAGATTAAGGGTTATTGTTGATTTCATCAACTTTGGTGCTGTATGTAAGACATAGCGCTCTGTCTTTTTAGAAAATCACCACCGTCTGTCTCATCTCCTCCCCATCCTTATAATTCCCAGTACCGAAAAGGTCGCTACAGCCATTGGTGGAGGCCGGCATTGAGTTCTGTCGTAAGCATCTGGTGGAATCTTCCGGAGAATTGCTAATGGTTGGGAGGAGACTCAATAAAATGAGGTACCCTTGGTGGACTACGGTTTTGTAATTTTAAGGGTGGATCTGAATAAACACATGTGTTTGAAGATTTGGGAGATCGTATGTTGTTTTTGGGGGAGAATTGCTCAATGTGTGAAAGGAACTGCATTTATTTTGTCGACGAGCAGGAAACTATTAAGGCAAATATCTATGAGGGCTACCTTCGTGTATACAATCTAGAGTTTGGGAGCATGGAGTCACTTTACAAGAGGCATTGGAACTGGAACTGGCTGTCGCGATGGCCCATCTGTTTCACACCCAAACCTTGGTAAAAGATGAAAAGAAAATTGTGAAACATGAAGAGTTATTTGGATGACTATAAAATCCTTTACTTGTGAAAGGTTTGAGTTTAATTTATATATGTATCTTTCGTTCGTGTTTATGCAATGCTAATATGACTTTCTTTCTCCTATAGATACAGATACCTTGTGTCTTCTTTTCTTTTCTTTCATATGACTTTGATATAATTACTTCATGTGAAGTTGGAGTAATCCAGTACCATTCATTTTAAACACGAGATTATATTTGCATGTGTGTGTATTATGGGGATTTACCTTGAAAGTGTTAAGCTTATCTTTTTTTATCAAGAAAACAAAATGGAACTTTGAAATTCAGTGGATTGACCATTAATCAACCCTTTCTTGCTAGGTAAGTAGCAAATTTCACAACCTTACCTACTTGATTTAGCGACTACCGTGGGCCCTGCCTATCATGGGCTGTTAAGTGAATGGATAGTCAAACTACGCAATACATGCACTAGGTTGGGATCTACGGTGGGTTCCACAAAGGATGTGGGTAGCAATTAAACCTTATAGTTGTTAAGTGAATGACCATTGTTTCTGTTTTTGTTTGGCATGCGAGTCTACCTCATAGGATTTCTGTTTTTGTTTGGAGACTCTTGAACAGAGCAACCCCTGTTGATCTAGAAGTGCAAAAATGGAGAATCCCTCTAGCGTCTTGTTGTTCTTATGGATTGGTCCCTCCATTCAGCTGCCACACGGTGGAATTGCTAGACCATGTGTTCGTCTCCAACCCGGTCGCGTCGTATGTCTAGAACTTTTTCGGTAGGATATTTGGAATACTCCTCCTCCTTTGCTGACGTAGATTCCTTGTTGGCGGCCTAGTGGAGTCCATCAACTCGCAGAACATCCCCTCTTCAGAATATCTCCCCATGCATTATTTTGTGGGAACTCTGGAAACCTCACAACGTAGCCAGATTTGAAGGCAATAAGACCTAGGCTCCAGCCATCTGTAAGAAAATCTACCGGTGGATCTCGTCCTTAGCTAAACATTTCCCCTCCCTCCTTCGGCCTCCTCCCCACAGATCTGCTATTGTTGAGTTGGGAATTAATGCCCCTTCTCGCTCCATTCAACCAGTTTCTCTCGTCAGATGGCAAAAACCGCTTCAGAGTTGGGTGAAACTTAATATTGACGGTTCGGCTAGAGGAAACCCGGGTCCTTCTGGCGGGGGTGGTATCTGTAGAGATGAAAGGGGAGACCTCGTCTTTGCTTTCGCTTAAGCCTTCAGCCTAGCTTCCAATGTTTACTCAGAATTGAGGGCAATCTATGAGGGGCTACAGATGTGTTTCCAATTTGGCTATCGTCAAATTGCAGTGGAATCGGATTCTAGCCTAGTCGTTGATTTTTTGAATGGTAAAGTTACGCATAGCTGGAAATAGTCTTATTTTTCGATAAGGGAACGAACGGCTGACGCTATACCTCTATTGGCCAGCTCCTCTCAGGTGAACTCTCTGATTCGTCAACCTTCTCTTCTTCCGTGGCGTGTCAGGGGGAGTCTTCTCCTGGACAAAGTCGACCTCAGCGCGATTCGCTAGGGACCCCCTTGGGGGGCCTAGTTGCTCCATCTTTTCTTTTGTCTTGCCCAGTTTATGTCTCTTGCCAGTTTATGATAGGTTGTTCTCAGGTCCTTTTTTCCTGAGGCAGCCCGAACGTAAATTCCTGTATATTTTGGCTAATGAATGAAATTTGTTTTTTCTATTTTTTTTTTTTTTTTAAATGATCATTATTTCTTTAGTGCAACCCATTGGTTAGGGCCCCACTCCCTTGCATAGGTTGGTAAAACAGATGGTGGATATGAATTACATGTATATAACAAGGTGGGTTTCATATTTGGGCCTACATAGGCTTGGAGACAAATAGACATAACGAAGGCTTTAGGAAAGTTCAACTGCGGGCATGCAACAACCACTATTCCAAAGGTGTGGCCCAAAATCTATAGCTACACCACACTTGCCTAACATAGTATGGCAAGACAGATGGATAGTGTGGATTAAATAGATATATATATGGAAGTGCCGCATAGCGGGCAGTGTACCAAGGCACCGTGGACATTAGTCCCCACTGTTCCATGTGGTGTGGTCCACCTAAAATCTGGATCGGCCTCATTTTTGGGCCCCGGCCTTAAAAAGATCCAACAGAATGGATGGGCGGTTTGAATCATACATTTGCAAAGTGGTGGGTCCCACGGGTGGACTACCGTGGCCCCTAAAATCTTCGGATTGAGGTGATATTTTTATTTTCTCTTCGCCCGGATCTGTGTGACTTTCACACGTGGGTGGGTGGAGAAACGCATCAAATTGGCCTCTACAAAGCTTCGATGGTGGACGCCGGACCACCCTCTCTGCTGTTTTTTGTTTTTTTTTGTGAATTACGTGGAATTTGGATCTTCTTTATATTTTGGGCGGCGGTGTACGTTTTTTTGGTTTAGGATCAGTTTTAAACCGTACTTAATTAGGAACGATTAGGAACGATTTTTAACCATTAAGTCCAACAATTTATGATCGCCTACTCGCCTGACAGTGAGGCCGATCAATAGCTTAGCTGGACCATAATTCTCAGATTAGTGTGTCTACTAATAATCCTTGATATCCTAAATATCAGATTAATTCTAGTGACAATCGTTGATGATTTCTAGGGTTTTTAGCCTAGTTTAGGATAACATTCAATTAAGTTAAATTACACGGTAACACCCGAGTATTAAAAAGTACGGGCGTTACATCCCCACATCCCCTTCATTGGGAACACGTTATATTTATGCCTCTGAGGTTCTTTCCCTGCGGAACCTCTGCACCTCGAAGACGGGATATCATCATCTTCCACTCCTTCTGCATGCTCTGAACTGTCCCGTCGGTCATGGACCTGACTTCTGTGCTGGGTGTAGGAAGAAGCAGCCCTCTGGTCTTGGGCAGCAGGATTCGGGTGAGATCCTGCTACCCATAACTGATGACAAGTGGGTCGCTGCCAGGCTGGAGTGCACCGAAGGTAAGTGACTAAATGGATCCTCTTTGTTTACCATTACCAATGAACAAAAACAGAAATGAAAAAGAAAAGAAAAGGCAAAAGAATAGTTTATAACTAACATCCGCCGGCAGTGCTGTGGAATATACCGTTTGCTAATGATAACAAACACAAGATGATGTTAGTTGTTCTGCCATCTTTTGTTACATGAATTTTTGCTGGGGCTGCACGAGATTTTAGTGCATTTCCTCTCATATGAAAGATGCAGTCATGCATTTGAATCTTTGGAAGAAGGTATTGTGACGTGTGCTTCCTCCATGAAATTGAAATGATGTTGTTGATATCTTGTTTTGACAAGAGATTAGTGCCTGCAACTACTAAACGCTACACGATGATCTTAGCTGTTGCCGATGATGATGACGATGATGATGATCTTATGTAGGTATTGCGTTAGTCCAGGGTCTCACCTAATCCGCTCTCCTCCCATGTGGCCCACATGCAGAGATGATATGACGATCGCTGCCATCTACCTTTTGGGTGTGTATGTAGCTGCTCTCCCAAACTCCTACCTTCTGACAATCAAAATATATAATCAGATGGTAGGAAGGAGTTCTGATTGAGTGGATAAACTTTTATAGCCAACCTTTTCTAATTGGGATGACCAAATCAGTCCTTGATTTCCATGATCAAATCAGATGACGATTGTGACCAATTCATTTATCCACTCAATCTTGACCATCAATTTTCCATACTATTGGTCAAATGTTTAAGAGAATAGGTGGTTCAAGTTAATTAATGGGCATCATTTAAAAGGTTTAGAGCCGTCGATCATGTCCCATGAGTGTATGTATACATATATAGTTTGTGTATATACCGATATAAATACATACACACATACATGTTTTTTTTTAAAATGGAAAGATGATTTTCATTTCAGAGAAGATCTTACAAGAGAGCCTATTCGGGCAGAAGAAAACCAGAGCCAAGGCCATGACTGCCTATCATATTTTATACAGATCGGTTACTAAAAGATGATGAACAAATTAATATTGTAGATCAAAGTTACTTGAATATAGATGAATACAGGCCTATGTGTTACTTCAGACCTAAATTCCAAGTCAGAAGTCATTTCCGGATTCTAATTTGTGGTTGAAAGTAGACCTAAGTACCCGTGCCTGGCTAGAGCAGTACACCAGCACGTGACTTACCCAGGCCAAAGCAGACCTGAATAGACTACAGTACATGTTTTATGGAGCATGTTAAACACCCAAGCTCATTACGCCCCATCATCTTTTATATGTCAAACCTACTCCTTCCATTAGAATGCTTGTGTTCACTGTACATGCAAAAGATCAGCCTCATAAAAGACTGGGCCACACCAAGGGAAATAATGTAAAATTGCACCAAAAAAGGCTGATCTATGTATCCTCCCCCAGTCCTGCTGGTGAGTCACACCTGATGAATGGATTTGATGAATCACATACTCCATCGTGGCCCTACACAACATAGGGTTGGCATCCCATCCCCATTGTTCCCTGTTATGTGGCCTACCTGAGTTATTGATCTGCTGATTTATTTATTTCCCTTATGGTCCAAGGGCTGCATAAAACAGGTATAGTAGAGGATTCTGGTCTGACCCAAACCACTGGCAGTGCCGGATAAGATGGTCTTCCCCTGGATATTTTTGTGCCATCGTCCATCAGCAACAGGACTTGACATGCAAATGTGGCCTGGACTGCTAAAGCATGAACTGTGCTAATAATAATTCAAAATTTACAACCTTATCATTCCACTACACAAAAAATGATAAATGGAAAATGGGATCTATGGCTTTGGTATCTGCATCAAATTCGTGAATGTTATATGTGCGACCTATGATCTAATGCATGGGAATTAGACAGGCCAAAACAGCCAAACCGGTAGATGTAAGTGCAACTGAGGTTGGCAGGCAGCCCATGTCCTTGCGCAAGAAGAGCCCTTGATAGATGGGCCAGTTGATGATGACCAACACCCCACATAGAACAAACTGCAACATCAATGCCTCGACATCTCCGACTCCGTCACCTATGGCCAGCCTCTTGATTGCACCAACTAGACACAATAGGTTAGCCATTACCAATGTG
Organism: Magnolia kwangsiensis; assembly: GCA_037074715.1. NCBI lineage: Eukaryota > Viridiplantae > Streptophyta > Magnoliopsida > Magnoliales > Magnoliaceae > Magnolia > Magnolia kwangsiensis. The sequence continues at coordinate 97,672,517 of CM073582.1, forward strand.
GCTAGGACAGTGAACATGGGAGAAGGGGAGCCAAACTCCATGATCTCTTCATCATACCTCTTGGCCACTTCTGCATCAGATGCCTTGGCTGTGATCACGAATGTTGACTTGGCAAGCCCTAATAACTTGAGTGCTGCATCAATAGTGGCGAAAAAGTAGGACGCGGTCCTTTTATAGAGCCAAATCCGCTGTTGGTTCCACCATGACTCGACTGTCTCTCCGAACCATAGCCCCTCACCTAGGCTGTATGCCTGTTTTGCAATGGTTACATAGGCAAATGGTATGAACCATGGGCTTGAGATCTGAAGGGGCATGAAAATTTTCAACGTCAATGTTAATTCGATCTACACCATTAATTTATGGTGTGGTCTGCACCAATGATCTTTTTATATCTCGAAAATTACTTTTGATCATATAATAGTATTGCATCAATGGTTATATATGTGGTATGTATCCAATCACTGTCTACTGCATTTGAAGTTACTCACCAAAATTTTTTGGGCGATTGTTTTAGAAATTTTAAGACACCGGAAGACATTGTGATTGGATACATACCACACTACAGTATGGTAGGCTGCCTTGTATAGTTTCACTTCATGTCATGAATATGGATTCAGTGTATTGCATTAGTCACCATGAAAACCAGATTGTATCCTACCATTTTGCCATGTACCGGGCCATTTTGGGCTGGTCCTGTTATTCATTGATGAAACTGATTCGGATTGAGCGATATGTACTGGTTCCGGACGATACCATATGGAAGGGAGAAAGAAAGAGAACGAGAGAGAGTCATACCCTTGGGAACAAGGAAATGCCATTGAGAAGCCCAAAGGATGGGACAAAAGCATAAAATAGTGTAGGGAAGGCATTGAGAGCCCATGCATTGCCAGCAGCATAGCCCATTTGAAGTCCTAGCTTTATCTTAAGATGCCCTTGTATGAAGGGACAATGCTTTGCGAGGAATATTTGAAGGTGGCCTTCTGCCCATCTCTTATGTTGCACCAATGATTGTAATAAGGTTGTAGGTGCAACACCCAAGAATGCTTTCCTTGTTGGGTTGAGATATATAGATTTCCACCCCCTACATTGAATTGCCAAGCCTGTTATCACATCCTCCGCTGGACACCCATACTTCAATCCCATCTGCATTTATCAGGTACATGAAAGGCTCAAATCAGAGACAGGTAGGCCCCATTACAATTTGTGTCCAAAGTCTCAACTGTACATCTGGAAAGTCCCCTCTTGGATATGGGCTGTCCCAAAAGTCAGCTGTATCTGAAACTTAGGTGGCCGCACCATCTGCAACAGTGCAAAATCAGGCCCCAAATATCTTAAATCATTCAGGAGCCCCACCCTAGTTTTGGAATAGCATGAAATTTTGCGGGAACCCATCTAACAGGGACAACCACAATGGGGGTGTGTGTGTGTGTATGGGAGAGAGAGAGATAGAGAGAGAGAGAGAGAGAGAGAGAGAGAGAGAGAGAGAGAGAGAGAGAGAGAGAGACCTCTTTTCCCCATTGAGTATTATCCTCAGAAGTGCAACTAGCAAGACCTTTTGCTCTCTCCTCCAACTCGATTGCACTTCCCTTTGCTCGCTTTTCCATTCCTTTCTGCCATTCCCCCTTGCATTCCTCACTATACTTCTTTCCACATAGACTATCCCTCCTAACAAAGCATCCAGTCCCAATGTACGGAGGCCCTCCATGACCATCCATACCATGAAATTCCAGCTTCATAGCCAAGCATATCAAAAGATCCAACGTTACGATGACTAATTGAGTCTATTGATTTGGTGGGCCATCAAGTGGTTGGGGCATTGCAGAAAATCAAGGTGATCAGACTATGTAGCCATCCAATTATTAATCGACAAAAATGGACAGTTAATCCAAAGTTGATATAAATTATCAAATGGATGTTCAAGATTGTCCAATCACTGTGATTTCGTCAGAGGCACATCTACCTGGTGGCCCACCATAGAACTTTAACTGGAAATTTTGTGATACTTACCCCACTAGTCACTTTGAAGGAATTAGCATAAATATCATTCTTAGTGAGATTATCAAAGCTCTGAGGGAATTGCACGTAAGCGATTTCATGACCCTTCTCTTCATCCATGAAAAAACACAATACATCTCTCACTGTCTCGGCATTGTTCGAGTACATATCGCAGTCTATGGTGAGGATGATTGGCCCATTGCTTATGACTGACGACACCCGTATCTGCAAATTTGATCATGGTGATCATGATGGGATAAAACGTGCAGATTGCAGCAATATGTGCTTGTGTGGCGTGTGCATGTGCACCCATGTGGGGGTATTCATACGCACGTGTGTTTGCATTCATTTAGATACATACATGATTGTTTCTTCAGGTGGGACCCATCGCATACGTGTCCTCCATCAAATTAGGTCAATCCAGTCAGTAGGTGGGCCACAAACATAGGGCATTCGCCAAGTTGGCAGATTCACCGAGTAGGAGCATGTGGGATTTGAGTCATCGAATGGTGGGTAGCCCACCAGCTAGCCTAAATGGCATAAGAACACCTAGCCAGATTCATGAATGAACCAGCCTAGTTTTTGGGCCAGGTAATCTACACGGTGGATCCAAAATTATGCATGTATCTCTTGTCCTGCGTATGATCCAGATCCATCCGTGTAGAATTAACCCTGGAGTCGCCAAATGTATGCTGAAGGTCTTCTGTCAGCACTAGGTTGGCAACGGGCTAGGTGGAATGGTAGAGCTTTGGATTTGGTCCAGATAAAGGGTCAGATCAGGTCTGTAAATGGGGTCATTATTATAATACGAGCCTTTGAAACATTATTAATAAGAATCTGGATCCTCTGCTTATAACAGAAATTTCCGTTTTCTTGCACCGTGATTGGATCATGTCATCACTGACATTATCAGCTGTGCAATGTATAATGACGTGGCCCAATCGGATTACAACAAACAGGAATTTTCTGTCCATGGACTCCGAATCCTCTACTTGCAACAATCGGAAAATTCATGTTTTCTTGCATCATGATTGGTTCATGTCAGAACTGCTGGATTAAATGTGGTGTAATGATGTGGCTCAATCAGATTGCAACAAACAAGAATTTTTAGCTGATTTATGTTTTACAATATTTTCTATTATTGAGGTATGGGGCTTGAATGAAAAGGCTCGTTACTAAATGGGCCAGGCCTGGCTTGACTTCTTGGCAGTTAATAGTCGGGTCCAGCTCACGCTGACCATGACCCGGCCGGTTGCCACCCCTAGTCTGCACGTGTTTGCAAATACAAGCATGTAAAGATTACCAATGCGTTCAAAGCACCAGCTTTGAAGTTGTGGTGGTGTTGAGGTCTCTTCTCACGTGACATGTACACGAGTGTTGGCAATGCCGATCCTTCCATGTCCACAGCATTCGGGTTTCTCCCGTCAATTAATATCTGATTTTTTATTAGAAAGACCAAAAAACGATTAGATGGTTGTGACTCATCCACTGATGATATGGTACATATATATGTTCATCCAGACCGTCCAAAATGTCAGATTCAATGTATGAGAAACATATCCTGAAAATAATACTGATGAAAAGAATCCTGACCATCCAACGAGTGGCTGTCAAGGATGGTTAAAAATAAGAATGTCAATTATCCCAAATGGGACCCACGATTTTGATGTCTGAATCAATAAAGTTTCACGCCACGTGTTCAGAAGATAAGTCATAACATTTCAAAAATGCTGGTGAACTATTGACGCCGATTGCTAGGGCCCTCTGTGTTATATTTCTTATCCATGCCGTGCATCCGTTTTTCATGCTCAATTGAGGGCATGGCAACAGAATTGAAGAATATCCAAAGCTCAAGTTTACCACACCACGGTAAACAGCAGCGATAATGTAGTCCACCGTTGAAACTTTCCCAGGGCCTAGAGTTATGTCTATTTGTCATCCAACCTATTCATAAGGTCACCCAGACAAATTATGGGAAAACATTAATATCAGCTTCATCCAAAGCTTTTGTGGCCCTATGAAGTTTTCAATTGTAGGCATTCAATATAATTTCCACTTTTTTTTCTTTTTTTTTGGCGTCGTATACTTTAACTTTGATATTCTTCAATTCTGGGCTCATCCACTTAAATGATATCTAAAAATGAATGAACGGTATACATTATTATATTTGATGTCTTAAATCGAGTCAGATACAAGACATATGGATGCCATTGATAGACTATTCGAAATCACTTTCGATGACATCGAACAGTGGTTAATCCCATTGAGATTTTTCGGATTTTCGAGTCATCGAAGCTCGATTCGATGCCATCGAAGATAGATCGTTGCAATCAGAGAAAATCGAATTTTCATGTGTTGTCTTTGGACTATTTTGGCATTAGTTCGATGCCATCGAAGGTTTAATATCGATAACATCAGAGTGTGTTCAATGCCATCAATTGGATTGCACCGAATTTTGTAGAATTGCGAATATATGAAATTTGTTTCCAATTTTGTTTGAGATCCTTCCCAGAGCTATATATACGGGTGTAAATAGGATTAGAAGGTATTATTAGGGTTTTTAATTTGTCCAAGGGGTTTTAATGGTGTAACAAGGGGTGAGATTCGAGGTTATTCAAATCGGATAAGCTATTTCTCTTTGTAATTTCTTCTTTCATGGTGAACATCTGTCAGTTTGTGTCATGGTTTTTTCCACGTAAAAATTTAGAGTGTTTACGTTGTACTTATTTGGTACGATTAAATTACTTTACTTGATTCATCTCTATATGCTTTCGCAATCCCCCAACATAGATAAGAGATGTATGGTGAAGAGTGGTATAGTGCATGGCAATCCACAATCCAAGCCATTGACCCGGCTGTTGACTCAAATGTTGATGGAGAACACTACCTAAAATCTACTCCGCTAAGATAATATTAATTATCTGATTTTTGCCTTCAATTTTAACCGGGCAGTGTCTCACACTTAACCTTCAATTCAATGGCCATATAATTGGATGGTTAAGATTACTTGATCATTGTGATTTTAGAGATATGATCCATGCAAATGAGGCCCACACATTTGGACAAGCTCTACCTCATTACCACGTGTGAACTGGTCATGGTGCACAAATAGCATAAGAGTGACGTCTACACCAGGTTAACATGTGATAACAAAATGAAACTTATAAGTTAAAATGAGCCTGTTTGCATCACCGAAAATGATGAAGTCAGTGTTTCTAAATTATGTAAAAAAATAAAAAAAACAAATAAAAATAAAAATAAATCTGAAATCTCATTTTCTAAAAATTTCTGTTTTTATTTCCTTACTCTTTTAACTTAAAAATTGTAAGTTCCACTTACAAGGTAAAAGTAGAAAAAGCAGCCTATCCATCCACCAAGGGCTGCACATGTTAGCTCGTATGTCATCGACCATCTTCAAGTACCTTACTTATCTTTGTCCATCATCAAGATCACCACATGTGCTAATGTCACCAAGTGCCAACGTTTCACATGTTCAACCATTTTTTTTTTTAACATACTTTTATTATTATTATTATTATTATCATTATTATTATTTTTTTTATTTTTACACACTCTCACCCCCACATACCCACGCAACTCACACCATAGTGGGATTTTATCACAATAGGTACTTAATAAAACTCTTGTGAGTCTACCACTAAGGCATGAGTAATGAACCTTAGCATTGAACTTAAAAGCACTTCACAGGTGTCAATGCAATACATGTTAACACATGTCATTGCCCACCGTTAAGTGCCCCACCTGGCAATATGCCACATTTACAACATCTGGCATGGTCATGGTCATGATCAAGCACTTGACAATACTGTATTGCACATGCCATTGTACAAGTTTGCAACACGTGCCAGTTTGTCTTAAAATGCCCTGCCTGTGCTATTTATACGTCATATATCACTTATATCTTCAAGCACGCCACATGTGTTTTTTCACTTTCAAGCAGCCAGCAAAAATAACAGTCCAAATGCCAATCTTTTACACAATATGTGCTTTTATTCTTAAGTGCAGTTTCCATCGTTTTGACAAAGAATGGACATGGGATTCTTTTTTTAACAATTTTATAGGAAGACAACTGGGGGAAGCAACTTCTTCCTTCCACAATTTCTCGAGAATGTTGTTTCGTAGTTCTTAGTGATTGTTTCCTCAAAAAAAAAAAAAAAAAAATCTTTTCAATTGATCCAAACAAGAGAATTCATATCCTTGTGTTAGGACTTTAGTGCTACTAGTGGCGTTGGGATACATGGACAATCCAATCGATCATTGATCCTCACCATTCATAGGTCCAGCACACGATTCATGGATTTTCATGTAAAATTCACTCAGATCGGATGATCCTAACCCTCCCTTAGTAGGGTTTCTCTAAAAAGAAGGGGAAGCAACTTGAGGTGAAATTTCATTTTCTTCAAATCACATTTCATCATATGAGATTTTAGCCATTTCATTTTGATAGAAGGTGAAACTCCAATTTCTAAGGATCACATTTCAGCAATATGCATTTGGCAGTTTCTCATATTGTATTTTAGCTATTTTAACTGATAGAATGAAGATTTCCATTTTTTTCTCCCTGGTTTCCTCAACGGAGGACAATGTAGATTTGACTAATATGATAAGGTCCACTCGTGTTGTAAATGGCAATTATTGCCTTTGATGATTTGTCTATTTCCCGAGTCCGTTTTCATTGGATTTCTTCTTCTTTTTTATTCTTTACATTTTATTTTATTTTATTTTATTTTATTTTTTGGGGGTTTGCTTGTTAGTACACACCCATGTCAGTACACACACTCCATGTTAGCCACCCCCGCTGGGGATCAATACCAAGACCTCAAGTGTTGAAACGAGGTATCTCCACTCAGTCTGCCAGTTGAGCTATGGATCTAGGTGTCTTGTTCTTTACTTGTTTGTTTGGTGAGAAGGAAAGATTGAATATGATTCACGTAACACGCGCATGGCATTTGTGGGTGGGCCCATTCGTGGTGTTGGTCCAGAGATGGTTACCTACCACACCCGACATGACTCGGTGTTGACTCAACCCAGCTCGGTCCCTGTGACCAGGTTGAACTCGGTCCTGGTTAGTCCAGGCTAGACCCGGACTTGCATCGGGTCAAGCATGCTGGACTCAGTACCAAGTCGGGTTCAGGTCAAGTCTATTTCAAAATCAGGTCAGATCAGGTAAGCCCTAACTCAGTCTGACTCGGGACGGTGCCTAGCTCTACCTATGAGTCCAGTTTTTTGTTGATGGCCTTTATACAGTGGGCCCGGCAATCTTGATGGTTTAATTTGAACGTATGCCATGTGTGTGAACATCACATTCCACAAAAAATGTCATTGAGGTTTACCTGAACAATGGCCTGATGATTGCGCGTAGTTACCACCGAATTCCACTCGGAGAATCCTTTGTGCTCAGTTCTGATTTCTTCCGGGACCAAACCCAGCTTAATTATGGTTTCGACCCGATTGACCATTTTTTCATACAATTCCTGTAGAAAAGAAAAAAAAAAATCAAAAACCTTTTGTAATTGAGCATGCTTTTGGCCCAAATTAGATTTTCTTGCTCATCAACAGTGTAAAATTTTGTGGGGCCTAGCTACCGTCATCAGATCTAGACATCTTATTAGGTGCCCATCATCAACAATGTATAATTTTGTGGGGCCCACATGAATGCCCCTTTTCATACTCTCCCCTTTTAAATATAACTTCACTAGTCAAAAGCTAACCTTAAGACCCGGCTGCAAGTAAAAATCAAAACTATGCAAACAACAAATTACTTATATTCTTACATATTTATGATTTTAAATTAAGAAGAATTTTGAGCTCATTACTGGCTAGACTAAATTAGACAAATAGATAAGCAATTCAAAATTGCCACCGACAAAGACAGTGCATGTCCATTTGGGCCATTAAACATTGACTCATAGATGTAAGGATCTAGGGCTTGTTTCGTTGCCACTCAAAAATGATTTTAACTCATTTTAATTAATTGTAATAATGCGTTAGAGATTATTAATAATGCTTACTAAAAATAATCCCTACCTTTTAATTAGCATTGTCAAATAAACCCTTTGCTTTTTATTTTTGGTTATAAAACATCGTATGATTAACTTTTATTAATGTTGACTACTAAGGTTGACCATTGATAACATAAAATGATGCTTTTGTTCTTTAGTTCATAGAGACTAAGGAGAGATCCAAATTACTTGGTTGTGGACCCTAATATGGTCAAATGATTTCTACATCCAATACTGGGCCATGATATTTGATTTAAACTATTTAAATGGTAGATTAAAATCATCAAATTCATGTTTACATAGTGACAAAATAAGAAATTTTCTTATTCCTACGAAGTTAAGGGCAAGAGTTTCATTTTATATGGTCAACAGTCAACTTTGGTGGTCAACGGTCTTCTTGAACCATCAATAATACTAAAAGTAGGGAAATTGCCCGTACTCACCTCGAAGTTTGGGTCAATTACCTCGAACGCTACGACACTCTATATATTCTCTAAAGGGCCTTCCGACGGTTTTTGGATTTTGTTTTGGACGAAAATGCCCCTGACCTTAGTTCAGTAGTTGCACGGTTTTCTATGGACTAAGAAGTTACGTAATATTTAAAGCCAGCAAAGTGATGTGTACGAACCTTTTTTGTGCGTGGGCAAGGACTAAACTCGTGGGGCCCATATTGATGTATGTGTATAATCCATGCCGTCCATCCTTTTTACCATGTCGTTTTATGTCTAGGATCTAAGTATCAGCCTGATCCAGAGCTCGTGTGGGTCACATAATAGAAAATAATTGTGAAATAGAACCCGTTGTTGAAACTTTTCAGGCTCACCGTGATGTTTGTTAGAACCTGACACTGCCCAAGTCAGGACTTTTTAGGCCCACGCCGAGCTGGCCAACAAGATAGACGGAACGGATCTCTCCATTGTTGGCCTCAGACTATTGTACCAATAGCTATCTTTTCATTTGGTAGTAAAAGAAGTGAACATGTAACAACCACGACCTGAAAAACTATGACCCATATAACATGAGAACTACGACCGATCACGACCCTTACCACATTACAACCACAACCCAGGTATGGGTCGTGGTTGTCATGTTATATGGGTCGTGATTTTCATGAAGAAAGGGTCGTAGTTGTCATGAGGTAGGAGTATAGTTGGCCCGTTTGTCTTTCTTTCCCAGTGTAAGTGTCGCGTGAGAATGGATTGTGGTTTTGTGTCATATGGATCATGGTTCTCATTTCCTGCTCCCAAATTGCATGACAACCACGACGCATACCTCATGACAACCACGACCCATATAACATGAGAACCGCGACCCATACAACATAACAACTATGACCCACCACCATGTATGTGTTTCATCCATGCTGCCCATCCTTCTTGTTATGTCATTTTAGGGTTAGGGCCCAAATATTAGCTCGATCCAGTGCTCGTGTGACCCATATAATAAAAAATAATGGTGATTGTTGAAAATTTCTAGGCTCACTGTGATGCTTGTTAGAAGTGGACATTTCCCAAGTTAGGACTTTTTTGTCTCACGCTAAGCTGGCCGACAAGGTGGATGGATTGGATCACCTCATTGTGGAACTTAAGCTATAGAACCAATGGTTTGGTAGAAAAGGAAGTGAACACATTGCAAACCGCAAACCATGCAACATGACAACCACTACCCATATAAAATGGCAACTACGACCCATGCAAACCACGACTCAAATGGGTCGCAGTTGTATGGATAGTAGTTTTCATGTTATATGGGTCTTAGTGTATGGATCACAGTTGTCTTGTTATATGGGTCGTGGAAATCCTATTATATGGGTCGCGGTCGTAGTTGTCCTATTATTTGGGTTGCAATTGTCCTGTTATATGGGTCGTATGGGTTGTAGTTATAAGGATCGCACTTGTCATATTATATGGGTCGCAGTTATCCTGTTATATGGGTCACGATCATAGCTATCCTATTATTTAGGTCGCAGTTATTCTGTTATATGAGTCATAGTTGTATGGATCGCAGTTGTCATGTTATACGGGTCACATTTGTCTTATTATATGGGTCGTAGTTGTCATTGGTAGTGTTTATCCAATCACCATTGTTTTCCTGTGGTGTGGTTCACTTGAGATTTATATCCCTTTCATTTTTGGTATAAAACTCTAAAATAATCTATAAAAATGGATAAACGGAATAGATGTAACACATACATCATAGTGAGCCCACATAGCACCATCCAAAGGCCTGGTAGTAGCGGGAGTAGCCAATACGTTCCCGTCCCGGATATGAAAGCGGACTAGTGTACCTCACATCAGCTATATAGCTGTTGTATTAACGTAAGTTATGTGAGTCTGATCATGAGGTATATGTTATATCCAAACCGTCAATCCATTTAGCGAGCTCATCTTAAGGCTTGATATGAAAAATAAGACAGATCTAACTATCAAGTGGACCACACTGCAAAAAGCAGTGGGAGATTGAACGTCTACCATCCAAACCCTTTTTGGGGTCACAGAAGTTTTGGATTAATATGAAATTTGTTTTGCCTCTTCATTTAGGTTATTGTGATGTTGTGAATAGATTTGATGGAAAATAAACGTTATGGTGGGCCCTACAAATTTAACGTTGAATACCATTATCTATGCTGCTATTTGTGGCGTGGTACAAATGATCTTTTGATATTATTAATTTTTTGGATAATGGTCTACAATGATCTCTAAAAGTAGATGAACGGTGTAGATATAACAAATAAATTATTATGGGGCCATGTAACTTTGATGAACTTTGAATCGTTCACGGAACTTGGAGCTCAGGTAGAGTCAGTGCTCAGCTTCGCACTGCACGTAACTATAGCAGCCTTGCACGACACATTCCTACTGCAGCTAGGAAGTGGATTGCTTAGGGTCAGTTTGGGCAGTGGGATTAGAAGGGATTAGGTGGGATGAATCGGTACCGTGCCAATTCCACTCCATGTTTGGAAAGAATGGAAACGCTTGGAATTACATTAAATAGAATTGCATGGGGTACTATGCCAATTTGACTCAATGTTTGGGAAGTTGTGTAGGTCCCAACATGATGTGTGGGCTATATCCACACTGTCCACCCACTTATCGATATTATTTTAGAGCATGGCCAAAAAATCAGGTAAATCTAAAGCTCAAGTGGACCCCACCATAGAAAGCAACAGGGATTGAATAATTACCGTTGAAAACTTCTTTGGGGCTACATAAGTTTTGGATCTACCTCATTTTTAGGCCCATGTGATAAAATGTGGTTACAAAACAAATGAATGGTTTACATATAATACATGTGTGTTATTCTCAGTAATTTCAAATGATAGTGGGTATATCCATTCAATGTACCACCGTATTATCAACAAAGCATGGCATTAATTTTATCCCATAGGAACAGGGGATAATCTCTGCCATGGGTAATAATTATATTTTTTGAATCCTGTCCCACCTAATCCCTTCTAATCCCACCGCCCAAACTGACCCTAAGCGTAATGAGTAAACTATTTGGGGCCCAACATGATGTATTTATTTTATCCACTCTGTAGATATATTTTATAATTTAATTTTAATAAAAGGGATCAAAAATAAAGAATATACAAAGCTCAAGTGGAGCACACCACAGGAAACAGTGTTACTTGAACATCTACCGTTGAAAAATTCTTTGGGTGGGCAAATGTTCTGGATCAAGCTGATATTTGTTTTTTCCCTTCGTCCATATTTTTGTGATCTTATGAATAGATTGGATGACAAATAAATGTTACTGTGGTCCCTAGGAAGGTTTCAATGGTGGAAATCATTATTCTCACTATTTCCTGTGGTATGGCCCACTTGAGTTTTGGATATATTTCATTTTTTGGCTCAACCGGTAAAACGAGATTAAAAAATGGATGGGAGGCGTGGATAAACCACATGAATTCACTGTGCATCTAACAGAGTTATTCAGTACGATAATCTGATTTCCTGCAAACTATATATATGGTGCGTGGCCCATCTTGACACGTACCTACAGCAGTAGCCAAATCGCTATTGAAGTGACGTCCTCTGTGGACCCCACCGTGATGCATGTGTCGTATCCATACGGTCCAACCATCTGTAGAGATCGTTTTATGGCGTTAAAAAGAAAATGAGATAGATCTAAAGTTCAAGTGTACCCCACCATAGAAAATAGTGGGGACGGTGACATCCACTGTTCAAAACTTCTTAAGGGCCACGTTAGTTTCTGATTAAGCTTATATTTTTATTTTCACTTCTTCTATCTCTATATTAACTCATGAATAGGTCGGATCTCAAAAATACATCAGCCTTATAAATGTTTCAATGGTAGGAATTTCCCTAACTATATTTTACTTTAGCATGCCCCACTTGAGGTTTGGTTACCGTTCATTTTTAGCATGGTGTTCTGAAATGAACTCACAAAACGAATGGAAGGAAAGGATTTCTCACAAACATCACAGTGGACCCCACCTGGGTTCCCAGCGTAAGAACTTCCTACAAAAGGCTTTGGCAATAAATCCGACGGGATTGGGAAGCGGATTAGCAGGTGTCAAGTAAACAATACAGTGGACCGCGACCCATATAACATGACAACTACGACCCATGCAAACCACGACCCAAATGAGCCACAATTGTATGAATTGTAGTTTTCATGTTATATGAGTCTCAGTTGTATGGATCGCAGTTGTCCTATTATATGGGTCGCAATTATCCTGTTATATGGGTTGTGGTCGCAATTGTCCTGTTATTTGGTTCGCAGTTGTATGGATCGCAATTGTCCTATTATATAGGTCGCAGTTATCCTATTATATGAGTCGCGGTCGCAATTGTCCTGTTATTTGGGTCGCAATTGTCCTGTTATATGGGTCGCAGTTATATGGATTGCAGTTGTCATATTATATGGGGCTGTTAGCAGCGGGGAGTAGAGAATTCGTTTCCGTTTCGGAAACAGACGTGGATCAGAGGAAGCGGAACCCCTTTTGCGCATGGGCAAGGACTAAACTCGTGGGGTCCATATTGATGTATGTGTCTAATCCATGCAGTCCATCCTTTTTACCGTGTCATTTTAGGGCTAGGTTCTAAATATCAGCCTGATCCAGAACTCGTGTGGGTCACATAATAGAAAATAATGGTGACAAAGAACCCGTTGTTGAAACTTTCCAGACTCACCGTGATGTTTGTTAGAAGTGGATACTGCCTAAGTCAGGACCTTTTGGGCCCACGCCGAGCTGGCCGACAAGATGGATGGAACGGATCTCCCCATTGTTGGCCTCAAACTATTGTACCAATGGCTATTCTTTCATTTGGTAGTAAAGGAAATGAACATATAACAACCGCGAACTACGACCCATGACAACCACAACCCATATAACTTGAGAACTACAACCCTTACTACATTACAATCACGACCCTTACCACATTACAACCACGACCCAAGTATAGGTCGTCGTTGCCATGTTATATGGGTCGTGGATTTCATGAGGAAAGGGTCATGGTTGTTATGAGGTAGGAGTGTGGTTGGCCCATTTTTCTTTTTTTCCCAATGTAAATTACGCGTGAGAGAGGAAATTGGATTGAGTAATCAGTTGGGCTCACCTTAAATGTATGTGGTCTATCCACGCCATCCATCCATTTTTCCATCTAATTTAAGGGGTTTAGCCCAAAATTGAAACATATCCAAAGATCAATTGGAGTATACCACGACCTTAATCTGTATATATTTTATCCATGCCATCCATTAATTTTGAAAAATCATTTTAAGGAATGAGCCAAAAAATGAGGCATATCAAATGCTCATGTGGACCCCACCATAGAAAGCAGTGAAATTGAAAACCTGGGGCATGACAATCACGACGTATATAAACCACAACCCACATAACATGACAACCACGACCCATATAACATGATAACTACGACCTGTGACAACCATGATCCCAGATGACAACCACGTCCCATAAAACATGACAACCACGATCGACAACCATGATCCATTTTTGGTAGTGTAAATGGATCGAAGGCTACAGATTAAGATCATGATATACTCCAATTGATCTTTGGATATGCTTCAATTTTGAGCTCTACCCCTTAAATTAGATGAAAAAGTAGATGGATGCCATGGATAGACCACATACATTTAAGGTGGGCCCAACCAAGTACTCGATTCGATTTCCTCTCTCACGCGTAACTTACACAGGGAAAGAAAGAAAAACAGGTCGATCACACTCCTACCTCATGACAACTACGACCCTTTTCTCATGAAAATCACGACTCATATAACATGGCAACCACGACCCATACCTAGGTCGTGGTTGTAATATAGTAAGGGTCGTGATGAACTGTAAGACCCGTATTCTAGACCGTACCATTTCGTAGACTTCCACGGTCTTACCGGTCGAATTCCGGCAACCTTCGACCCTTAATCGATTTTGCGCGAGACCCTGATTCGTACGCCATAAAACCGAGTCGACTCAACCCAAGACCATTACCATAGCGACTGCGCCATTGCTGCGGTTCTAATGTCGCGACTTGCGCGCTGAAGCAATTCCCTGGTTAAGAGATGTGGGCTAACGTTCGGTGCGAGGAATACGCCGCGCGTTGCGAAACCTAAGAGAATCTCTACGATATGTCACATCAATCAATCCATTAATCCATCACATGTCAAGTACACATCACCTTTCACCTTTTCCCAAGCAAGCCTCAAAAGTCAAAAATTCTTTTACAAACCCATGCCTTTCTTACACAAAAGGCCACAAAAGTAAAGAATTTCTTACACACCCATCGCTCACCACATCCATCCATCACCCATCTCTCTCTCCCTTTATAACTCTCTCTCTCTTTCTCATTTTCAAATCCATTCCAAGCAACTAAAAACACCTCCATACGTAGGAGCTCTCCAAGCTTTCCAAAACTCCAAGGTGGCCCACTTTCCTACCCCATCATCTTCCATTCTAGCCATCCATTCCTCATCTCATCCATTGAAGTTGAAGCTAAGGTGTTAAGGAACCCATAGGAGCAAGAAGATCGAACGGTGGGTGCCTCTATAGGGTAATTTTTCTTATTTTTATGATGGGCCAAGTGAGGCCCACCGATCAATGGTGTGGATCTCACTTGGGACACTAAATTGTGGCCGATGGCCCACTTTGATCATCATGATCATCCATGATGGGGCCATTCTCCATGGACTCCATCATGATGTTTATTTCATTACATTTAAAGGTCATCTAGACTGTCCTTATTGGTGGAGAAAGGATTTCCACCGTTGAATTCGATTTTTGTTAAGTTCCATGTGTAGAGGGACCCATTTTATTGTATGATCTCTTACAAGGGAGGGCTCATAGTGGAGGAGCCCTCCATCACACGCGCGTCCCACTCTCCATCTCTCTCTGTCCCTTTTATTTCATTTATTATTATTATTTTATGAGATATTAATTTGGTTGTGTAGCCTATTTGGATGGACCCCACCATGAGGCTTTTATTTTACCCAAATCATCAAGTGTGGCCCACTTTATGTGTAATATATCCACACTATTTTCCATGAGGTGGCCCACCTAATTAGGGCCCACCTCAATGTATTTTTTTTTAAAAAAAAAAGCTCAACCGTCCAGCGTCTAAAACGTTGGACGTCTCTGCCAAAAGAAAAAGAAAAAGGGAAGGCTTTAGGTGGGCTGGCTTATGCAGGCCCCACCTTGATGTATGGGTACAATCCAAGCCATTCATCCTCTTACCGACCTCATTTTAGCCGTTGAGTAGAAGAATGGGCCTGATCTGAGCATCTGGTGGGCCATAGTATAGGGAACTTTAGTGGTTACCCTTAAAAATATTTTCTGATGATTCTATGCATCCAAAAATCCCAAACTTTGGACTTATTTCGCTTGTTAGGAGCCGTAGAGTCTCATGGCTGGGACGGATTTCTCGGATATGGGCCCCACACTCAAAAATCCTCAAATCAGAGGTTTTTCAAAAAAAAAAAAAAAAAAAAACAGCATCAGAGGCAGCGCCTACTGCCTCTGACACAATAATAGTAGCAGTTGCACGCTGCTGCATGCAGCGATCGGGCGGACGACGAGCAGCCCCACGGTTGTTGCCGTGGGCCCCACCATGATGTGTAATTTTCCATACAGTCCGTTCATTTGATAGGCCCCCTCCTTAGGTGGGCCCCCACCAAGTTTCAGCCACACCTAAGACTCATGTGGCCCACATCATTGGAAACAGTTTTGTTTGAGCGTCTACCATTAAGATCTGTTTTGGGCCCACAAAAGTTTCAGATCAAGATGAAATTTGTGTTTTCACTTCATCCAGGTTTGGGTGACCTTATGAACAGATTGGATGGCATGTAAGCATCGAGGTGGGCCCCACATGGGATCCACAGTGATGTACGTGTCTTATATCCACCGTCCAGACAGACGGTGGAAGCCCACCTGATATTTGTGTTGCTCTCATCGTCCAGCGGACGGTGGAGCTGGAGCCCACGTGGGTGTGTGTGTGCATGTGTGCGCGTGTGTGTGAGTGTGGCAGTGTGTGTGCGTGTGTGCTGTATGCATGTGTGCAACGTGTGTGTATATATATATATAGATATTATATATTATGTATAATATTATATTATACATAATGCTGTATATTATATATATATATATATATATAATTTGTATATTATATTCTTGATGGTGGGCCTTCATGTGGGCCCCCACCATTGATGCAGGTGCTGCATCTAATCTGTCCATCCATTTTAAAGATCATTTTATGGAGTGAGTCAAAGAATGAGCCAGATCCATAGTCCAAGTGGACCCCATCTTGGCATGATTTGAGGTTCATCTTAATGTATTGTGACAGTTTATTGGGGCCCACTTTGATGTGGATGTAAGGCTCATGGGATTGGACCATTTGATATATTCCAAGGCCCTTGGGACCAGACCCATTTGACTTATATAAGGCCTATGGATTTAGGCCCATTTGACATATAAGGCCTATGATTTAGGCTCATTTGATTTATATAAGGCCTATGGGTTTAGGCCCACTTGATCTATATAAGGCCTATGATTTAGGCCCATTTGGTATGTATAAAGCCCATGAGATTAGGCCCATTTGATGCAATCTAAGGCCCACGGGTTATGACCCATTGCAATGCACATAAGGCCCATTGGTGTGGACCATTGATGTGGCCCATTTGATGAATAAAAGGCCCATATGATATATCCCATTTGATGTATTTAAGGCCCAATGGGATGTACCTAAGGTCCATTACAATGTGTGAGCCCAATACGGATTATGTAACGATATTTACGACGATCGTGCCTTGGGAGCAATGTTGGTTTGACATCCTCATTGCGAGTGTAATGCTGGTTAGATGTCCACATTACGACTCTCCTTAGGGCCCATTATTAGACCCGTACTTATTGTGTATAGGTCGTCCAGGCCCATCTGCATTATAAGGATAGTTCATCTCATTATAACATGTTTAGTATAGTTCCATGACTCATGATCATACGCATCATATGTATGCTTGATATGAGAAGTGACTGATCATAGCATATGCATTCGGGCATGTTGTTTATGGGCTCCCGATTAGGCTGTGTTGCCTTACATGAGTGTACGTTACGTGCAAGAATATGTTGCATGATTGGATAGTGTGATTCATGCATCTCGCATTGTGTGATATGGTTACTGTACGCCCTAGCGACATCGGGGACGTAGCCTCCATAGACCGATCGTGGTTGGCAGGATTGGATACCGAAAATCTCGTTCTACATGGGGTGCTATAGATATCCCTGGGTGAAAGTCCCTAAACCCTTATGGTACCAAGAGGTTGCTCTAACGTCTAGACCGAGTGGGTAGATGAGCGTTGAGTACCGAATACCAGATGGCTGCACTCTTTACTATGTCGTGGTCGGTTGGAAGGGAGTTAGGCC
The DNA here is from genome assembly GCA_037074715.1 of Magnolia kwangsiensis. Classification (NCBI taxonomy): domain Eukaryota; kingdom Viridiplantae; phylum Streptophyta; class Magnoliopsida; order Magnoliales; family Magnoliaceae; genus Magnolia; species Magnolia kwangsiensis. The sequence goes on from CM073582.1 coordinate 97,690,430, forward strand.
TTACTCTGATACCACGCGCTAAGTTGGAGATCACTAAGTTTAGGGAGTGACAGAAGTTGGTATCAGAGTATAACTTGGGAATAATCGAGGACAATATTACATATTTGCTATGAGTCTAGAATGGCTAAGTCCCGAAGTTTGGATAGCTTAGTGATCTCCCGTTACAGACCCTTAACGTGCGAGCCTTCGAGAGTTTTGAAGTTGATAGGCGCCTTCGCTCTTTCCTGTAAGAGATGGCGCGTGGGAGAGTGACCCGATCGACTCCCGCACCACCACCTGAGGATCCCACTCCACCACCTACTGCTCCCGCACTACCACATACGGTGCCCATTCCACCACCAAAGATTCCTACTGCCTATCCTGAGTATGCTGCTCCTCCACCAGAGACCGGTGCGGAGCCGACCATATCCGCGAGTGCCTATCAGTTGCAGCAGATGTTACAGGCTGTGACGGCTGCACTTCAGGGGCAGGGCAGGCAGCCAGTTGTTTCACTGGCACAGGCAGAGCAGGATCGTGCGAGTGTCCTCCTTTGTGAATTTCGACGGCTCGATCCCCCGCGTTTCCAGGGTGAACCAGACCCGACCGTATCTGAGAGATGGCGTGCCGATGCGGAGAAGATATTTAAGACGATGGGATGTACGACCGAGCTGCGAGTTCGACTAGCCATATTTCTTCTCCATGGTGAGGCTGAGCACTGGTGGGCATCAGTTTCGCGAGCAGCGGGCGCTAATTTTGTATGGATATGGGAGGATTTTGTGGATCAGTTTGACCAACAGTACATCCCTGATTACATCCGACGACAGCGAGCGTTGGAGTTCGAGGCCCTGGTACAGGGCGATATGATAGTGGCTCAATATGCGGCTCACTTTGTTACACTGTCTAGATTTGCACCCTATCTTGTTGATGACGAGGAGCGGAGAGCCCACCGTTTCGAGGACGGCTTACGTTACGGTCTTCGCAGCCGTGTGATTGGCCATGAGCTTCCGACTTTTAAGGAAGTGGTGCGGAAGGCCCAGATCTTTGAGGCTGAGTGGGCAGGTTCTCAGTCTGAACGCGGTCAGAGGAGAGACTGAAATAGGCAGGCTCCTTCCATTAATTCTCAGCAGCGTCGACCACAGCAGTAGAGGCGTACAGGTCGCCCAACCTTCCAAGCACCAGCAGGACCGGTAACACCTCCACCACCACCCCCGAGACAGTTCACCGGCACTTATTTTAGGTGCGGTGCAACGGGACACCGTTCTTGGGAGTGTCCCAGCCCCCAGCAGCAGTAGAGAGGTCCACAGCAGCAGAAGACTCCACAGCAGCCTCCACCACAGCTGTAGTAGAGACCCTCACAGCAGCAGCGACAACAGCCCCCACTACCGAGACCACCTCAGCAGCAGCATCAGCACTAGCCTCCGAGGCCACAGCAGTAGAGGCAGCAGTTTCGACCGCCTCAGCGACCCCATCAGCAGCAACAGCATGGGCAGAGGGGACAGACACCTCCCCAGCCGACTCAGGCTAGATTCTATGTTGTTCAGCAGGATCCGCAGTCATCTGGAGGAGTTATTGAGGGAATACTTCCAGTTTCAGCATGCATTGCACGTGCGTTGTTTGATTCTGGTGCATTGTATTCTTTTGTGGCCGAGAGCTTCTGCCGATCGACTGGCTTACCGTTGGAGTCTTCTTGTGAGAGTCTATCAGTATCGATGCCCTTAGGGAGGACTGCAGTGTTGGGCCGATTTTGCTCGTCTTGCCCCGTTCTGGTTAGGGATACCTTTTTGTCGGTCGATCTATTTGCATTACCGATGTCCGAGTTTGATGTCATCCTGGGCATGGATTGGCTCACCGAGTACTATGGCATATTTGATTGCGGCACGAGGACAGTCATATTTTGTATACCCGGCGTGCCGCAGTTCCAGTTCGTTACTGAGCCCAGAGGAGGGCGGTTATCTTGTTTGATGTCCTGCGCCATAGAGGAGCCTGTTGCCACTTGTATCGACCAGTCGCCCGTGGTTTGCGATTTTCCCGATGTGTTTTAGGAGATTCCGAGATTACCGCCTCGTCGACGCACAGAGTTTCAGATTAATCTCGTACCCGGTACCGCGCCTATTTCAAAGGCCCTGTATCGCGTGGCACCGTTGGAGTTACGGAAACTGCAGAAGCAGTTGGACAAGTTGAGAGAGTTGGGTTTTATCCGTCCGAGTAGTTCACCGTGGGGAGCGCCGGTACTCTTCGTAAAGAAGAAGGATGGTTCGTTGAGGCTCTGCGTTGACTATCGCGAGCTCAACAAAGTCACGATCAAGAACAGATACCCGCTCCCCATGATTGATGATTTGTTTGACCAGCTGCAGGGTGCACAGTTCTTTTCGAAGATCGACATGCGTTCCGGTTATCATCAGATTCGGGTTCGAGATGAGGACATTCAGGACGTGTTACGGTCATTTTGAGTTTCAGGTCATGTCCTTCGGACTGACCAATGCACCTGCGATCTTCATGCAACTGATGAACGAGGTCTTCCGCCCTTATCTCAATCAGTTTGTTGTAGTCTTCATCGACGACATTCTGATCTATTCGAGGACCCGTGAAGAGCATGAGCAGCATTTGGAGATCACTTTGCAGACCCTCCGCACACACCAGCTGTATGCGAAGCTGGAGAAGTGCGAGTTCTGGCAGGAGGAGGTGAAGTTTCTCGGTCACGTGGTGACGAGGGAGGGTGTCGCAATAGACCCCTCGAAGGTCGAGGCAGTGCGTCTTTGGGGCCAGCCCAAGACTGCGACAGAGATCCGTAGTTTTCTTGGTTTGGCGGGCTATTACCGGTGTTTCATTGAGGGTTTTTCTCGTATTGCAGCCCCGCTGACCAGGTTGACTCGGAAGGGCGGAGAGTTTATTTGGAGTGACGCCTGCGAGCGAGCATTTAAGGAGTTGAAGGACCGTCTGACGTCCGCTCCTATTCTCACTCTTCCCTCTGGGAGTGACGGATTTATTGTATTCACTGATGCCTCGCATATCGGTTTGGGTGCTGTCCTGATGCAACAAGGGAGACCAGTGGCCTTTGCGTCTCGTCAGCTCAAGGTCCATGAGCTAAACTATCTCACGCATGATCTGGAGCTGGCTGCAGTTGTCTTCGCACTGAAGGTGTGGAGTCACTATCTTTATGGGGTCAGGTTCGAGCTCTTCTCTGATCACAAGAGCTTGAAGTACCTCTTCTTGCAGTCTGAGTTGAATATGAGGCAGAGGTGCTGGATGGAGCTCCTGAAAGACTATGATTTTAGCCTTCAGTACCACCCGGGGAAGGCGAACATGGTGGCAGATGCCCTCAGCCGTCACCCACGAAGCCTAGTGGCGCATATGATGATTCAGGAGTGGCGGATGCTTGAGGATATCGCAGCATATGATTTTGAGTTTGGCCTGCAGTCTTCCATCGTATAGTTATCGAGCCTGTTGATTCAACCCTCTCTTGTTGCTAGGGTGATCGAGGCTCAGCAGGCTGATGAGTCGTTGCAGAGTTATATGGCTGAGGCGGCATCTGAGAGTCAGGTAGATTGGCAGATTGGTGCAAACGGTGGACTTCGCTTCAGAGGCCGATTATGTGTCCCGGATATTCTAGAGTTGCGCAGAGATCTTATGACCGAGGCACATCGATCGCGATTTTCTATCCACCCTTACTCGACGAAGATGTACCGCGACATGAGGTGACAGTATTTTTGGGCGGGAATGAAGCGCCAGATCACCAGTTTTGTGGCCGAGTATGACACGTGCCAGCGTGTCAAGGCAGATCATCAGAGACCCCCTGGTCTATTGCAGCCGTTGAGCGTCCCGATGTAGAAGTGGGAGCACGTGTCGACTAATTTCATTATGGGTTTGCCGAGGACTCAGCGCGGTCACGACGCCATTTGGGTTGTTGTGGATCGTCTGACAAAGTCGGTACATTTTCTTGCGATGCGTGTGACTTGGTCAATGGACCGGCTTGCGAGATTATTCATCGAGGAGATTGTGAGACTGCATGGCGTTCCAGTCTCGATCGTTTCTGACCGAGACTCGAGGTTCACGTCTCAGTTTTGGGGGAGCTTCCAGCGAGCGATGGGGACTGATTTGTAGCTCAGTACAGCGTACCATCCGCAGACCGATGGCCAGACCGAGAGGGTCAACCAGATCCTTGAGGATATGCTTCGGGCCTGTGCTATTGATTTCGAGAGTAGCTGGGATGAGCATCTGCGATTGGCTGAGTTTGCATACAATAACAGCTATCAGGCGACCATCGGCATGGCTCCTTTTGAGGCACTATATGACAGACCATGCAGATCACCGAGTTGTTGGACCGAGGTTAGAGAGCATCGTCTCCTAGGTCTCGAGCTTGTTCAGGAGACGTCAGAGGCTATTGACATCATCAGGCAGAGGATGCGCACAGCTTAGAACCGACAGAAGAGTTTTCCTGATCGTCGGCGTCGTCCCTTAGAGTTTGATATAGGGGACCATGTGTATCTCAAGGTCTCGTCCATGAAGGGCGTAGTTCGATTCGGTAAGAAGGGCAAGCTTGCCCCAAGATTCATAGAACCTTTTGAGATCACTGGGCGCATTGGCGTCGTGGCCTATCGGCTTGCCTTGTCATCTCAGTTGTCTGGCGTCCACAACGTTTTCCACGTCTCCATGTTGAGGAAGTGTGGGTCAGACATTGTTTCCGTTATTGATTGGCAGCTGTTGGATGTTCGTGAGGACGCTTCTTACATTAAGAAGCCAGTCCGTATCCTTGATCGGAGGGAACAGGTCCTTAGAACCAAGGTCATTCCTTTGGTGAAGGTTCAATGGGGTCACCATTCTGTGGATGAGGTTTCTTGGGAGCGTGAGGCCGAGATTCGAGTGCGTTATCCTCATCTCTTTGACGGTTGATCATGTGATGTATTTTGTATGTTATCTCTGGTTTTATATGATGATGTTATGTCTCTTCTTCCTCATGAATTATGCCTAGATGCGATGATTGTATAAATTTTGAGGATGAAATTTTTATAAGGAGGGGATATCTATAAGACCCGTATCCTAGACCGTACTATTTCATAGACTTCCGCGGTCTTACCGGTCAAATTCCGGCAACCTTCGACCCTTAATCGATTTTGCACGCGACCCTGATTCGTACGTCGTCAACCAGAGTCGACTCAACCCAAGACCATTACCATAGCGACCGCGCCATCGCTGCAGTTCCGATGCCATGACTTGCGCCCCGAGACGATACCCTGGTCAAGAGATGTGGGTCAACGTTCGGTGCGAGAAAAATGCCGTGCGTTGTGAAACCGAAGAGAATCTCTACAAAATGTCACATCTATCAATTCATCAATCCATCACATGTCAAGTATATGTCAAGTACACATTATCTTTCACCTTTTCCCAAGCAAGCCTCAAAAGTCAAAAATTCTCTTACAAACTCATGCCTTTCTTACACAAAAGGCCACAAAAGTCAAGATTTTCTTACACACCCATCGCTCACCACATCCATCCATCACCCATCTCTCTCTCCCTTTACAACTCTCTCTCTCTCTTTCTCATTTTCAAATCCATTCCAAGCAACCAAAAATACCTCCATACGTAGGAGCTCTCCAAGCTTTCCAAAACTCCAAGGTGGCCCACTTTCCTACCCCATCATCTCCCATCCTAGCCATCCATTCATCATCTCATCCATTGAAGTTGAAGCTAAGGTGCTAAGGAACCCATAAGAGCAAGAAGATCGAACGGTGGGTGCCTCTATAGGGTAGTTTTTCTTATTTTTATGATGGGCCAAGTGAGGCCCACCGATCAATGGTGTGGATCTCACTTGGGACCTTAAGTTGTGGCCGATGGCCCACTTTGATCATCATGATCATCCATGATAGGGCCATTCTCCATGGACCCCATCATGATGTTTATTTCATTACATTTAAAGGTCATCTAGACCGTCCTTATTGGTGGAGAAAGGATCTCCACCGTTGAATTCGATTTTTATTAAGTTCCATGTGTAGAGGGACCCATTTTATTGTATAATCTCTTGCAAGGGAGGGCTCATAGTGGCGGAGCCCTCCATCACACGCGCGTCCCACTCTCCATCTCTCTCTCTCCCTTTTATTTCATTTTTATTATTATTTTATGAGATATTAATTTGGTTGTGTGGCCTATTTGGATGGACCCCACCATGAGGCTTTTATTTTACCCAAATCATCAAATGTGGCCCACTTTATGTGCAATATATCCACACTATTTTTCATGAGGTGGCCCACCTAATCAGGGCCCACCTCAATGTATTTTTTTTAAAAAAAAGCCCAACCGTCCAGAGTCTGAGATGCTGGACGTCTCTACCAAAAGAAAAAGAAAAAGGGAAGGCTTTAGGTGTGCCAGCTTATGCAGGCCCCACCTTGATGTATGGGTACAATCCAAGCCGTCCATCCTCTTACCGACCTCATTTTAGCCGTTGAGTAGAAGAATGGGCCTGATCTGAGTATCTGGTGGGCCATAGCATAGGGAACTTTAGTGGTTACCCATAAAAACATTTCCTGATGATTCTATGTATCCAAAAATCCCAAACTTTGGACTTATTTCGCTTGTTAGGAGCCGTAGAGTCTCATGGCTGGGACGGATTTCTCGGATATGGGCCCCACACTCAAAAATCCTTAAATCAGAGGTTTTTCAAAAAAAAAAAAAAACACCATTAAGATCTGACACAACAACAGTAGCAGCTGCACGCTGCTGCGTGCAGCGATCGGGCGGACGACGAGCAGCCCCACGGCTGTTGCCGTGGGCCCCACCATGATGTGTAATTTTTCATCCAGTTCGTTCATTTGATAGGCCCCCTCCTCAGGTGGGCCCCCACCAAGTTTCAGCCACACCCAAGACTCATGTGGCCCACATCATTGGAAATAGTGTTGTTTGAGCGTCTACCATTAAGATCTATTTTGGGCCCACAAAAGTTTCAGATCAAGATGAAATTTGTGTTTTCACTTAATCCAGGTCTGGGTGACCTTATGAACGGATTGGATGGCATGTAAGCATCGAGGTGGGCCCCACATGGGACCCACAGTGATGTACGTGTCTTATATCCACCGTCCAGGCAGACGGTGGAAGCCCACCTGATATTTGTGTTGCTCTCACCGTCCAGCGGACGGTGGAGCTGGAGCCCACGGGGGTGTGTGTGTGCATGTGTGCGCGTGTGTGTGAGTGTGGCAGTGTGTGTGCATGTGTGTGCTGTATGCATGTGTGCAGCGTGTGTATGTATATATATATACATAATGCTGTATATATTATATATATATAATTTGTATATTATATTCTTGATGGTGGGCCTTCATGTGGGCCCCCACCATTGATGCAGGTGCTGCATCTAATCTGTCCATCCATTTTAAAGATCATTTTATGGAGTGAGTCAAAGAATGAGCTAGATCCACAGTCCAAGTGGACCCCATCTTGGCATGATTTGAGGTTCATCTTAATGTATTGTGACAGTTTATTGGGGCCCACTTTGATGTGGATGTAAGGCCCATGGGATTGGACCATTTGATATATCCCAAGGCCCTTGGGACCAGACCCATTTGACTTATATAAGGCCTATGGATTTAGGCTCATTTGACATATAAGGCATATGATTTAGGCCCATTTGATTTATATAAGGCTTATGGGTTTAGGCCCACTTGATCTATATAAGGCCTATGATTTAGGCCCATTTGGTATGTATAAAGCCCATGAGATTAGGCCCATTTGATGCAATCTAAGGCCCACAGGTTATGACCCATTACAATGCACATAAGGACCATTAGTGTGGCCCATTGATGTGGCCCATTTGATGAATAAAAGGCCCATACGATATAGCCTATTTGATGTATTTAAGGCCCAATGGGATGTACCTAAGGTCCATTGTAATGTGTGATCCCAATACGGATTATGTAACGATATTTACGATGATCGTGCCTTGGGAGCAATGTTGGTTTGACGTCCTCATTACGAGTGTAATGCTGGTTGGATGTCCACATTACGACTCTCCTTAGGGCCCATTATTAGACCCGTACTTATTGTGTATAGGCCGTCCAGGCCCATCTGCATTGTAAGGATAGTTCATCTCATTATAACATGTTTAGTATAGTTCCATGATTCATGATCATACGCATCATATGTATGCTTGATATGAGAAGTGACTGATCATAGCATATGCCTTCAGGCAAGTTGTTTATGGGCTCCCGATTGGGCGGTGTTGCCCTACATGAGCGTACGTCACGTGCAAGAATGTGTTGCATGATTGGATAGTGTGATTCATGCATCTCGCATTGTGTGATATGGTTACTGTACGCCCTAGCGACATCGGGGCCGTAGCATCCACAGACCAATCGTGGTTGGCAGGATTGGATACCGAAAATCTCATTCTACATGGGATGCTATAGATATCCCTGGGTGAAAGTCCCTAAACCCTTATGGTACCAAGAGGTTGCTCCAACGTCTAGACCAAGTGGGTAGATGAGCATTGAGTGCCGAATACCAGATAGCTGCTCTCTCCACTGTGTCGTGGTCGGTTGGAAGGGGATGAGGCCTTACCAGCCCGAGAGTAGGGGGCAATGCTAGGCTGAATTTGACCAGCTCGAGGAATGGGTCCGCTATCGACGAGTCGAGCCCGATATTGGCAGACGGATAGTGAGGTCTCTTCCACTTACCTTATTGCGCACGATGTGGCGGCGATCTGGTTTAGAATGTACTAGACCCCGGTGATATCCTAGAGTTGAGCTGTATTGACATGTGGACTTAGATGAGGATTGTATGCTTGACTTGCATCTTGCATCGCATAGCCTTGGTATGCCTCATGATATTATAGATCCATCTGCATATTTCGCATTACTCTGATATTGCATGATCATATTACTACCTTGCGCACACACTTTCACCACCCTCTAAGCTTTCTATAAGCTTATGCACGGCCGTTGCGTGTAGGTGACGTTGGATCGCAGCAGCGCTGAGGCAGGAGCACCTTGCAGATCACTTTGGAGATTTTGTTCATTCTCATTGTATTTCTCATTATGCTCATTGTACTTGTAAAGTTTTTTATCATAGTGAAAATGTAATGGAATTCTTGGTTGTTGTTTGTGGGTTATGCCTTTGGTTATGCTTATTACGAATCAAACTGACGTTGAAAATTCTCCTCGTAGCATCCCAGGATCGGATCCTGGAGAATGGGCGTTAGGAGCCGAGAATGGGGTTCTACGGAGGCTGTCGGAGCCGGATTCGGCGATCGAAAATTTTGTGAGTCCGGTTTTCGAGTTTGGGGCGTGACATGAACGGGAGATCCGTTCCATCCATCTTGTCGGCCAGCTCGGCGTGGGCCCAAAAAGTCCTTACTTGGCCAGTGTCCACTTCTAACAAACATCACGGTGAGTCTGGAAAGTTTCAACAACGGGTTCCATTGTCATCATTATTTTTCTATTATGTGACCCACACGAGCTCTGGATCAGACTGATATTTAGGCCCTAGCCCTAAAATGACACGGTAAAAAGGATGGACGGCATGGATTATACACATACATCAATATGGGCCCCATGAGTTTAGTCCTTGCCCACGCGCAAAAAGGTTTCTGTACATATCACTTTACTGGCATTAAATACTACCTAACTTCTTAGTCTCTAGAAAACTATGCAACTACTTAACTAAGGTTAGAGGCATTTTCGTCCAAAACAAACTCCAAAAGCTGTCAGAATGCCCTTTAGAGAATATATAGAGTGACATAGTGTTATAGGTAATTTGCCCAAACTTCGAGGCAAGTACGGTCAAAATCCCCTAAAAGTAAAGCATATAATATTTTATAACTGTATAACATTAGTAACACTAAAAATGAAAAAATGTTATTTGACATATAATAAAAAAGGAAGCTGCACAATGGAAAAAAAAAAAAAAAAAAAGGACAAGAAATATAATGGGGTTTTTACCTAATAAAATTTGGGAGCATATGATATTCTCATAACATTCTTTGACTATATATATATTTACCAAAACAGTCCCCAGATGATATGGACGAAGGATGAAAAGTCAAAATTACCATTGATAGGAATATTTTTGCTGAATTGGAAGCCCTGTCTTCCTAACCAAAGTTCTCAAAAATTAAAAGCTATGTTGACTAACTTGTTTTTTCGAAAATTCAATCTGATTAGTAATTGCGTTACTTAATTTTAGCCGTAGGCATCAAATACAATCCCAATCCATGATTTAGACTTTGTTTTCTTTTTCTTTTTTTTGAAAAAAAGAATTTTATTAAACCCAACCATCAATAGACATTGAGGAAGAGCCCTACAAAAAAAAGGAGGTATCCTAAACTCCTCAAAATTCTCCCCTTCTGATTTTTCTGCTTTTGATCAATCCCACGCCAGCATTGTCTAAAGCTAGGGATCCCTTTTTTAACAGCTCTAGGCAGGTCAGCTCTATTTCAATAGATCGTATTGGGACATCTTTGGCTGGCCACTATTGTAAGGTCGGCAACTGCATTGCCCTCCCGAAAGGTACGAGAAAAACAAGAGTGATTGACTCTTTTATGTATTGGATGATCACCAAACGGTGTTGAATCTACAAATTTAAAGAACCCTTCTGCAATGATGCGACTGTCAGTCTCAATAACTATTTTGGAATATCGCTTACCGTAATTTAATTAGATGGACTATATGATTGGAAATAGCGTACATAGCAATGCCCAACATCCTATTTCCTTCTACGTGACTCACCTGATTCATGGATTTCTTAGGCCCTGGGATTAAAGGTTTTCACGAAATATCATACGCTCCTAGGAATGTTTTTGGATAAAACCTAAATATATTCTTTAATACAAAATTACAACTAAACCCCAAATATAATCTTTAATACAACATTACAACTAATGCCCCAGTAAATATGTTAGAATATGTCATAAATATGTAATCTACTGCATGTAAGGCCGGCCACGATTCGAAACTCATATGCTCAGATAAACACACAGTTCCACCATTGGGCTTTTGATTCCTGAATTTAGATCGATGCTGATATTCTTCAGTCTGTAGTATTCTAACCTTTGATCAGACAATCATGACCGTCCAATTTGTGAACTATCAAATTTTTTATCTATGCCATTGGGCTACACTGCTGTAGTATAGCGCATAAAATGAACGGCCAATGAATGTTTACATTTTTCATTCCAACCATCCATTCGACCACTGCTAATTGAACATCTATAACTGTTATAGTTCACTATAATTTTCCAAAAGTTGCTGAAAATTCTTGTTCCCATTGGACCTTTTGTATCTATATTACATTCGATGGGTCTCTCAATTCAAGAAAGAAGAGGATCAAACCATATCTTCCTGCTCTCTTTCAAATTTGATAAATGTTAATCTCTCGAATCAAGAATTTGGAGGATTGAATCGTTTCTTCTTACTCTTTTTTAAATTTGATAAATATGGGTTGGTCATATATTTAATTATAATTTGATAATTCAATGTATCCCTCCTTGATGTAAAGCGGGTCACAGACAGTATTATGGCCAAGATGGATCAAAAAAGGCTCGGTCAACGACAGAAGTGATCCTGACCGTCGGACTTTAGATTGAGCGTATCTCGCAATCCGGAATGAGTTATCTGACGTAAAATATATGATTTTGGAATAGAACAAGCTACTTTAGCTAACCAACCCCACTATGTCAGGTTGCGCAGTCCGGATTTACGAAAAACTCCCTGATCGACGGTCATTTTTCTATTTTATTTTCATTTTTACTATAAATAGTAAATGGTGAAGCTAATTATTTTTGGCCAAAAACCTTGCGCACTAGTAGACATTGCGACCTTTACTATTTATAGAACTTACTATAATTTGATTTTGATTTCTTTCTTATTGTTTGGTACTCTTATTTAAAGGATTGTGAACTTGTTTTTATTCTTTCATTCATTAATTAATTTTGAATATTATTAGAATTTATTTCTATTTTTTATTTTATTTTTTTTATAAATTTTAGAAATCTCTATGAGAAGTCCAAAGAAGCTACGTAGTATCCTTGAGGAAGGCGATGATGGACCTCATCCCATTCATCCCTGCCTCACTCCTGTAGGAAATCTAGCGCTGTGGTCCGTCCATGGTAGTAATGACAATCATTATGGCAGTGAGATCATTATAATTTTTAGGTTGTGGTCCATCCATGGTAGTAATGATAATTTGTACCGTCTGCACTGGCATACGTACTTTACAGTCAATAAATAATGTGGAAGACATTTAATTTTACCTTGATGTGCAACCATTCGTTGGCCGGTTGTGTATCATGTGGCTCAGATGTTGTGCTAAAATAGGACGCTGGTGATCTTGGGTCCACCTTGAATTTCTTGCAAAATACGATGCTTCGAGAAGTAGGATGCCTCTAATAGAGCGTAGAATGTCAGATCTGACCCACTATCATCAGAGAGGTAGGTGCTCATCTTCTCCGGCGGGTAATCGTAGGCCATGACTGAAAGAACGGTGTTGATCACTAGGGTGGGTGGTTCTATTGTGGGGTCCGCAGTGCACACAAAAATGTCCACCCCTGGCAATCGATCTTCATATCTGCACCGTTAAAGATGGACAAAGGAGAGTTACTAAGATGGAAAATGGAATTTTATCCCATCTACTGTAAAAATTTCTCTTATAGAGTTGTCTAATTCCAACAATGACGGTTGTGATCTGTCGGCTGTAAGAAGTGGGCCATTGACCCTCCACAGCATATGTGATGTCTCCCTGGTGTGTCATATACCACTGTAGTGTGGCCCACCGACCACCTGAATCATAGATAAGGCTGAGTTTTGGCCTCAACGCCTAACATCAACGAGCTCCGTTCATATTGGATGATCAGAAAGAATCTCCCGTGGGCCTACATGCAAAGATGACCGGATAATCATAACCATCCATCTTTTGGGTGTAAAGAATATATATTAATTCACCCGCTCTGAAACTCCCACTTTCTGACCATCGATATATGTAATCGGATGGAAGGAATAATATAATATACATGGGAGATGGATGGTCCCAATCAGCCGACCATCTTCACATGGACTGACCGAATGATACGAAAGACGGACTTAAAGAAATGATGTATGCATACATATAACAATGCAATTCAACTTATGTATTATCATAATCAGTGTTTTTAACTAGCAGGAGTATGTTGCGTGGCATTTAACTCTTTGTAGCGCGTAACATAAGCTATATGGTACTTTTATTTTTTTTTTAACTCAAATATAAAAAAATTTTGATAAATAATAAGAAAAAAAAAGTAAAATATATATAATAATGCCTAAAAGATTATTTATTTTATCAAGTTAAGCATATTCAAATAGGTTATTAATTATCAGTTATCAAAAGTCAATCCATATATATATATATATATATATATATATATATATATATATAAAGTCATAAACCAAATTAAATAATAATCACAGCAACTTTCTAACTAAACCACTTTATTTTATTTTTTTAATTAAATACTTTAATTAATAATGTCTAATTAAAACCATAAGTCATAACTCACAAGTATGAAATGAAATGAAAATCCTAGACGTTAAGGATATTAAATATAGAGTCATGCTCCCCTGCACACCTACGCACGTGCGCACCTTTGCACACGTGCTATGAGTGTCTAATCTGAACAGTTCATGTGATGCGGAATCCCATCAAACCTCATGTGGCAAATTTTCACCCCAATCGAATATTCTGGTGAGCCATAGGAAAGAGAAATGCAAATCAAGGGAGGAAAATGTTTTCATTTTTCATGGCCCATCAAGTTTTAGATCAAAATAAAACTTCGGTCTGGGGAGTTTCACGGGGTGCTTCTTCACATGAACGGTTCAGATTTAGGATCCACATCACCTATGATGGGTTCTCAAAAAAGTTCATACGGAGTACGTACGAACTGGTTCACAGATGAGCGTTCCGCATTAAATATAATACAGATGTCATCTATACAAAGACGAGTTTTTGAAAACCCTCTTTTGAAATTTTTTTTATTTTAAGTTCAGCTTTAAAGGAATTTTAGCAGACTTTAACAAAAAATTACTATCATTTTAAGTGAAAGTAAATAAAGAAAAGTTTAGTTTTAACTTAATATTTTAAGTTTTTTTATAATATGAATTATATATTATTTTTAACAAACAAAATTGAAAAAAAATAAAATAAAAATAAATGTTCACAGCACTCCTTAAAAATAAATACATGTGTGTATGTATATATATGGGAAAAGGTACTATGCGCTCGACCTCACTATAAGCTCCCGTGAGGTTGAGCTGTGTGGACCCTACCGTGATGTATGTCGATCATCAACACCGTGCATTTGATGGGTCTCCTTTAAATTATGGGATATCCCAAAAATCATCCGTATATGGAACTCAGGTAGGCCATACCATCTAAAATCATGTGAAGACACCGTTAAAACATATAAAAGCACTTAGTAGGACCCACATGAGTTTCGAATGCTTCTGAAACTTGGTCTAAACCCTTCTCCAAGTGGGACACACATAATAGATGGGCTGGATTTGCAAACCACATCTCGGTGGGCCCAAAAAATAATTATGAATATTTTAATGGTGCACGGCCCCTCTTCACTTCTGTATGTGGTGTGGTCACAAAATTCACGGATTGACTTGATTTTTGAGACCCAGGCCCATGATGGAATGGTGCATCTGACTGATGGGGTAGATGTTCAAAACGCATCACGGTGGGTCCTTCATAGTTCAACCTCATGGGACGGACTTGTGAGGTGGAGCGCATAATACCTTTTTCCTACACACACATACAAAAACACTACACGCTCCATAACTATCACCCAGACCCTTGTAACACATGCTATAGGAAATTTATGCTATATAGCTACATTGTGTTGTGTCACGGTTATATATATATATATAAACATCCATGTACCAAATCATGTAATGGTAATATGGTAATAGGTGTAGTATGGAAAGGAAAATAGAATTGGTTGAAGATTAATATAATATTATCCCACCCAAAACAATTGCTTAGCCCATGATATTTATATATTGTATTCTACCTACTCAAAATCTTGGAAGAATCAGGTTAGGCTGTCTTAACATTTACTATCATTAATTAAACAATTTGTATATCTAAACATATATAATTATATGCCATTGGTAGTTGTAATGTAATGTTATTTTTTGTCTCGTGAGGCATGACCGAATATTAAAATGTGAAAACTTGCACAGCTTTACACGGTTCTACTTTCGCTGAGTAGATAGAATGACTTCTTTTGGATAAAATCCACCCCATCCATCAGGTTTGCGTGTGTTTGCTTGTACCAGGCCCAGAAATCAGATGATTCAACATTTAGGTGGGCCATAACATGGACAACAGTTGAGATGGAAAGTCCTACCATTAAAATCGTCCAAATTTAGTTTGGGTTCCACTATGGTATGTATATGCTATCAAATCCACTCACCCGATGTGCCACACCAGGATAAATTTTTTTTCCCAAAATCAGTACATTTTAAGACATACATCATGGTGGCCCCACAGAGCTTTGATACCCGCTAGCTGGCTGATGTTGGGGTTACCAGCCAAGCCGCATGGTGTCAAAGCTGTGTAGGACCCACTATAATGTATCTGTTTTATCCACACCGTCCATCCATTTTTTCAGTTCATTTTATGCATACGCCCAAAAAATGAGACAGATTCAAAGGTCAAATGCACCACACCATAAGAAACAGGGGTTTAATGCTTACGGTTGAAAACTTCCTGTGGGCCACAGAAGTTTTGGATCAAGTTGATATTGAATTTTTCCCTTCATCCTGGAGTATGTAATTTTACAAACAGGCTGGATGGAAAGTAAACATTTCGGTACGTCCCCAATAAGCTTTCAATTGTAAGCGTTCAATCCCCACTGTTCATGTGGTGTGGTCCACTTCGGCTTTGGATCGGTCTCATTTTTGGGCTCACGCCCTAAAATGAGCTGGAAAAATGATGGCGTGGATAAAAGAGAAAAATCACGATGGGGCATAGATCTTTGACACCAGCTATCTGGCTGGTGTTAGGATCACCAGCCAAACCGCGTCATTGCCTGAGTCCTCAGCCCAATGGCAACCTGATCTAGGGTTGGGTTGAACATTTCCTTCTTGATCTCAACTCAACCGTCCTGACCCAACCTAAATTTGAGGTTGGGCCAGTTGGGTTTTGTTAGAGATTGACCTAAGTTGCACCGCTGGTGGAGAACGAATAGAATGGTGTGTACCTGTGGGGAAAGCCTTTCTTTGAAGGTAGAACGATAGACAGGCCTCCAACGTGCTGATTGAGTGAGAATCCAATAGAAACCAAACCAAATCTCAGCTCCAAACGTACCAAACCATGCCCACCTCACTCCCTCTTTTGGAACATGAGTTGCTCTGTACACCCAAATCATACAAACGCCCACAAATACCGAAATTGCATACATCTTATATGCAATCCTGCCCTTTGCTTCCCTAGTTTCAAAGAGAGGTGCATATCCTTCTCTTCCCATTTTCTCTATCAGCTGTGGGCGCTCTCTCTCTCTCTCTCTCTCATTTGTGGGGGGTCCGTGCATATATAGACGATATATAGAAAAGGAGGTCTTAAGTCCATTCGGTTTGACCATAAGTCTCAGTCCATCCGGTGGATGGCTTCTATCCTTCTATTTATGTGTGACATCTAACCGGTACAATATATTGGCCCTGCCGTGAAAATCACTTGGTGAAATAATAAGATGTGTCTACCCAATCTAGTGGACCACAATTGTATTTTTCTATTTATCAATGGATAGATATTGTCTTCAATGGTGAGGGTAAAGTGATCTTCCTAGTGGGGCCAATCTACGGATTAGATGTGGCGTGCACATAATAGGGTGGAAGTATTCTGCTTGGTGGACCGTACCTCGTATGTCCAACCAGTTGGACCTATCCAAGGTCGTTAAGCGGTCGTTGGCTTTCGCTCTCACCAACTTGGGCTTTGACGGGCGAGCTCAATCCGGGAGAGGACCCAAGTAGTGAAATGGATTAGTCTAAGAAGAGACTGGATAAAAAAAAATAATAATAATGTCGATGATTTATCCATTGGTAATCTAGGCCTTTCCGGGGGAGGCGACGTGGGTAGATGCAGTGAGGGAAATCTTCTATTCGCCTTTTTTTCAGCCTATGGTTTCGACTCCAATACCCACATTGAATTCAAGGCGATCTGGGAGGGCCTATCTTGGTGAGTAGATTTGGGTTTCTCTAAGGTTGAAGTGGTGATCAACTCTAAATCCATAGTTACGATTCTGTCCAAGGATTTGGAGGCTGCGTGGTCCATTTGCTATTGGAAGGCGAGGGTTAAGGCACTTATGGGAGCACTAGAGGTTATTTTCACTCATACTCCAAAGGAGGCAAATGCGGTGGCAGACGACCTAACTTGGAGGGGTAGTGCGACCCAAACCAATACTTTCTTTCAAACTCATGCCTTGCTGCCTAGATGCACTAGGAGTCTAATTTTTCTAGATAGAGTAGACCTAGGTTACATGAGGGACATGTAATTATTCCCCATTTTTCTGTTCCTTTCCTTTGTTGGTTGGTTCTTATGATAGGTGGCCCTTTCTATTTTTGTTGATTGGGCCACCCGAATCCATCAATAGAAATGATATTTCCACAGAGTTATGGTAGGTCTATCGCCCTACATGACCACTTGGAAGGTTACATGTCAATCAGGTCTATCAATTTGCTAATTAAGAGTTAGCATAGATGGATGATTTCCCAAAATGTCACACCTGTCATACTATTCATACCTGGCCTAGCACAATCCACATTGATCAAGAAAAAGCCCCCATGTAAATGCATTGGCACACTCACACGAAAGATGGGATTGAAATGTACTCATGTCAAGAGATCAGATTGCCACCCTTCTCTCTCACTGACACGGCCTAACAAAAGTAGTGCAACGATCACAGTCCTACCCATGTATATATATACCACCCTTCTCTCTCAATGACACAGCCTAACAAAAGTAGTGCACCGATCACAGTCCTACCCATGTATATACCACAAAAGGTAGTACGGGTGTGTGATTAGCGTATGCTATATGACTCCTAGTGTGCTAAGGAAGCTTCCCAAAGACCTATTGATGCCAGATTCCTCGTAGTCCAACATATGCACAATATAGCCATCCTAAATCAGACTAAAAGAAAATTTTCTTTTCAAAATGACGTTCAAAACCTCTCAAGGTAATAAGGAATTAGGCATATATAAATTTTAAAAAACTATTCAAAATTATAAGCAAATCATATAAGATGTAGTGTGCAATAAAGATTTCAAATCCTAATAGGATACAGCTGCTGTGTAATTGAAAGATTCACACTAAACCACAAGACTTACGCATGCCAATGTCTTCCAAAAGTCTAAAAAAGGAGGGTTGAATAAGAGCTTCAAGCCCTCACCAACAATAACCAATCAATCTCTCTACAACTCTATACTATTTATCCCATTCTCCTTCATGGTCGTTTATTAATTTTAGCTTTTTAAGTTAGTCACTCCACTTTGTTTGGCCATGTTATAACAAGTCTAGCTTAGAATCGTCATTATTCTAAAGCCATTATTTCCTATGGAGATTCGTGTCATTTTTCTAAAGCCATTATCCTTCATGGAGATTCGTTCCTTTGCACCTTGATCTGTCTGATCCCACAAAGCCTGGGTGATGTAGGGATGAACATGATTAGGATAATTACTTCGATCCATGGAGCTTCTCAAGACTCCTCACAGAGACTTCTCGAATCCACAAGGAAAGAAAGCAGAAAATAGAAATAAATTCTAATAAATTTGAAATTGATTAATTAATTCATAAAAAACGAGTTCGCAACCCAAATAGGAGTACCAAGCAATGAGAAAGAAATCAAAATCAAACTACAACTAAAACTCCTAGAATCCGCGACTTACTATAAATAGTAAACTTACTATTTATAGATGGTCGTGATGTCCATGATGTCTAACCAAACCGTTCTCCTAATTATTCTAAGCTCTTTTTATGTTGGATACAACTCCTAAAGCTCGATGGATGAAGAGTTATAATCAAACTAAAATTTACTATTTATAATAAAAAATGAAATTAAAACAGGAAAACGACCGTCTTGCGCAACCCGGCGTAGTAGAGTTGGTTGGCTAAAGTAGATCCTTCTACCCCAAAATCATATATTTTATGCCTGATAACTCATTTCGGATTGTGAGATACTCTTGATCTAAGGTCCAATGGTCCAAATCATTCTGTTGTCGACCGGGCCTTTTCTAATCCATCTTGGCCATGAAACTGTCCATAACCCACTCTACATCACTGGGCCACGTCGTCCCACAGGAAATCCGCATCCATTTGGTTATACCGGCGTGGACTTTGTTGCAAAATTTTGATTTATAAAAAATATATTTTAAAATAAATAAAATATTATATAATAATAAAAGTTTTGAAAACACCTTTTCATGGGTTTTTGGGAATAGTCTCACATGAAAAAGGGAGAAGAAAATTTTATGGTTTAAATGATTGTGGTGAAGTATTATAATACTTACCCACATGGTACAAAGGAGTATGGAACTTGCGTGTTCCAGTGCGTACCAAGCACGCGCACGCGCTCGCGCTCAGTCTTAGTCTCGGTCACGGGCTCGGTGTGAAGGCGTGGGCATGTGAGGCAGTGTGGTTGTAGAGGCGCTAGTGGCGCACTTTACACTTCCCACGTGTGCAGAGGGTCCCTCCCTTCGCGAACCGGAGCGAGACATGTGCGAGTCGCGATGCGACTAAGTAGCTATGGCGGGTAGCTGGTTGGCAGAGAGACTAGAGGACTAAGAGAGAGATCTCTCAGTATATATAGATAGACTGAAAAGAGTTGTTGCAGCAGAAACTGTAACAACTGAGCCATTAGTGCAGGGTCCAGCTGTAACTGCTACATGGCTAGCCCAACAGCTAGAAAACGACTAGCTGTTGTCTCACAACAGTCAGCATGCAGCAGAATAATGGACCATGCACAACAGTCAAAAACGGCTATAAAACGGCTAGTTTTTCAACTGCCAGAAATGGCTTAATAGAAATTAAGTGTCTGGACCATAACCCCCTAGCCACCATAGCATATAAATAGAGGATCTGGATGGGTTTCCAAACTATCTCAATCCACTCCAGCAAATCCATTCAAACTAAGACAGCTAGCCCCACTCCACTCTTATACTCCAGAAATTCCAGCAACAACATAGCAAGGCTTGAACCTTAGCTAGAAGAATAGACTAGCGGTGTGGTCTAGAACGGTTCAACTGAACCAGTGGCTGAAGACTTGACCAGTGCAGTGGTCTAAAACATTTCTTCTTCTTCTTCTTTCTTTTGGGATTTTTTCTCTTATATTGTAATTCTGCCAGAAATTGTGTAATAGAGTTCTAATTAGTGGGCCTTCGTGTTTGCTGAACGCAGACCCACATCAGGCTCGTTGTATCCTAGAAGTGGTTTGCCTGTAACCTATCAGCATACTCAATTCACTTGAGTAGGAGCAAATAACGCTTTCAGGACAGTGTTTCAAATGTGCTTCAGCCTGTCCTTAGATCAGATAATTTTTTATTTTCGGTTTCCACATTATACAGAAATTATATTAATCTGTATAAATTCCTAACAAGCTTAAAACATTATTTTAGATGGAAGCCGACGGTGTTTCGTCCATCAAGTTGATGAATCAGGACTTGATACGTCTTCATAGGTTCGATGAAACCAATTTTACAAGATGGCAAGACAAGCTGAAATTTCTCCTGACGGGGCTAAAAATCTACTACATACTAGATCCAAATTTACAAGCGCTACCTGAAGCAACCGACAAGGACACACCTGAATAGATAGTTGATCACGCCAAACGACCCGAAGACGGGGGAGTACAGTAAGGTGCGGAAGACGAGGGAGTTTCTTCAAAAGATTGACCAAGGGAGAAGCCCCCACTTAATCCACCTATTGCACCACAGGTGAGGAGGTCATCCAGGGACAGGCAGTCATCCAAGAGGTACTTGCCGCATGAGTACATTATGCTGACTGATGGGGGAGAGCCGAAAGATTATTCTGAGGCCCTAGCTGATAAGCATAAGGAGGAGTGGTTGAAAGCTATGCAAGAGGAGATGAAATCCTTGCATAAGAACCACACCTATGACATGGTGAAACTGTCTAAAGGTAAGAAAGCTCTGAGCAACAAGTGGGTGTTCAGAAAGAAGGTTAAGCATAAGAATTCACAGACGAGGTTCAAGTCTAGACTTGTGGTAAAAGAGTTTGGTCAGAGGAAAGGCATAGACTTCGAGGAGATATTTTCACCAGTGGTGAAGATGACATCCATACGGGTGTTGCTTGGGTTGGTGGCTAGCATGGATCTGGAGATGGAGCAGTTGAATGTTAAAACTGCTTTCCTCCATAGTGACCTGGAAGAAGAGATCTACATGCACCAACAAAAGGGGTTTGAAGTCAAGGGCAAGGAACATATGGTGTGTAGGCTAAGGAAGAGCTTGTATGGGCTGAAATAAGCTCCATGGCAATGGTACAAGAAGTTCGATTCATTTATGTTACAGCATGGGTATGATAGAATGGAGTCGGCCCATTGTGTATTCACATGCAAGTTCTCAGATAGTGATTTCATAGTTCTGCTCTTATACGTTGATGACATGCTTATCATGGAAAAAGACTTCAAGAAGATTGATAGGCTGAAACAGGAGTTGGGCAAGTCGTTTACGATGAAAGACTTGAGTCCGGCTAAATAGATCCTAAAAATGGAGATAATCCGTGACAGAAGTAGCATGAAGCATTGGCTATCACAAGAGCGGTATATTGAGAAAGTCCTATAGCAGTTCAATATGAATGCAGCGAAGCCGGTCAGTACTCCACTAGATGGTCACTTCAGATTGAGCGACAGGCAGTGTCCCAAGACGAAGGCAGAGGTGGAAGAGATGCAAAAGATACCCTACACGTCAGCTGTAGGAAGTTTGATGTATGCTATGATGTGTACACGTCCAGACATAGTATATGCGGTTGGTGTTGTTAACCGATATCTTATCAATCCTAGCAAAGAGCATTAGGCAGCGGTGAAGTGGATACTGCGGTATCTAAGAGGCTCATCCAGGTTGAGCCTATGCTATGGTGACGAAAAACCTGTGATAGAGGCTACACAGATGCAGATATGGTAGGTGACATAGACTCTAGGAAATCTACATCGGGGTTCATGTTCACGTTTGCTGGGGGAGCGGTTTTTTGACAGAGCAAGCTACAGAAGGTCGTAACATTATCGACGACAGAGGCCGAGTACATTGCAGTCATAGAGGCATGTAAATAGATGCTTTGGATGAAGAGGTTCCTACAGGAACTTAGCCTGAAGCATGAGGAGCACGTGGTCTATTGTGATAGTCAGAGTGCTATACACTTGAGCAAGAATACAAGTCAGTATTCCAAGTCGAAGCACATAGAGATTCGGTATCACTAGATCAGGGATACTTTGGAACAGAAAGTGTTACAGCTTGAGAAAGTCGACACGGACAATAATGGGTCGGACATGATGACCAAAGCTTTGCTCAAGGGCAAGTCTGACATTTGTAGAAACCTGGCTAGCTTGAAGAAGGTGAATTCCTCCTGAGTCGAAAAGGGAGAGATTTGATGGGGTTTTCCTCCTCAGATCAGAGGAGAGATGGAGCAATGGGTGAAAAATCAGAGTAATTCACCGTGTTGCTCGACTGATCGTAGGAGGTCTTCGACCGGTTGTGGGAGGCGCTCGACCGGTCGTAGGTTCGAGCCCTGACACGACTCAAAAACTAGCGAGTTTGTGTTATTTTTTCTCCGAAGTCTACGACCAGTCGTAGGTGACCTTTGACCAATCGTAGGAGAGCTACGACTAGTCGTAGTTATATAGATTCATTTCTTGATTTTACGCGATTTTACAAATCCAAGTCCTTTCACAACTGGGATACAGAAAGAAGTTTCATAAAACTATAAATAGGGGTCCCTAAGATTTTTCTAATGCACAAGAAAAGTACAAGAGGGTTTCTTAAAGGGTTTACGGATATCAAAGGTGAGAGAGTGAGAGAAAAGAGAGAGAGGAAGCTTGTGGAAGGGAGCCGTCGTCTCAGCGCTTCTACGTCCTCGGATCGGTGAGATCCATTTGTTTTTCTTTTACTCTCTTATTGTTTATCAACTCCTGCGTGAGTGAAGAAGGTTGTAACATTCTACTTCATAGTGGATTGTTGATCTGGATAAGGTCTCGTGGTTTTTACCTCTTTGAGGGTTTTCCACGTAAAAATCTCTTGTGTGGTGTGTGATTGATGCTTTGATTTATTTCATTGCTATTATTATCCCATAATTCTGGTTTGTTCGGGAGGCTAGATCCTAAGGTTTTGTGCAAGGCCCCAAACACCAACTTCATCACCCATGGCTACTCTCTTGATTGCACCAACTAGAGACAAGAAGTTCACCATCACCAATGTGGCTAGGATGGTGAACATGGGGAAAGTGGACCCAAATTCCATGATCTCCTGATCATACCTCTTGGCCACCTCGTCGTCGGTTGCCTTGGCTGTGATTGTGAATGCGGACTTAGCAAGCCCTGTTAACTGGAGTGCTGCATCGATGTTGGCGAAGAGGTATGATATATGTCATCCTTTTGTAGAGACACATCCGTTGTTGGTTCCACCATGACTCGACTGTCTCTTCCGACCATAGCGCCTCGACTAGGCTGTATGCGTGCTTTGCGAGGGTTACGGATGCAAAGGGTATGAACCATGGGCTTGAGATCTGAAGGGAAATGGAAAATTTCAACATGAACATCACATTCAGTCATTCTTTTCCCTATCTTTTGAAATATATATATATATATATATATATATGGAGTTTTAAATGTTTGATCAATTGAGAGAGAGAGAGAGAGAGAGAGAGAGAGAGAGAGAGAGAGAGAGAGAGAGAGATCCATACCCTTGGGAACAAGGAAATGCCATTGAGAAGGACAAGGGATGGGACTAGAACATCACATAGTGTTGGGAATGCATTGAGAGCCCATGCATTGTAAATAGCATAGCCCATTTGAAGTCTTTACTTTATCTTGCCATGTCCTTGTATGAAGGAACAATGCTTGGTGAGGAATATTTGAAGGTGTCCTTCTGTCCATTTCTTATGTTGAACCAATGTTTGTAACAAGGTTGTAGGAGCAAGCGCCAGGATTAATGCTTTCCTAGTTGGGGGGAGATATAGATTTCCACCCCCTACATTGAATTGACAGACCTGTTATCACATCCGTCAATGGACACCCGTACTTCAAACCCATCTGCACATTTCAAGTACATGAAGGTTCACATGAAAAGCTTATATGAGAGAGAGAGAGAGAGATCTTTTCCCCACTGAGCATTCTCTTCACAGGCAACTCGCAAGACCTTTTGTTCTCTCCTCTAGCTCCACTACACTTCCTTTTGCTCGCCCTTCCATTCTTGTTTGTATTCCTCACTATACTTCTTCCCACAGACTCTCCTTCCTAAAAAAACATCCGGTCCCAATGTACAGTGGCCCCTCCAAAACCGTCCATACCATGTAATTCCACCTACGTTACCAAGCACATTGAAAGCTCCATCATTTTGATGATCATGACCATTGATTTGCTGGGCTATTGCCCAAATGCACGATGATCAGACTATGGTAATCATCCGATCATTGGTCCACAAAATGGATGGTTTATTCAATGCTCTACATTGAACTGGATGGCTGAGAATGTCTGATCACTTTGATTTTGGCCATGGAACATCTACATGGTGACCCACCATAGAACTTTAATGGGCAATCATTGATACTTACCCCTTGAACTACCTTGAAGGAATTAGCATAAATATCATTCTTAGAGAGATTGTCAAAGTTCTGAGGAAATTGTGCATGGGCTTCTGCATGCGGACACTCATGCACACGTGAGGTTTACATTCACTTGCATACACACATGTATGTTTCTTCAGGTGGGCCGCACAGCATGGATGGCCTTCAACAAAATTAGATTGATCAATTCATCAGGTGGGCCCCACAGTATGGATTGACGAGCCTGTTTTGTCTGCTTGATGAATGAACCAGATTGGTCTCTAGGCTGAGCAATTTACTCGGTGGGCCCACATCATGCATGGATCTGTTGTCCTGAATATGATTTAGGCCGTCCAGCCGAGTACAATTGTCTGGAGATTTAGCAATACTATCATGTATGTATGCCCACGATGCCTAATGTCTATCTGCACAATAGGTGGCAACA
This sequence comes from Magnolia kwangsiensis, assembly GCA_037074715.1. Taxonomy (NCBI): domain Eukaryota; kingdom Viridiplantae; phylum Streptophyta; class Magnoliopsida; order Magnoliales; family Magnoliaceae; genus Magnolia; species Magnolia kwangsiensis. The sequence goes on from CM073582.1 coordinate 97,715,634, forward strand.
GGCTAGGTAGGACGGCAGTTTGGGCCCAGTCCATTAATCATTGAGATTGGGCTTCCAAATGGGCCAATGTTTCTAGATGGGCCTTTAAAACCCGGTAGATTAGCGGATGATACCCGAGCCCTAGTCTTGCAATGTTTTCAATTCAGATCCAACACGTGCCAGAGAAAAGGCCCATTTACTGTTTTTCTAATGAGCTTGGGTTTGTACAATAGGTCCAACTACTAAATGGGCTAGGCCTAGGTCTACTTTCAGCCCAACTATTAATCGGGTCGGCTCACGCTGACGTTTGACCAGGCCTGTTTGCACCCTCAGTCTGCACGTGTTTCCACATACAAGCATGTGAAGATTACCAATGCATTCAAAGCACCAGCTTTGAAGTTGTGGATGTTGACGTCTCTTCTCACGTGCCATGTACACGAGTGTTGGCAATGCCCATCCTTCAATATCCACAGCATTCGGGTCCCTCCCATCAATTAATATCTGGATATTTTATTAGACTTGGGCCCGGCTAAACAGATCATAGGAATGAAACAGAAGTTGGGAAAGTCATTTGCGATAAAAGACTTGGGCCCGGCTAAACAGATCATAGGAATGAAGATAACCCGTGACAGAAGCAGCAGGAAGCTTTGGCTGTCACAAGAGCGGTATATTGAGAAAGTCCTAGACCGGTTCAATATGAATGCAGCGAAGCCGGTCAGTACTCCACTGGATGGTCACTTCAGATTGAGCAACAGGCAGTGTCCCAAGACGAAGGCAGAGGTGAAAGAGATGCAGAAGATACCCTACGCGTCAGCCGTAGGAAGTTTGATGTATGTTATGATGTGTACACACCCAGACATAGCATATGCGGTTGGTGTTGTCAGCCGATATCTTGTCAATCATGGCAAAGAACATTAGGCAGCAGTGAAGTGGATACTACGGTATCTAAGAGGCTCATCCAGATTGAGCCTATGCTATGGTGACGGTAAACCTGTGCTAGAGGGCTACATAGATACAGATATGGCAGGCGACATATACTTCAAGAAGTCTACATCGGGGTTCATGTTTACGTTTGCAGGGGGAGCGATTTCTTGGCAGAGCAAGCTACAGAAGGTTATAGCATTGTCAACAATAGAAGCCGAGTATATTGCAGTCACAGAAGCATGTAAAGAGATGATTTGGATGAAGAGGTTCCTACAAGAACTTAGCCTGAAGCAGGAGGAGTACGTGATCTATTGCGATAGTCAGAGTGCTATACACTTGAGCAAGAATCCAAGTCAGCATTCCAAGTCGAAGCAAATAGAGATTCGGTATCACTGGATCAAAGATACTTTGGGACAGAAGGTGTTACAGCTTGAGAAAGTCCACACGGACGATAATGGGTCAGACATGATGACCAAGGCTTTGCTCAAGGGCAAGTTTGAGGTTTGTAGAAACCAGACTGGCTTGAAGAAGGTGGATCTCTCCTGGGTAAAAAAGGGAGAGATTTGATGGGATTTTTTGCCCCGTGCTCGACCGGTCGTGAGCCTTGCTCGACCGGTCGAGGGCTGGTCACGACCAGTTGTGGAGTCGAGTCATAGCTCGACTCAAAGTCCAGCCACTACGGACTATTTTTTCAGAGGATGATCGACCGGTCGTAGGTGGTCCACGACCGGTCGTAGGTGGCGCTCGACCAGTCGTGGACTCGGTATGACCAGTCGAAGCTAAGCAGATTCGTTCCGCGATTTTGCGCAGATTTCGTGTTGCAAGTCCTTTCACAACCAGGATGCGGAAGGGAGTTTCCAAAAACTATAAATTGGGATTTTCTAGGGTTTTTCATGTATAGAAAAATCACAAGAGGATTTCCTAAAGGCTTTGCAAGGGTTTTGCTAAAAGGTTTAGGGTGAGAGAGTGAGAGAAAAGAGAGAGAAGAAGCTTGTGGAATGGAGCCGTCGTCTCAGCGCTTCTACGTCCTCGTGATCGGTAAGATCTCTCAGTTTTCTTTTTATTCTCTTATTGTTTATCCGCTCCTGCGTGAGTGACGAAGGTTGTAACGTTCTGCTTTCATAGTGGATTGTTGATCTGGACGAGGTCCCGTGGTTTTTACCTCTTTGAGGATTTTTTCACGTAAAAATCTCCTATGTGGTGTGTGATTGTGCTTCGATTGATTTTCATTGCATTGTTATTACGTAATTCTGATTTGTTTGGGAGGCTAGATCCTAAGGTTTTGTGCAAGGCCCCCAACCCCAAGTTAGTTGTATCATGAAAAACAATATTACTTTTATATGGTAATCCATCTATTGGATTAAGAGTTATTGGACGATTGAAAATGAAAACTATTCAAGGGTTTTATTCCATGCACCAAGTGTCCAAGAATTGGAGCCTGCAACGGTTTAACTAGTCTATTTTTTAAATTGTAAATTAGGAAATTTTTGTTTCATAATTTGTAACACTTTTATTAGATGGGTCATACATGATCATCAGTTTTGATCTAATTGTTGAATTATTTAAATTGAACGATTTAGTGGTTCTACTATAATTGTGATCATTACATTTAAGTTTGGAATAGGACCCTTGAACCAAGGTTTACATATATATAATTAGTTAGATATAGGGGTGCACATCGAACCGGTAGAATTGTGGAACTGAACCGGAATCAACCAAACGATCTGGTTTGGTCTGGTTTTAAAGTGCACCGGTTCCGGTTCCGGTTTCAAAAATTAAATAATTGATTACATTCGTTCGGTTCTCAATTTTGAGGTATGTAGAACCGAACCGAACTGTGAACCTATCCGTATAATCAAACCGTGGATCCGAACCACGGAACCGAACCGTGGAATCAATCCTCTCTTTCGCCGAACCTCTCTCTCTCTCTCTCTCTCTCTCTCTCTCTCTCAATGCCTAGCTTGTATTGTATTTACTTTTAACCTATAGGATTTTTATTTCTTTTTATAATTGTGACCTGTGGTTTCAATTAGAAATTATTAATTAAGGTGGTTTGCTTAGGAAGTTGTTGATGTGATAATTATTTGATTTGGCTTATATATGTGAATTTTTCATGTGTCAATTTGTTAAATACTATTTGTTGACCTTTTTTTTTTTTTCCTTGTGCAGGATTCACATCACTTCAGCCTAAATTTGGACTATATAGAGGATTTGTTTTTATTTTTATTTTTATTCAAGACCATTTTCAATTCATTGTAATAAATATTATATAATTTTTTATTATGTAGTAATATAAATTTTATTTAATATTCAATTTTAATTGAATTGCATCATTTTTTATATTTCAAATATTAAAAAAACATAGGTTTTAATTGAATTCTCTTCATCCATGAAAAAACACAACACATCTCTCACTGTCTCGGCATTGTTCGAGCACACATCGCAGTCTATGGTGAGGATGATTGTCCCATTGCTTATGACTGACGACACCCGTATCTGCAAATTTGATCATGGTGATCATGATGGGATAAAACGTGCAGATTGCAGCAATATGTGCTTGTGTGGCGTGTGCATGCGCACCCATGCGGGGGCATTCACACGCACGTGTGTTTGCATGCATTTAGATACCTACATGATTGTTTCTTCACGTGGGACCCATTGCATACGTGGCCTCCATCAAATTAGGTCAATCCAGTCATGATGGAACGGTTTGGATATAACACATACCTCATGATGGGACCCACGTCAGTGGTGTGTGGTACACCAGCCAATAATAGGCTTCCATTTCCTATGGTGTGGCCCTAGAAAGTTATTACGCTAGGCTTTCCAGGAAACGGATTGGCTACTCCCCCTGACACCATCCCTGTGGCTGATGGTCGGTGCTCTTTGGGCCCTACCATGATGTATGTATTTCATCCATTCCATTCATCCATATTCCATTCATCCATATTTAAAAATCATTTTAGGACTTTATCCGAAAAATGAGAGGAAAATAAATCTGAGGTGGACCATACCACAGGAAAACAATAATGATTGGTTATCCATCATTTAAATCCTCCTTAGGCCCACTGTACTGTTTATTTAACATCCGATCTATTGATTAGGTCATAAAGACTCGGATGAAGGGGAAAAACAAAGATCAGCTTAATCTAATACTTTTATGGCCCACATTTTTTTTTAATAGTCAATCATGTAGGTACCATCCAACCCCTTGAAAAGGTCACACAAACCTAGGTGCTGTTAAACCCATCCAAATAACGGAAGCAGATTGGCTGGTGTACCACACACCAGCTATATAGCCGGTGTAGTGACGTCAGCAAGTTCTGCGGGTCCCACCATGAGGGTATGTGTATCCAAACTGTCCATCCAGTTGGCGAGCTCGTCTTCAGGCTTGAAATGAAAAATAAGACAGATATAAACATCAAGGGGACCACAGTGAAAACAGCAGCTGGGGATTGAACGTCTACTATTGAAACCCTTTTGGTGTCACAGTAGTTTTGGATGAATATGAAATTTGTTTTTTCTCTTCATCCAGGTCTTTGTGACCTTATAAACGGATTGGATGGAAAATAAACGTTATGGTGGGCCGTATGAATTTTTTAACAGTGATTATCATTATCCTGCTGGTATTTGTGGTGTGGTCCATTTGATCTTTGGATATGATTCCATTTTTAGATAATGCTTTAAAATGATCTCAAAAAATGAATGACCGGTGTAGATATAATAAATACATCACTGTGGACCCACGTAACTTTGATCTCCTTTGAACCGTTCGTACAACTCGGAGCTCAACGAGTGTCAGAGCTCGTCTTTGCACGATATGTACCTACACCAGCTATATAGCTAGTCTGTGTGGTACACCAGCCAATCCGTTTCCCCAAATACCACCCATGTCACTACAGGTATGGTCTTAACTATCAATTCTAACGAAGGGTCAAAATGGAAATAAAAATAAAAATTCAACGTCCCATGTTCAAAAAAGATAACCCATAAATCAGAAGTTACTATGATCTAATAATTAATATTTTTTTATGTACATCTACAGTAGTTCCCATGGTTTGGACGGTTTGGATCACAACTTAAATATATGAAAAGTGAATATTATTTGTGTGCATGTGTATGAATACTACTAATATTCCGGAGTATGAAATAATTCGTACCAATTCAAAACATAGGCTGATTTCCTGCTAAAGCCTTTTGCAGGAAGTTCCTGCTCTGGGAACTCAGGTGGGGCCCACTGTCATATTTTTTAGAAATCCTCTCCGTCCATCCGTTTTTTGAGTTCATTTTAGTACATGAGACAAAAAATGAACCGTATACAATGCTCAAGTGGGCTGAAAACGTGATAATTGAACGTCCACAGTTGAAATATTCGTGGGGCCAAAAAAGTATTGAATTATGATATTATTTGTTTTTTCAGTTCATCCCAGTACAAATGACGCTATTAACGGTATGGATGGCATGAAAACATCACTTTCGAACCTAGAGAGGTTTCAACGGTAGAAATTTCCCTAACCACCTTTTCCTTTAATACGGCCCACTTGAGTCTTGTATCCCTCTCAATTTTGGTTTCAACTACTAAAATGATCTCAAAAAATGGATGGATGGAGTGGATTTTTGAAAAACATCAAAGTGGACCCTACTATCCACCTAAGTTTCAAGTGCAGGAACTTCCTGCGATTGGCTTTCGCAGAAATCCGCGTCCATTCAAAACGAACAAGTTCCTGCGTGCGTTCAAAACGAAGAAGAGAGGATATGAAAGGCGGGAAATGCAACGAACGCCTAACCATAACTAACTACAAAATAACTAACCAAGAAAAAGAACAAGAACGACGAGATTTCCTATATATTCTTCTCTTCTAGACACTCGCAGCATATATTTTCTCGTCTTCTTCAACAGCTGCACATCTTCTTCTTCATCTTCCCCACCCGAACCGGCATCAGCACCAGCACACAGGCCGGTATCATCTTCTTCTACTCTTGCTCGCAGAACATCAAGATGGCTCTTTTCAGATTTAGTTCAATAAAAATGGATCCGGATCATGAAACTCAAGTTGCCTGCACCACGCAGCGTACGCCGGATGTTTTATCTTACCTACGCTTGTATCAGGTCAGCGAATCTCTTGGTAAACAGAAATTTTCATTTCATAGGGAGAATGATGAGTTCTTTCATTGTTGCTGGGCCTTAACCAATAGAAGATACATCTTGGCAGCCACTAATAATTCTGATTGTTGTTTGATTGATACATGTTTCATGTTCTTGGGAAAAAAATGGTGAGAATCATAATATCTTTACCACTTCGGTAGATTGGCATCCGTATCAGGATTCTTTCCTTTCAGCAACATCAGATGGGACTGTACATTTATGGTCAGTTGTTCAAGAAATCCCAGAGAACAGTTTTCGCCATTCTAGCTACATTTCATCGATTCGTTGGTATCCAAGATTCCCAAGTATATACTGTTATTCTTCATTTGATGGTATACTGCGAGTAAAGGATGTAAGAAATAAAAATGCCGTGATCAGTATACAAGTGTAAAACGACTGGAATCCCCACGGATTAACCCTCGTGGTAACTTCTTCGGACCGCAGAGAGGAAATCCAGATATGGCAGATGCCCCACCATCCGATTAAAGTCCTCAGAGGAGGCCACGACAGCGGGATTTCGAACGTTAAATTCTCGTATCATCGTGAATACGAAATTTCGTCTTCTTCTTACCACAACACCGTTGCCGTCTGGAATTACGTTAATGAAGCAGAAGATCCCGTCATGAGACATTATACCCATCACAATGGCCTGGTTTTGGGTCTGGATTTTTCCAAGAAAGTGGAAGGTAAAATGGCTAGCTGTGGATACGATGGTGTCATTCATGTGTGCATCATCCACTACCTGTTACATAACGACTGGAATTCAAAACTATTTCTCATCTCCTTGTTCTTGCTCTTCCTTCTCCACCTGATACGAGCGAGCATGGATGGCTAGTTGGCAACTATCGTGTGTGGCGGCATGCAGTGCGTCAGGCATTTCATTTCCTGCTGCATTTTCTCCTCCTTGATGTTCTTCTTCTTCTCCTCCTTTTCCTTCTTGATGTTTTCTTGATGTTTTTTTCTTTGTTCTTGTTCTTCTCTTCCCAGATGAATAATAATCTGGATCTGGATCGGTCCATGATGCCGGTAATTCAGTCCAAGTAATATTGAAGTTCAGTCCAAGTAATATTGGAGTATGCCTCGTTCATGCAATTAGTCTCATAATATTTGTTCAGGCAATTAGTCTCATAATATTTGAAGTTTTGTGGTTAGTAGATTATTATTTATTATTATTGTTGTTGTTTTTGAGAGAGACAAGGCCACCGTTAAAAACTTTTGTAAATTTATTTTCTATATGATTAGGTCACCCAGTACTGGATGAACATAAATTACAAATATCAACTAATTAATCAAAAACTTTTAAAGTCACTAGGAAGCTTTTAGAACGCGGATTTCCTGCGAAAGCCTTTGGCAGGAAGTTCCTGCACAAGGATTCTAGGTGGGGCCCATCGACATGTTTGTGAGACATCTATCCCGTTAATCCGTTTGGCGAGCTCATTTTAGGATATTTGACCAAAAATGAGATGTATCCAAAACTCAAGTGGGCCACACAAGAGGAATCAGTGGATATTCATTTAGAACCGTTGAAACATTCTTCTGGCCATAAAGCTTTTCTTTAGGCTAAATTTTTAGTATTTTCACTTCATCCCAGTGGTAAAGACCTTATAAACGGTTTGGATGGCATATAAACATCAAGGTGGATCCCGGGAAAGTTTCAATGGTAGGTATTTCTTTCCCAAATTTCCCTCTCATGTGGCCCACTTGAGTTTTGGATACATCTCATTTTTGGTCAAATAACCTAAAATGAGCTCGCCAAACAGATGAACAGGGTAGATGTCTCACAAACATGTCTATGGGCCCCACCCAGTACCTTGCGCAGTAACTTCAAATCCGCGTCCAAGTTTTTAATTGTGAGCGTCTAATCATAACTGTTTTGTGTAAGGTGGTTCACGTGAGATTTGGATCTGCCTCATTTTTGGACTGATTCACTAAAATGAGATCTCAAAATAGATGGACAGAATGGATAAAACACATAATGGTGGGCCACAAAAGATTTTCAATTGCCGACGTGGTACGGGAATAGTTGCTATCGAATCCAAGTACGTATAGAGGCTACACTCTGGCGTATCTATAACTGGTACCGAAATAGTTGCTATCGAATCCAAGTCGGATAGTGTCAACAGCCTCACGTAACGTGTAGCAATACATAACTGAGAAAGAGAATAACACCCATCTCACACCCTTTTATTAGATAGAGAGAGCGTCTCCCAGAAACTTCTGCAGGGAGAAGGAGAAGGAAATGGCCGATAGAGTGGTAGATTGTCTGGAACTTGAGAAGGATGTACTTGAATTGATATTCATGAGATTAAGGGTTATTGTTGATTTCATCAACTTTGGTGCTGTATGTAAGACATGGCGCTCTGTTTTTTTAGAAAATCGCCACCGTCTGTCTCATCTCCTCCCCATCCTTATAATTCCCAGTAACGAAAAGAAAGAATTTCAGGACTTGTTCAGAGTCTCGGAGAAGCATTTCTTGACCTATCGACTTGAGGAAAATGGTAAATGGTGCTTTGGATCTTCAGAGGGCTGCCTTATAATGATAGACTTCCTACTCAACATCTCCCTCTTGAATCCCTTGACCAAAACTGAGACGCCCCTTCCCCGCCTTACCTCCTTATCTGACATCTTCAGGATCTGTGAGACGAGCACAGGCACCATCGAGTACATGCGTCAGGTACCAGGCCCCATTTCTAGGTTCTTCACCATATTAGACTTTAGGCCTGAAATGTTTTTGCACAAGGCCGTCATGGCTGGGCCCTACGTGGTTGCCATTCTCGGCTACCACCATGGGATAGTCTTTTGCAGGCGAGACAGTTACACATGGACCCATGTGGGGAACGTTTGCATAGACGACCTTGTGTGTTATAACGGCAACTTCTATGCCGTTGATCAATTTAGGGATGTTCTGGTTGTCGACGTGAGTGGGCCTCACCCCACCATGACGAAGGTCGCTACAGCCATTGGTGGAGGCATTGAGTTCTGTCGGAAGCATCTGGTGGAATCTTCTGGAGAATTGCTAATGGTTGGGAGGAGAGTCAATAAAATGAGTTACCCTTGGTGGACTAACGGTTTTGTGATTTTAAGGGTGGATCTGAATAAACACACGTGTTTCCCTTTAGAAGATTTGGGAGATCGTATGTTGTTTTTGGGGGAGAATTGCTCAATGTCTCTCTTTCCTCGGGACTTCCCCAGGTGTAAAAGGAACTGCATTTATTTTGTCGATGAGCAGGAAACTATTACGCCACATGTTTATGAGGGCTACCTTCGTGTATACAATCTAGAGTTTGGGAGCATGAAGTCACTTTACAGGAGGCATTGGAACTGGAAATGGCTGTCGCGATGGCCCATCTGTTTCACACCCAAACCTTGGTAAAAGATGAAAAGAAAATTGTGAAACATGAAGAGTTATTTGGATGACTATAAAATCCTTTACTTGTTAAAGGTTTAAGTTAATTTATAAATGGATCTTTCTTTCTTCTATCGTGTTTATGCAATGCTAATATGACTTTCTTTCTCCTATAGATACAGATACCTTGTCAATTTCTTTTCTTTTCTTTCATATGACTTTGATATAATTACTTCACGTGAAGTTGGGAGTAATCCAGTACCATTCATTTTAAACATGGATTATATTTGCATGTGTGTGTATTATGGGGGATGCGTGTCACTCCTGCGATTGAATGGCCCATTTACCTTGAAAGTGTTAAACTTTTATCTTCTTCTTTTTTTCTTTTTACTTTTTTTCTTTTTTCTTTTTTAAATCAAGAAAACAAAAGGGAACTTTGAATTTAGTGGATTGACCATTAATCTGGGAGACAAAGATCACTCATAGACCCTTAATTTGATTTAACTACTTGATACGCAACCCTACCTACTTGATTTAACTAAAGGCCTAGGAAGGCACGACATGTGGGGTCTACCAACAATTGTGGTGGATCCCTCAAAGGATACTGAGGTGGGAATTAAAAAGCCTTAAAGCCGGGTCCACAAGGCAGCCTATTAAGATCTAAAACATGCCCTATAAATAGGCTAGCAATGAAAGACCGCGATTGATATAACATACATGAACCAAGGTGAGGACTACCGTGGGCCCAGCCTATCATGAGCTGTCAAGTGAATGGATAGCCTAACTATGCAATGCATGCACTAGGTTGGGATCTATGGTGGGTCCCACCAGGGATGTGGGTTGTGGGTAGCAATTAAAAATTATAGTAGTTCCTAGGAAGGTTCCAATAGAGACATTAAATGACCATTGTTTCTTTAGTGTGGCCCATTGATCAAGGCCTAACTCCCTTGCATAGGTTGGTAAAACAGATGGTGGATATGGATTACATGTATATAACAAGGCGGGGTTTCAAAATTGGGCCTACATAGGCTTGGTGACAAATAGACAACACGACGGCTTTAGGAAAGTTCAACTGCGGTCATGCAACAACCACTATTTCAAAGGTGTGGCCCAAAATCTATAGCTACACCACACTGGCCTAAAATAATATGGGAAGACAGATGGATAGTGTGGATTAAATAGATATATCATGGTAGGTCCCATAGAAGTGCCACATAGCAGGCAGTGTACCAAGGCACCATGGACATTAGTCCCCACTGTTCCATGTAGTGTGGTCCACCTGAAATCTGAATAGGCCTCATTTTTGGGCCCTGGCTTTAAAAAGATCCAACAGAATGGATGGGCAGTGTGAATCATACAAATGCAATGTGGTGGGTCCCACGGGTGGGACCCTGGCTTGGGCAGCGTGCCAAGGCGCGCTGCTAGTCAGGGTGGACCACCGTGGTCTCTAAAAGCTTTAGATTGAAGTGATATTTGTATTTTCTCTTCACCAGATCTGTGTGACTTTCACACGTGGGTGGGTGGAGAAACGCATCAAATCGGCCTCTACAAAGCTTCGATGGTGGACGGCCCTGTCTTGGAATTTGGATCTTCTTTATATTTTGGGCGAAGGTGTACGGATTTTTTATTTTTTTTTGGAAGGGAGGGGGGTGGGGGAGGGGGGGGGGTGGTTTTAGGATAAGTTTTAAACCGTACTTAATTAGGAAAAAATTTTAACCATTAAGTTCAACAATTTATGATCACCTACTCGCCTGACAGTGAAGCCGATCAATAATTTGGCTGGACCATTATTCTCAAATTAGAGTGTCTACTAATAATCCTTGATATCCTAAATATCGGATTAATTCTAGAGACAATCATTGATGATTCCTAGGGTTTTTAGCCTAGTTTAGGATAATATTCAATTAAGTTAGATTACACGGTAATACTGAGTATTGAAAAGTACGGGGCGTTAAATCCCCTTCATTGGAAACATGATATATTCACGCCTCCAAGGTTCTTTCCCTACAGAACCGCTGCACCTCGAAGACGGGATATCATCATCTTCCACTCCTTCTGAATGCTCTGAACCGTCCCGTCGGTCATGGACCTGACTTCTGTGCTGGGTGTAGGAAGAAGCAGCCCTCTGGTCTTGGGCAGCAGGATTCGAGTGAGATCCTGCTACCCATAACTGATGACAAGTGGGTCGCTGCCAGGCTGGAGTGCGCCGAAGGTAAGTGACTAAATGGATCCTCTCTGTTTACCATTACCAATGAACAAAAATAGAAATGAAAAAGAAAAGAAAAAGCAAAAGAATAGTTTATAACTAACATCCGCAGGCAGTGCTGTGGAATATACCGTTTGCTGATAATAACAAACACAAGATGATATTAGTTGTTCTGCCATCTTTTGTTACATGAATTTTTGCTGGGGCTGCACGAGATTTTAGTGCATTTCTCATTTGAATTTGTGGAAGAAGGTATTGTGAAGTGTGCTTCCTCCATAAAATTGAAATGATGTTGTTGATATCTTGTTTTGACAAAAGAGATTAGTGCCTGCAACCACTAAACGCTACACGATGGTCGTGTACCCAACCCCAATTATCTGGTATAAGGCTTAGCTGATGATGATAATGATGATGATGATGATGATCTTATGTAGGTATTGCGTTAGTCCCGGGTCTCACCTAATCCGCTCCCCTCCCATGTGGCCCACATGCAGAGATGATATGACGATTGCAGCCATCCATCTTTTGGGTGTGTATGTAGCTGCTCTCCCAAACTCCTACCATCTAACAATCAAAATATATAATCAAAACTACTCTTTATACAATCAAATCAGAAGAATTAATGGATAAACTTTTGATTATATGTTTTGATTGTCAGATGGTAGTTCTGATTGAGTGGATAAACTTTTATAGCCAACCTTTTCTGATTGGGATGACCAAATCAGTCCTTGATTTCCATGATCAAATCAGATGACGATTGTGACCAATTCATTTATCCACTCAATCTTGACCATCCATTTTCCATACTATTGGTCAAATGTTTAAGAGAATAGGTGGTTCCAGTTGACTATTGGACATTTTTAGAGCCGTCTATCATGTCCTATCACGATGGCTCTTCTCAGATTTAGTTCAATAAAAATAGAACCAGAACATGAAATCCAAGTTGCTTGCACCACGCAGCATACGCCAGATGGTTTATCTTACCTACGCTTGTATCATGCCAGCGTAGATCTTCGTCAACAGACATTTTGGTTTCACAAGGGGAAGAATGATTTTTTTTTCATTGTTGTTGGGCCTTAACCAATACAAGGTACATATTGGCAACAACCAATAATTCTAACTGTTGTTTGATTGATACACACGAGGCAGACAATTGTTTCATGTTCTTGGGAGAAAACGGTGAGAATAATAATATCTTTACCACTTCGGTAGATTGGCATCTGAACAAACATTCTTTCCTTTCATCAACATCAGATGGTACCATACATGTGGTCAATTGTTCGAGGAGTCCCACGAGACAGTTTTTGTCATTCTAAGTACATTTCATCCGTTCATTGGTGTCCTCAACTCCCAAGTATATATTGTTATTCTTCCTTTGATGGTATATTGCTGGTAAGAGATGTCAGAAATAAGAGTGTCATAATCAGTATACAAGTGGACAATGCACCGCTCACCTCTTATGACTGTAATCCTCATGGATTAACCTATGTGGCAACTTCTTAGAACCGTAGAGAGGAAATCCACATATAGGACATTAAGATGCCCCATTATCCGCTTAAAGTCTTCAAAGGGGACCATGACTGTGGGATTTCGAAAGTTAAATTCTAATATCATCGTGAATATGAAATTTCATCTTCTTCTTAACACAACACTGTTGTCGTCTGGAATTATGTGAATGAAGCAGAACATCCTATTATGAAACATTATACCCATCACAATGGTCCAGTATTGGGCCTAGATTTTTCCAAGCAAGTGGAAGGTAAAATGGCTAGCTGCGGATTAGATGGTGTCATTCATGTGTGGCAGCATGCACTGCCAACTGAGGCATGAAGGACTGGAATTCAAAGCTTCTTCTTACCACAACACTGTTGCCGTCTGGAATTATGTGAATGAAGTAGAACATCCTATCATGAAACATTATACCCATCACAATGGTCCAGTATTGGGCCTGGTTTTTCCAAGCAAGTGGAAGGTAAAATGGCTAGCTGCGGATCAGATGGTGTTATTCATGTGTAGCAGCATGCACCGCCAGCTGAGGCATGAAGGACTGGAATTCAAAGGTATTTCTCGTTTCAGCAGTTCCTGCATTTTCTCCTTGTTCTTGTTCTTCCTTCTCCACTTGATACGAGCGAGCATGGATGTCTAGTTGGCATGCAGTGCCTGAGGCATGAAGGACTAGAATTCAAAACCTAGTTCTCGTTTCAGTAGCTGCTGCATTTTCTCCTTCTTGTTCTTCTCCTTGATATTCTTCTCCTTCTTGATGTTCTCGTTCTTGTTTTTCTTGATGTTCTTATCCTTGTTCTTGTTCTTCTCTTCCCAGATAAATAATGATCCGGATCGGTCAATGATAAGGAATTCAAGTCCAAATGATGCCGGTAATTCAGTCCAAGTAATATTGGAGTATGCCTCTTTGTTCATGCCGTTAGTTCCCGTAATATTGGAGTATGCCTTTTTGTTCATGCCATTAGTTCCCGTAATATTGGAGTATGCCTCTTTGTTCAACACCAGCACATAGGCCGGTATCATCTTCTTCTCTTCTTGCTCAGTAGCACATCAAGATGGCTCTTCCTAGATTTAGTTCAATAAAAATGGACCCGGATCATGAAACCCAAGTTGTCTGCAGTACACCGGATGGTCTATCTTACCTACGCTTGTATCAGGTCAGCGAAGATCTTCGTCAACAGACATTTTCGTTTCATAATGGGAATAATGAGTTTTTTCATTGTCGCTAGGACTTAACCAATACAAGGTACATATTGGCAGCAACCAATGATTCTAATTACTGTTTGATTAATAAACACGAAGCAGACAAATGTTTTATATTCTTGGGAGAAAATGGTGAGAATAATAATATCTTTACCACTTCGGTAGATTGGCATCCGAACAAGCATTCTTTCCTTTCATCAACATCAGATGGTACCATACATATCTAGTCAATTTTTTCTAGGAGTCCCACAGGACAGTTTTTGCCATTCTTAGTCCATTTCATCCGTTCATCAGTATCCTGGATTTCCAAGTATATATTGTTATTCTTCCTTTGATGGTATATTACAGGTAAGAGATGTCAGAAATAAGAATGTTGTAATCAATATACAAGTGGACAATGCACTGCTCACCTCTTGTGACTGAAATCCCCACAGATTAACCCATGTTGCAACTTCTTCGGACCGTAGAGAGGAAATCCACATATGGGACATTAAGATGCCCCACCATCCGATGAAAGTCCTCAAAGGGGGCCATGATGGTGGGATTTCGAAAGTTAAATTCCCATATCATCGTTAATATGAAATTTCATCTTCTTCTTACCATAACACTATTGCCGTCTAGAATTATGAGAATGAAACAGAACATCCCGTCATGAAATATTATACCCATTACAATGGCCCAGTATTGGGCCTGAATTTTTCCAAGCAAGTGGAAGGTAAAATGGCTAGTTGCGGATCAAATGGTGTCATTCATATGGGGAAGCATGTACTACCAACTAAGGCGAAGGACTGAAATTCAAAGTTATTTCTCATTTCTACAGCTGCTGCATTTTCTCCTTGTTCTTGTTCTTCCTTCTCTACCTGATACGAGCAAGCATGGATGGCTAGTTGGCATGTAGTGCCTGAGGCATGAAGGACTAGAATTCAAAAATTACTTCTCGTTTCAGTAGTTGTTGCATTTTCTTCTTCTTGTTCTTCTTCTTCTTGATGTTCTTCTTCTTCTCCTCCTTCTCCTTCTTGATGTTCTCATTCTTCTTCTTTTTTTCTTGATGTTCTTGTCCTTGTTCTTGTTCTTCTCTTCCCAAATGAATAATTATCTGGATAGGTCAATGATAAGGAATTCTAGTTCAAATGATGTTGGTAATTCAGTCTAAGTGATATTGGAGTATGCCTCTTTGTTCATGCCATTAGTTCCCGTAATATTTGAAGTTTTATGGTTAATTAGTAGATTGTTATTTATTTATTTATTTATTATTGTTATTGTTTTATATATAGAGAGAGAGAGGCCATCATTTGTGATTATCTTACTATCACTGTTTCTTTGAGTAGACTACTTGACTGATGCAACAGGTTCTTCTTGCTGCTCCTGCCAATTAAACCACTGGGAGTATTTGAGGTGTTTACTCAAAAATTATTACTTTCGACACCGAGATTAGAGGTGGGCAAACCTGACCCAATTTGCTAGATTCGATCAGATTCGACCAGGTCCGACCCAATTCGACCCAAACTAATGGCCTGGATCGGTCAGGTTCGAGTACGATCAGGCAGATCTGACCGTTAATTCGGTCAGGATTGGGTCAAAATTAAATCGGACTGCACCGAACCGAAATCTGATCCGTTTGGAACCGATCCGATTCGGCCCGGCCTGGATCGATTCTATAATTACTATTTTACCCTTATATATATATATATATATATATATATATATATATATATAAACCTTTTTTTTAAAAAAAGCCCTTTTACCTACCCTCCCTCTCTACCCGAATGCTCGTCGCGCCAAACCTAAATCCCCAAACCCTCTCTACCCTCCTTCTCTTCTTCTCTCTCCTTTCCTCTCATCTCCTCTCCACCCTACCCACCTATTTTCATGCCCAACATGCATCCCTGCCATGGTTAAAAGACTCGACGATTCAGATGGACTTCTTCGACCTCGCTTCAAGTTGAGACTGGCCTGAGTCAAGGCCAACTCATATCCTCGAACAAAGCCAGTAGATATTGAGTCCAACTATTTTATTTTATTTTATTGAATTTGCCGAGTTAGTCAAGGACGGAAGCGGATTGGCTGGTGTACCACACATCAGCTATATAGCTTATGTATTGACGACAACAAATTCTGTGGGTCTCATCAGGAGTTATGTGTTATATCCAAATTGTCCATCCATTTGGAGAGCTCATCTTTAGGCTTGATATGAAAAATAAGACAGGTCTAACTATCAAGTGGACCACATTGCAAAAAGCAGTAGAGGATTGAACGTATACCATTGAAACCCTTTTAGGGGGTCACCGAAGTTTTGGATTAATATGAAATTTATTTTTCCTCTTAATCAAGGTCTTTGTGACCATATGAACGCATTGGATGGAAAATAAACGTTATAGTGGGCCCTATTAATGTTTTAACAATGACAATCATTATCCTCCTGTTATTTGTTGTGTGGTCCAGTTGATCTTTGGATATGATTATTTTTGGGATAATGCTCTAAAATGATCTAGAAAAAAGGATGAACGGTGTGGATATAATAAATACATCATTGTGAGACCCATGTAACTTTGTTCTCCTTTGAACCGTTCGTACAACTCGGAGCTGGAGGAGCGTCAGCGCTCGTCTTGCATGACACATACCTACATCAGCTATATAGCTGATGTGTGGTACACTAGCCAATCCGCTTCCTTACTCAGCCCACTGTTACTCTGCCCACTGTTTTCTGTGGTGGGCCCACTTTGGTATATATATTATATATCTACATTGTCCATCTTAGCATGATATTTTGAGGAATTAGGCAAATCCAATACTCAACTGGTCCACACCAATGGAAACAGTGGCCAAGAGTTTTTAAAGGTAGGTATTTGATTTCCTAAATCCTGTGGTGTGGTCCACTTGAGCTTTTGATGTACCTTATATTTTTTGTCGTATCCTAGTTTAAGCTGGGATAATGGATGAACGGTGTCGATAAGCAACATATATCATGATGGGCCCCACATATATTTGATGGTGTCCTTCATTTTAGCTCTGAGAAAAGCAACGTGAAATCAAGCCCTTTACGCCACCCTATTAGCTGTAGGATGTGGGAAAGCTTTTTCCTGTTAAAAGATGGCGTAGCTTTTGGAAAGATAGGTAGTAATGATTTTTTGTTTTTCGAGATTTGATTACAACTAAGCTGTTTTTATACATCAGTACATGCTTCGTTGCTATGTGGGACTCACCGTGATGTATGTGTTTCATCTGTGCCTTCCAACTTTTTTTTAGATCATTTTATGATATTAGACCAAAAATAAGATATATCCCGTTCTCAGGTGGACCACATTATAGGAAAAAGTGTTGAATGATCTTCGACCATTAAAAAATTTTAAGGGCCATGAAAGTTTTGGATAAGCTAATCTTTTTTTTATTTTCCCTTCATCTGTGTGTGTGTATGATGTAATCAACAGATTAGATGTCAAATAAACAGTATAGTGGGCCTTTGGAGGATTTTAATGGTGGATATCCAATTACTATTGTTTTCCTGTGGTGTGGTCCACATGAGATTAATATCCATCTCATTTTTGGGCTTAAGCCCTAAAATGATCTTTAAAATTGGATGAACGGAATGGATGTACCACATACATTATGGTGGGGCCCACAGAGCACTGACCACCAACCCTCAACTCAATAGCTAATCTATATCTATTTTTTTTTCCCTTTTTCACGATTGTATGGCTGAGTAATACAGGCCGATGACTTGATTCAACTCAGTGCCAACTCGATCTGATCCGGTACTTTTAACTGGATCGGACTCGGCTCGGATCAGTTCAACCCAGATTCAAACCCGAATTGAGTCAGGCATGTTGGACTCAGTACCGAGTCGGATCGGATTCAGGTCAGGCCTTTTAAAGACCGGATCTGGTCGGGTCAGCCCTAACTCGGTCCAACTCGACTCGATGCCCAGCTCTAACCGAGACCCACCTCTTGATGATGGAAATGATGAAAGCTCTCTTCTTTTCTTTTCTTTTTTTCCTTCGTGACCTTGGTTTATAAACTTGGTTTATAAAAATTTTTGCTTTTTTGGCTCAGATGTAACATTGAGTTTCATCACAAGCTCTCTTTCTACATCTCTCCAAAAAAAATTTCATTTTCAGCCTTCACGAGTGGTTTTCATCTAATTTCGGCCATCAAAGCTTTTTGGGCCCCATCATGATGTATGTGACTTATCCATGCCATTCATCTTTTTTGGCAGCTCAGTTTAGGCATGAACCTAAAAATGAGGTGGATCTAAATGTCAGGTTGATTGCACCAGTCACAAAGACTGGTTATTGAACACCCACCGTTAAAAACTTCCTATGGTCCAGCATGTTGATTAGGTCACATGACCCTGTATGAATGGAAAACACAAATATCAACTCGATCTAAAACTTCTGTGTCCATTCAAGAAGATTTCAACATTAATAATTAAGTCCATGTTGCTTACTGTGGTGTGGTGTGGTGTGGTGTGGTACTTTCTAGTTTTTGATCTATATGGTTTTTAGCTCATGCAGTAAAATAAGCTGGAAAATGGATGGATGGCATGGATAAAAACGCACATATTATGGTGGGTTGATAGAGCTTTTACAGGGACACCAGGATAATTGCATCTTCCATTTTGGTGGTGCCAGGAGTGAACCCACCCTGGTGTAAGGACTTTGTGGGACCCACTGTGGGCACGTGGTGTAAGGATTATGTGAGACTATGGGTGTACATGACCGAGCTAGCTCGATTAGCTCGCTCAACTCTACTCGAAAAAGCTCGATTCGACTCGTTCAAAGCTGAGTTCGAGCCGAGTCGAGTTGATTTTTCGAGCTTAAAAATGAGTTCGAGCAGGCCATAGCTTGACTTGACTCGGATCGAACCAGTTTGGTGATTTGGTTACTTTGCCATTGATGTTGCTCACCAAGTGTTTAATAAAATGTCTCAAAGAAGTGTGGCTGGTGGCAAGGAAGGTATGTACATGAAACAAATACCCTTTTTTTTCTTGGTTTTTATGTTGCTTAGAAGGTGTTTGATTAAATATCTGTAAAACCATTGCTTCTGTTTTACATACAAATAGGTTTTGAAGGTGCGATTCAGGTGTTTGTAGAAATGCCTCAATGGTGAACTGGGCTCAATCTTGGCTCGAACTCAGTCCGAGCTGCTGACCAAACCGAGCCGAGCTGGCTAGTCAGGCTTGAGGGTCGAGCTGAGCCGAGTTCGAGCTGAGGTCAGCCAGTGGCCGAGCGGAGTTGAGCTGAGGCCAGCTCGACTCGGTTCGGCTCGATGTACACCCCTATGTGAGACCAACCATTATGTGTGTTTTATCCATACCATGCATAGGTTTTGCCAACTCATTTTAATACATGATTCTAAAACTGAAGGATATCTAAAGCTCAAGTCAACCACACCATAGAAAAGAAGTGGTCATGGAAGGCTTACCATTGGAAAGTTCTTGGGACTTTGAAGTTTAGAATCCAATTAGAGGTGTGCAAAATGGACCCGATCCGGCGGATCTGACCAGATTCGCCCCGATTCGAACAGAACCAATAGCCTGGATCGGTTAGGTTCGGGTACGATCGGGCAGATCCGAATGGTATTCGGATCGGATTCGGGTAAATAGCAAATCCGACTGAACCGAACCAAATGAATCCGATTCGGAGTAATTTTTATGCATTTTTAACACATTTATATTATACTTTTTGTTGTGGTATGGTTTACTTGAGCTTTGGATATCCATCAATTTTGAGTTCAACCACTAAAATGATATGAAAAAAACGAATGGACGGCGGGGATAAACTACATGCATTAACGGTGGGCCCTAACTGAATACGATAAATTCTGAGTAACTAACTGGATGTGCTATAACACCCTGAAAATCGGGGGTCGTGTATAAACTCAACTCCGGAGTTCCAGACCGTCACTTATGCAACAAAAATGATTATGATTCAATATTGTCTGATTTAAAGCATTCACATGAGTAAAAGTATACCAAAACTGCAATTCATACTTCAGATCCAGTGATAAAAGCAAGCGGAAGATTAAACAATATATATATCACTGTAAGGAAAAACAAAGTATATCTCATCTGTCTCCAAAGTATGAATACATCTCTGAATCTCATATACATATACATGAACAAAATCAAATGTTCAAAATAGTCCCACTGAAGTCCCATCAACCCAGGTCACCTACGCAAAGCCATCATGATACTGCATGTAGAGAACTCGTCCTGGTCCTCGTCAAAGTCTGCCTCTGCATCCTGGATCTCAGCATCACTTGCATTTACAACAGGGTCTGGTGGGTGTTGCAAACATCATCCCGTAACGTGGGAATGAGTGATCAACTCAGTGAAATCATAGAGCAAAGATTAGCATGTTCACAAATCAATCATGCGATAATAGTAAAGCAGTAAATCAGACAATCCTAATACTGTTGTTAATGCAAGATGATATGACGTGATGTATGCCCTCATCGATGATCTCCCTCATACGGCACCATCTTACGACCGCGGCATGCAATCGACCCTCAAGTGCTCCACATCTTTCAGGCACATGCAATGGTATGGTGATATGATTTCTGAGTTATTATTAGTCCATTCAAACAGCAGGATTGGGAAACTAAGGTACTTCCCTTATATCAATCCCAACACAGATCCTGTCTAGGGTCGTCACTCCTAGTAATCTCATACGAGGTATATTTATGTAGGTCACTGCAAGGGCTGTCAGGGCTGTTACTCGCACTCGTTGCACCGCTCCCCCATCACCTTATCAATACAGGCCTACCGTACTCTACTGCAACGGAAGGGTCGTCGCCTCCCGTGGACTCAGAATACGCTCGCGGTCACTACAAAGGACTCATCGCCTGATCAGTGTAGGCCGACAGCTAGAATATAGTGTCCCATACCACCATAATCTGCTCACGAGTCTAGGTGTTCACTGGTCACTACGGGGAGATTTGTGGCCCCAGCGTAGGCCGACAGCTCGACCACGGTGTCCCATACCACCATGCCCGGCTCATGAGTCTTCGTGGATCAAGGTATCATGGTTAACAGGGTTTACAATGGTAAGTTCAGTACTCTAGGTTCAAGCAGTTATGACTCATACAAGGTGAACATACATCGGCCAGTCGGGTTACTTGACGGGCTCGACTAGCGCGATCGCATCTCAAGTCGAACGACATGAAGTGCGTAAAACACTTCGCGTGGCCTAACCACTGCCGCCAACTCCAAACACGACTCGCGTTCATCGACGCGTCGTTCGTGGCCAAGACCAACCAACCACGAATTCGATCGGTTACCGACTGTCTGGACTAAGTATAGTCCCAGACAATTATGGAATCACATCAGCAATGTATATTGGAATATTGGAATTGAAATACAATCATGTGAGCATGTTAACACATGTTATAACATTCAACTTAAGTAAATCTTCAAGCACATATATTTCATGCATGTAATGAAATCATGCATATAATCAACATGTAGGAAATCATTTAAGTCAGCATATTAATTGAGAAATCAAACTCAAACTATCTCATAACATCATTTAATTCAATACATACTAATACAAGCATTTATACAAACACATACACTACACACTTAAGTCTACATATAGTATGTCGACCCGGCGCCAAACTAATTATGCACGTATTCCTAACTTCCTAATGCGACAACAAACCATGTCAATCACATCAGCAAAATATGAATGTAAACTGTACTTCCTACAAATGACTAAAATGCCCTAAATCTCATATTCTTCGTTGATTTACGAAATAGGAAACGGAAAGCATGTTGTGCACGTCAAACGGCGATGCCGTCGATAATCTACTATTAAACGACATTGAAAGCGTTGGAAACCGTCAATCAAAGCGTCTAAAATCCTCACCTAGTGTCTTATAGACTCGTGATTTCGAACGGAGCGTATACGCTTCGTCTACGGCAGTAAGGGAACCTGATTTACGAGTTACGTTAGCTAACACGCTATGAATCTAGGTAGACCTTAAATCAGCAACTTTTAGGATTGTTTCATACCTGAAAACGTGGAGAAATCACCGGCCAGGTGATTGGGATGAGTTGCTGAAGCACGTGCAACAGGTGGCACGAAGGCGGAAAAAATCCCTTCTACTCTCTCTCTCAAACTCTCACCTTTTCTCTCTCCCAAATCTAGGGTTTTGCAATTTCGGATGGGAGAGAGGAATGAGGGTTTCAACCCCTTTTATAAGCTTAAAAATGTCGAAAACAGGCTCCGGAACGAAGTTTACTTAGTGCCTATCCAATTCGGGGCTGTTTCGGTCCAAAAGATGCTTTCTGGTGGTCCCCTGGTCAAACGCGATCGGACTTAAGCTCATGCGTACCAGATATAGTACGTAATAAGTTTTCAGTCCGGCAGGGTTCGCAGATCGCGCGTGGCGGACCAGTTTCAGTTCAGCGGTCACCGCACATAGATCAGGGCTGAAAGTCTCATGATAAAAAATAGAAATTTTTCCTGATCCGAGGGTGTAATCTGGCTGAATTCTAACGGTCAGAACGCTTAATACTGACGCGTTAAGTCGTGTGCCAGATTTGAATTTGAAATTTCAATTCTGTCCCTATTCGCACTCTCTTCAGTCCGGGCTCAATGAAATAGTCTATGATTATCGGTTTGACTTGATTTTCGAAATGATTGTCAAGTCCAGCTAGGCGGTTCTAACGGTATAAGATAGGAGGTATCGGACTTTCGACGCGCGGTCTAGATCCAACACAAAAATTTCAAGTGGTCCAGAGAACAAACCTGCTTAGAGTTTGATCCGAGGTTGTAGAGTATTGTAGAGTCGTTTGTTCTACTCGATTTAGGTCTTGTAGAACGTATTTAAAGTGATCAGGGACTATTTCCCAGCTACTCTAGCGTTGCGCTAGCTAACTTACGCTTAATTTCCATAAGAATTAATTCTACGCGATTTCGGGTCGAGTTGGTACTCGAGCCCAAGTATGGATTTTTCACGGGCGTTACATGTGCTGAGCGTACTGAGTAAACTCTGTGGGGGTACTGAGTAACTTAATGCTCTGAGCGTACTGAGTAGACTCTGTGGGGTCCACCGTGATTTATATATTTTATCCACTCCTTCCATTCATTTTATAAGATAATTTTAGGGCTTAAGCCCAAAAAATGAAGCGTATCCAAATCTCAAATGAACCACACCATGGGAAACAGTGTAAATTGAAAGTGTACCATTGAAAAATTCTTGGGGGTCACAGAAGTTTTGGATCAAGCTTATATTTTTATTTTCCTTTCATCTATGTCAGTATGATCTTATGAACAGGTTAGATTACAAATAAAGTC
Organism: Magnolia kwangsiensis; assembly: GCA_037074715.1. NCBI lineage: Eukaryota > Viridiplantae > Streptophyta > Magnoliopsida > Magnoliales > Magnoliaceae > Magnolia > Magnolia kwangsiensis. The sequence goes on from CM073582.1 coordinate 97,739,240, forward strand.
ATGGTGGGGCCTAGGACAACACAACGGGTTACCTAACACCATGGCTGGTGGTCAGTGCTCTGTGGGCCCCACCATGATGTATGTGTTTCATCGATGTCGTCCATCTATTTTTACAGATAATTTAACAGTGTGAGACTAAAAATAAGATATAGCCTAATCTCAAATGAACCACATTACAGGAAACAGTGTTGAATGAGCATCGACCATTAAAAACATTTTGGTGGCTATAAAAGTTTTGGATCAAGCTGATTTTTGTTTTTTCCTTCATCTGGGCCTGTATGACCTAATCAACAGATTGGATGTCAAATAATTAAATAAATAGTACAATGGGCCTTGGGAGGATTTTAATGGTGAATTTCCAATCACTATTGTTTTCATGTGGTGTGGACCACTGAGATCTTTATATGCCTCTAATTTTTGGGATAAAGCCCTAAAATGATCTTTGGAAATAGATGAATGGAATGGATAAAACAGATACATCATGGTAGGGACCACAGAGCACCGACCATCAGCCACAGGGTTGGGGGCAAGGGAGTAGCGAGTAGCCAATCTGTTTCCCAACACAACTACAGCGTGTTACAGTGTAGATACGGGTCGACGTGCACAGAGGAGTGGAGACGCGCCTCGAAAGTTGTACGAACGGCTCAAATAAGATCAAGATTATATGGGCCTCACAATAATGTATGTATTATATCCACACCATTTATCCATTTTTCGCGATCATTTTAGAGCATCTGGAAAAAAAAAAAAAAAAAAAACCCACAAACCCAACTTGACCCGAATTATACTTAATCCGATCCGACTCGGTTTCCCTAGCCGAGTCGAACTTGGTTTGGGTCAAGCCAACCGCACATTAGATCGATTCATGTCAAATGTCCCAGACCAGTCCCAGATCGGATTGAGTTTGGATAAGCCCATATATATTTCGGACCGAATTAGGTTGGACCCAATCCGGTCCGACTCGGTCCGATGCATCCAATTGATGTTCGTGTTTTTTCTTTTTACAAGTCTTTATGACCTTATGAATAGGTTGGATGGAAAATAAACATCATAGTGAGTCTGAGAAGGACATACTCAGATCAGATGGAGGTAATGTCTCAAGAACATCTCAAACCTATAGATGGCTTCTCATATGAATAATGATCTGGATCGCTCAAGGATAAGGAATTCTGATCCAAATAATTCTGGTAATTCAATATAAGTAATGTTGGAGTATGCTTCTTTGTTCATGTCATTAGTCCCATGATATTTGAAGTTTCGTGGTGAGTAGATTAATTGTTATTTATTATTATTATTGTTGTTGTTTTTGAGAGAGAGACAAGGCCACCATTAAAAACTTCCCCTGGCCCACCATAAATTTATTTTCTATATGATTAGGTCATCTAGTACTGGATGATCATAAATTACAAATATCAACTAATTAATCAAAAACTTTTAAAGTCACTAGGAAGTTTTTAATTGTGAGTGTCTAATTATAACTGTTTTATGTAATATGGTTCACGTGAGATTTGGATCTGCCTCATTTTTGGGCTGATTCACTAAAATGAGATTTCGAAATAGATGGACAGAATGGATAAAACATATAATGGTGGGCCACAAAATATTTTCAATTGCCGAAGTGGTGCCGGAATAGTTGCTATCGAATCCAAGTGCATATAGAGGCTAAACTCTGGAAGCGGATTGCGTACTGAGTAACTCAGTACAGTAAGCGTACTGAGTGAACTCTGTGGAGCCCACGTTCATTCATACATTTTGTCCAACCCGTTCATCAATTTTATCAAATAATTTTAGGCCTATAACCTAAAAATGAAACTTATAAAAAGATCAATGGACCACACCAATATAAACAGCGTGAATTGAACTTCTACGTTGAAAAGTTCTTGGGGCCACATAAGTTTTAGATCAAGCTGATATTTGTTTTTTTCCCTTCATCCATTTCTGCATGATCTTATGAAGAGGTTGGATGAAAAATAAACATCACTGCATGCCTTGGAAAGGTTTCAACAGTAAAAATCAATATTTTCACTGTTTCATGTGTTATGGTCTAGTTGAGGTGTGGATATACTTCAATTTTGGACTCAACGTCTAAAATGGTCTTTAAAAACGGATGTACGGCATGGATAAAACACATGAATTCACTGTTGGCCCTATAGAGTTTACTCAGTACGATAATAGCATACGGAATCCGATTTCCTACCCCCTAACGTATCTGTAATTGCTATCGAATCCAAGTCGGATGGAGTGGACGCGGATTGCGTACTACCCCCGCCCGTCCCTAGCTCCGTACGGGCAGTTCTGTGGGCAGGCCCACCGTGATGTATCTATACATCCAAGCTGTCTATCCCTTTTCTCAGATTATTTTAAGTCATGGAAGTAGAAATAAAGAAGCTACAACAGTCAATTGGACCACACCACAGATGAATCTTGCATCTAATGCAACTGCCATTTGAGGATCCGTGCATTTTAATAAAAACAAACTTATTATTTGGTGTGGTCCACTTGAGCGTTGGATCTATTTCATTTTCATGTTCATACCTTAAAAATCTGAGAAAAGAAATAGACGGCTTGGATGTACAGATACATCACGGTGGGCCCATCCACAAAACTACCCGTTCGGAGCTAAGGACGGGCGGGGTTGGTACGCAATCCGCGTCCGAGTCTACAGCCTCATGGCACGCGGATTTCTTGCGAAAGAGGATTTCCTAGGAAAGCCTTTCGCAGGAAGTTATTGCGCTGGAAAATTGGGTGGGCCCAATGTGATATTTTTAAGAAATCTACCCTTTGCATCCGTTTTCTGAGCTCATTTTAAGACTTTAGACTAAAATTGAGAAGGATCCAAGACTCAAGTGGGGCACACTAGAGTAAAAGGTGGGTAGGAAAATTCCTACCATTGATAACTTTATGATGTTTACATGACACCCATACTGTTAATAACGTCATTCCTACTTGGATGAACTGAAAACACAAATATTAACCTGATTCCAAACTTGTGTGGCCTATAAATATTTCAACTGATAAGTTCAATACTCACATATTAGGTCCACTTGAGTGTTGGTTACAATTTATTTTTGGCTAATTATTCTAAAAATATTTCAGAAAACGGATGGCTAGGGTGAATTTCTCAATAACATCACGTTGGCCCCACCCAGGTTTCAGCGTAAGAACTTCCCGCGAAAGTCTTTCGCAAGCGTCCGCCTCACGTAACTCGTGTTGGAGATGATTGGCTACTCCCCCCACACCAGCCCAGCCCCGTGGCGGGTGGTCGGTGCTCTGTGGGCCCTACCATGATGTACGTGTTTCATTTATTTCGTTCATCCATTTTTACATATCATTTTATGGATTGATATAAAAGATTATAGGAATATAAATCTTAGGTGAGCCACACCACGGGAAAAAAATAATGAATGGATATTCACCATTAAAATCCTCCAAAGGACCACTATACTATTTATTTGACATCCAATATGTTGATTTTGTCATAAAGACCGAGAAGAAGGGAAACAATAAATACCAGCTTAATCCAAAACTTTTATGGCCCCTGATATATTTTTAATGGTCAAAGTTCATTCAACACTGTTTCTGTAATGTGGTCTACTTGAGATTAAGATATACTTCATTTTCTTTCTCATGTTATAAAATGATATATAAAAATAGATGGACGGCATGGATGATACACATACATTATTGTGGGCCTCATAGAGCACCGACGACCAGCCAATGGCCGGTGTCAGGGGGAGTAGCCAATCCGTTCCCACCCGTGTTGGAGACGGTTTGGCTACTCCCCCTGACACCAGCGCCGTGGCTGGTGTTCGATGCTCTGTGGGCCCCACCATGATGTACTTGTTTCATTCATTCCGTTCATCCTATTTTACAGATCATTTTATGCTTGATACAAAAACTTATAGGGATATAAATCTTAGGTGGGTCACACCACAGGAGAAAAATAATGAATGGATACTCATCATTAAAATCCTCCTAAGGCCCACTGTACTGTTTATTTGACATCCAATCTGTTGATTTGGTCATAGAGACTCAGATGAAGGGAAAAAATAAATATCAGCTTAATCCAAAACTTTAATGTCCCCCAAAACGTTTTTAATGGTCAAAATTCATTCAACATTGTTTCCTATAATGTAGTCCACTTGAGATTGAGATATACTTCAGTTTTTTTATCATGTCATAAAATAATATATAAAAATAGATGGACGGCATGGATGACACACATACATCATGGTGGGCCGCAGAGAGCACCGACCATCAGCCAATGGCTGGTGTCAGGGAAATCCGCTCCCACGTGTGTTGGAGTAACCAGTCGAATCCAACCAGCTCATCTGCCAAATCATTTGCAGATTGTTCGTGATTTTATCGTATGCATGTAGATTCTTCTTTTTCGTTATTTTATATTTTTAGTTTTCCTCCATTTCTTTTACAAATATGGTCGTCTGCGGCTCAAATGAGATAAGACTCTTCTTTCCCAAAGCATGTATTCCCTCTTCTTTCCCAAATGTATTCCAAAAACGTGCAGCGATACATAACTGAGAAAGAGAATAACACCAGTAACTTCAGGGTTTCTTTCATTCCAACCTCCCGCCGGTCGAAAAGCTGTCCTGCCCTCACCTTCAGAGAAAGCCATGGCTTTGGAGAAGAAGTTGTCGAATCCGATGAGGGAGATAAAGCTCCAGAAACTGGTCCTCAACATCTCCGTCGGAGAGAGCGGAGATCGTCTTACCAGGGCCGCTAAGGTCTTGGAACAGCTGAGTGGGCAAACGCCAGTGTTCTCCAAGGCAAGGTACACTGTTCGATCCTTTGGCATCCGGCGTAATGAAAAGATTGCATGCTATGTCACTGTTAGGGGGGACAAGGCAATGCAGCTATTGGAGAGCGGGCTCAACGTGAAAGAATGCGAACTGTTGCGAGGAAACTTCAGTGATACCGGGTGTTTTGACTTTGGTATCCAGGAACATATTGATCTTGGAATCAAGTATGATCCTTCAACGGGCATTTATGGTATAGACTTCTTTGCACTTCTTGAACGCCCAGGGTAGTGTGTGGACCGTCGCCGCAGGAGCAAGTCTCGTGTTGGGATTCAGCACCGTGTCACGATAAAGGATGCCATGAAGTGGTTCCAACTCAAATACGAGGGCGTCATCCTCAACAAGTCTCAAAATATCACCGGCTAGATGTCATGACTCTCCTGCAGAATTTTGAGTCATACATCTCCATTTTTGGATTTTTCTTATTTGGTGCAGACTAGGACCTGGAACTCTCTTCTTCATCTTTTTCAGATAATCTTGATAAAATCTGTGCTGGTGGAAGTATTGCTATTTTCATGGTTTCTAAGTTCGAGTTATGTTATTTTCTTTTCTCTATTTAAATTTGTTTTTTTGCTTTAATATATTTTTCTGCTATATAATGTTTTATTTATATATATATATATTCATGAGATTAAGGGTTATTGTTGATTTCATCAACTTTGGTGCTGTATGTAAGACATAGCGCTCCGTCTTTTTAGAAAATCACCACTGTCTGTCTCATCTCCTCCCCATCCTTATAATTCCCAGTACCGAAAAGGTCGCTACAGCCATTGGTGGAGGCCGGCATTGAGTTCTGTCGTAAGCATCTGGTGGAATCTTCCGGAGAATTGCTAATGGTTGGGAGGAGACTCAATAAAATGAGGTACCCTTGGTGGACTACGGTTTTGTAATTTTAAGGGTGGATCTGAATAAACACGTGTTTGAAGATTTGGGAGATCGTATGTTGTTTTTGGGGGAGAATTTCTCAATGTGTGAAAGGAACTGCATTTATTTTGTCGACGAGCAGGAAACTATCAAGGCAAATATCTATGAGGGCTACCTTCGTGTATACAATCCAGAGTTTGGGAGCATGGAGTCACTTTACAAGAGGCATTGGAACTGGAACTGGCTGTCGCGATGGCCCATCTGTTTCACACCCAAACCTTGGTAAAAGATGAAAAGAAAATTGTGAAACATGAAGAGTTATTTGGATGACTATAAAATCCTTTACTTGTGAAAGGTTTGAGTTAATTTATATATGTATCTTTCTTTCGTGTTTATGCAATGCTAATATGACTTTCTTTCTCCTATAGATACAGATACCTTGTGTCTTCTTTTCTTTTCTTTCATATGACTTTGATATAATTACTTCATGTGAAGTTGAAGTAATCTAGTACCATTCATTTTAAACACGAGATTATATTTGCATGTGTGTGTATTATGGGGATTTACCTTGAAAGTGTTAAGCTTATCTTTTTTTATCAAGAAAACAAAATGGAACTTTGAAATTCAGTGGATTGACCATTAATCAACCCTTTCTTGCTAGGTAAGTAGCAAATTTCACAACCTTACCTACTTGATTCAGCGACTACCGTGGGCCCTGCCTATCATGGGCTGTTAAGTGAATGGATAGTCAAACTACGCAATACATGCACTAGGTTGGGATCTACGGTGGGTTCCACAAAGGATGTGGGTAGCAATTAAACCTTATAGTTGTTAAGTGAATGACCATTGTTTCTGTTTTTGTTTGGCATGCGAGTCTACCTCATAGGATTTCTGTTTTTGTTAGGAGACTCTTGAACAGAGCAACCCCTGTTGATCTGGAAGTGCAAAAACGGAGAATCCCTCTAGCGTCTTGTTGTTCTTGTGGATTGGTCCCTCCATTCAGCTGCCACACGGTGGAATTGCTAGACCATGTGTTCGTCTCCAACCCGGTCGCGTCGTATGTCTAGAACTTTTTCGGTAGGATATTTGGAATACTCTTCTCCTCCTTTGCTGATGTAGATTCCTTGTTGGAGGCCTAGTGGAGTCCATCAACTCGCAGAACATCCCCTCTTCAGAATATCTCCCCATGCATTATTTTGTGGGAACTCTGGAAACCTCACAACGTAGCCAGATTTGAAGGCAATAAGACCTGGGCTCCAGCTATCTGTAAGAAAATCTACCGGTGGATCTCGTCCTTAGCTAAACATTTCCCCTCCCTCCTTTGGCCTCCTCCCCACAGATCTACTATTGTTGAGTTGGGAATTAATGCCCCTTCTCGCTCCATTCAACCAGTTTCTCTCGTCAGATGGCAAAAACCGCTTCAGAGTTGGGTGAAACTTAATATTGACGGTTCGGCTAGAGGAAACCCGGGTCCTTCTGGCGGGGGTGGTATCTGTAGAGATGAAAGGAGAGACCTCGTCTTTGCTTTCGCTTAAGCCTTTAGCCTAGCTTCCAATGTTTACTCAGAATTGAGGGCAATCTATGAGGGGCTACAGATGTGTTTCCAATTTGGCTATCGTCAAATTGCAGTGGAATCGGATTCTAGCCTAGTCGTTGATTTTTTGAATAGTAAAGTTACGCACAGCTGGAAATAGTCTTATTTTTCGATAAGGGAACAAACCGGCTGACGCTATAGCTCTATTGGCCAGCTCCTCTCAGGTGAACTCTCTGATTCGTCAACCTTCTCTTCTTTCGTGGCGTGTCAGGGGGAGTCTTCTCCTGGACAAAGTCAACCTCAGCGCGATTCGCAAGGGACCCCCTTAGGGGGCCTAGTTGCTCCATCTTTTCTTTTGTCTTGCCCAGTTTATGTCTCTTGCCAGTTTATGATAGATTGTTCTCAGGTCCTTTTTTCCTGAGGCAGCCCGAATGTAAATTCCTGTATATTTTGGCTAATGAATGAAATTTGTTTTTTCTATTTTTTTTTTTAAAAAAAAATGATCATTGTTTCTTTAGTGCAACCCATTGGTTAGGGCCCCACTCCCTTGCATAGGTTGGTAAAACAGATGGTGGATATGAATTACATGTATATAACAAGGTCGGTTTCAAATTTGGGCCTACATATGCTTGGAGACAAATAGACATAATGAAGGCTTTAGGAAAGTTCAACTGCGGGCATACAACAACCACTATTCCAAAGGTGTGGCCCAAAATCTATAGCTACACCACACTAGCCTAACATAGTGTTCACTTCCCAAGTGCAGGGTTGTGATGTAGTAATAACTCGGTAAGACCGAGGTCGAATCCCAAGGGACTGAAACTTGTACGTTATCTAAAACTGATCAGAACTAGAACTAGATTAAGATGAATTATAAATCAAGTAATAATTTTGGAATAATTAAGAATTAATTAATCTAAACTTAAGAGAAATCAGAGAAAGAAACAGGGATTCAGAGAATCCACTTATAGAGATCAGGGAGATCTTATGCCTGTTTTATGGAAATTAACTGGACTGTCATTGATCTAGTTTTCAAGAGATGAAATGTATATGAATTAGAATGAATTCCATCACCAAACCATGCCCAAGAGATTATGGCAAACAACAGAATTAAACTAATTACCAACCAATCACATGTATGAAGGTTAGAAAGGGTACCGACATCCGACCATGTCCAGGAGACTATGGTGAACAACAGGGCTTCCTGACGTCATAAACATAAAAAGGAAACGGAAATATTCAAAGCCATTGCAGACCCATTGTAATTTCAGTCACAACAGACCATTAAAAACTAAAAATATTCTCATAATAAAATTAAATCAAAATCCATTCAGTCTAAACAAAAGGCACAAGCATAAATTCTCCCATCTCACTACAAGCTTCACCTCTTAGCCCCAGCTAAGAGGTTTAGCCTAGCATGGTCATGATAAAACTAGGAAAAATATGAAAGGAAAGAAATAAATAGAAAAAAAAAAAAAAGGAAGAAAAAAACTCCCGAAACTGACTTCAACCTCGCCTCCACCGCTGCACTCCACGTCCCCACTTTGGATCTGATTCAAGGCTAAATGAATCCCCATCTCTCTATCTTTCTCCTCTTATATAGGTGATGCAGTCGGTGGACGATGAAGAGAGCTGGAGTCAGCTGCGAAGGCTCCTGCGGAAACTGTTTACGCAGCCAAAAAGCGTGCAAATCACGCCGTGCGTAAGAAAAGGATCCATCCTGCGTTGATTCTTGGTGGGGTCTACTGCATTTGTCCTTTACAAAATCCATACCGTCCATCAGATTCTTCTCGAAAAATCATTCAGGAAGTGATAGTTTTAAATCCAAAATGTAGTGACCTGTGAGATCTTTGCTTCCACCATTCATTATGCGTTTGATCGCTTCCTTCTTGTGTATGCATGCATGGTCGCAGATGGTCACCATGGATACGGTCAAAATTCTTCTCTGGACGCAATAGATGGTTAGGATCAAGCGTTTGGAGCCTGATGGTGTCCCACAACATTCCTCTGTAAGCTATGTTGCAAAACAGAGCTTACGTACTTGACTGTGATTATCGGTGGGCCCCATGAGCACGTTAACTAGAAAATCCATGCCGTCCATTGATTTCAGCAAGAAAATCCGTTAGGAAAGGAGTGATTTTTGGAGCATTTACGGTGTGTTCCACGCAATATTTCACCCCACCGTTCATCTGGTGTTTAACGGCTGAAGACGCACAAACGTTTGCATGGGGCCAAACGGAAAGCTTGGCGAGGGTGTTGGCCGCACTATAGATGTGATGGACGGGTCAGATTTTCCGAAGTCTTGATGTGTGGGGCCCACTACTCGAAAACAGCCATCCGTTTTAAAGACGCTGAAGCTTTTGTGATTTTGAAGAAGATGAGAGTCGGTCAGCGTGCTTGCTGACCGAGCTCCTTGGTGAAGTGCACGACGTATGCACATGTACTCTATATACATGCGACATACACGTGGGGTCCACTATGATGTTTTCAAGAAATCCGCTCCGTCTATCCGTTTTGTCAGATCATTTAAACGGTTGAGACCAAAATTGAAGCATATCCAAAGATCAATCGGGCCCCACTTAAGGAATTAAGGGGCTGATCTGTCCTTTGGGCCACTTACACCAGGATTCATTGGCTGAAATTCAACATTTACGGTTAATTTATGGTCCATTGGCCATGTATGAAGTTTCGAGCTGAACGGATGAGGAAATCCTTGTGATCTTGCATTTTGGACCAATTTCCAGGCCCGTTTTAGGGTGAGTGGCTAGAATTTCTTTGATCTTTGGTATGTGAATCCTCGATCTTGGTCCCATGTAGTCCTGTCTAATGCCTTGGTGATGCCTAAGCGTTAAATCCAAGCTTTTGGCATCCTTTTTCAGTCAACTCTCCTAATCACACCCTGCAACAAAACACGATTAAAATCAGGCGTTAAATAGTATTATGCTCGTAAATCTAAGTAATAAATGGAGTCTAATATGCACTATTTGACCCTCAACACATAGTATGGCAAGACAGATGGATAGTGTGGATTAAATAGATATATATGGAAGTGCCGCATAGCGGGCAGTGTACCAAGGCACCGTGGACATTAGTCCCCACTTTTCCATGTGGTGTGGTCCACCTGAAATCTGGATCGGCCTCATTTTTGGGCCCCGGCCTTAAAAAGATCCAACAGAATGGATGGGCGGTTTGAATCATACATTTGTAAAGTGGTGGGTCCCACGGGTGGACTACCGTGGCCCCTAAAATCTTCGGATTTAGGTGATATTTTTATTTTCTCTTCGCCCAGATCTGTGTGACTTTCACACATGGGTCGGTGGAGAAACGCATCAAATTGGCCTCTACAAAGCTTCGATGGTGGACGTCGGACCACCCTCTCCGCTGTTTTTTTTTTTTTTTTTTTTTTTTGTGAATTACCTGGAATTTCGATCTTCTTTATATTTTGGGCGGAGGTGTACGTTTTTTTGGTTTAGGATCAGTTTTAAACCGTACTTAATTAGGAATGATTTTTAACCATTAAGTCCAACAATTTATGATCGCCTACTCGCCTGACAGTGAGGCCGATCAATAGCTTAGTTGGACCATAATTCTCAGATTAGAGTGTCTACTAATAATCCTTGATATCTTAAATATCGGATTAATTCTAGAAACAATCGTTGATGATTTCTAGGGTTTTTAGCCTAGTTTAGGATAACCTTCAATTAAGTTAAATTACACGGTAACACCCGAGTATTGAAAAGTATGGGCGTTACATCCCCTTCATTGGGAACACGATATATTCATGCCTCCGAGGTTCTTTCCCTGCGGAACCTCTGCACCTCGAAGACGGGATATCATCATCTTCCACTCCTTCTGAATGCTCTGAACCGTCCTGTCGGTCATGGACCTGACTTCTGTGCTGGGTGTAGGAAGAAGCAGCCCTCTGGTCTTGGGCAGCAGGATTCGGGTGAGATCCTGCTACCCATAACTGATGACAAGTGGGTCGATGCTAGGCTGGAGTGCACTGAAGGTAAGTGACTAAATGGATCCTCTCTGTTTACCATTACCAATGAACAAAAACAGAAATGAAAAAGAAAAGAAAAGGCAAAAGAATAGTTTATAACTAACATCCGCAGGCAGTGCTGTGGAATATACCGTTTGCTAATGATAACAAACACAAGATGATGTTAGTTGTTCTGCCATCTTTTGTTACATGAATTTTTGCTGGGGCTGCACGAGATTTTAGTGCATTTCCTCTCATATGAAAGATGCAGTCATGTATTTGAATCTTTGGAAGAAGGTATTGTGACGTGTGCTTCCTCCATGGAATTAAAATGATGTTGTTGATATCTTGTTTTGACAAGAGATTAGTGCCTGCAGCTACTAAACGCTACACGATGATCTTAGCTGCTGCCGATGATGATGACGATGATGATGATCTTATGTAGGTATTGCGTTAGTCCAGGGTCTCACCTAATCCGCTCCCCTCCCATGTGGCCCACATGCAGAGATGATATGACGATCGCTGCCATCTACCTTTTGGGTGTGTATGTAGCTGCTCTCCCAAACTCCTACCATCTGACAATCAAAATATATAATCAGATGGTAGGAAGGAGTTCTGATTGAGTGGATAAACTTTTATAGCCAACCTTTTCTAATTGGGATGACCAAATCAGTCCTTGATTTCCATGATCAAATCAGATGACGATTGTGACCAATTCATTTATCCACTCAATCTTGACCATCAATTTTTCATACTATTGGTCAAATGTTTAAGAGAATAGGTGGTTCAAGTTAATTCTTGGGCATCATTTAAAAGGTTTAGAGCCGTCGATCATGTCCCATGAGTGTATGTATACATATATAGTTTGCGTATATACCGATATAAATACATACACAGATACATGTTTTTTTTTAAATGGAAAGATGATTTTCATTTCAGAGAAGATTTTACAAGAGAGCCTATTCGGGCAGAAGAAAACCAGAGCCAAGGCCATGACTGCCTATCATATTTTATACAGATCGGTTACTAAAAGATGATGAACAAATTAATATTGTAGATCAAAGTTACTTGAATATAGATGAATACAGGCCTATGTGTTACTTCAGACCTAAATTCCAAGTCAGAAGTCATTTCCGGATTCTAATTTGTGGTTGAAAGTAGACCTAAGTACCCGTGCCTGGCTAGAGCAGTACACCAGCACGTGACTTACCCAGGCCAAAGCAGACCTGAATAGACTACAGTACATGTTTTATGGAGCATGTTAAACACCCAAGCTCATTACGCCCCATCATCTTTTATATGTCAAACCTACTCCTTCCATTAGAATGCTTGTGTTCACTGTACATGCAAAAGATCAGCCTCATAAAAGACTGGGCCACACCAAGGGAAATAATGTAAAATTGCACCAAAAAAGGCTGATCTATGTATCCTCCCCCAGTCCTGCTGGTGAGTCACACCTGATGAATGGATTTGATGAATCACATACTCCATCGTGGCCCTACACAACATAGGGTTGGCATCCCATCCCCATTGTTCCCTGTTGTGTGGCCTACCTGAGTTATTGATCTGCTGATTTATTTATTTCCCTTATGGTCCAAGGGCTGCATAAAACAGGTATAGTAGAGGATTCTGAGCTGACCCAAACCACTGGCAGTGCCGGATAAGATGGTCTTCCCCTGGATATTTTTGTGCCATCGTCCATCAGCAACAGGACTTGACATGCAAATGTGGCCTGGACTGCTAAAGCATGAACTGTGCTAATAATAATTCAAAATTTACAACCTAATCATTCCACTACACAAAAAATGATAAATGGAAAATGGGATCTATGGCTTTGGTATCTGCATCAAATTCGTGAATGTTATATGTGCGACCTATGATCTAATGCATGGGAATTAGACAGGCCAAAACAGCCAAACCGGTAGATATAAGTGTAACTGAGGTTGGCAGGCAGCCCATGTCCTTGCGCAAGAAGAGCCCTTGATAGATGGGCCAGTTGATGATGACCAACACCCCACATAGAACAAACTGCAACATCAATGCCTCGACATCTCCGACTCCGTCACCTATGGCCACCCTCTTGATTGCACCAACTAGACACAATAGGTTAGCCATTACCAATGTGGCTAGGACAGTGAACATGGGAGAAGGGGAGCCAAACTCCATGATCTCTTCATCATACCTCTTGGCCACCTCTGCATCAGTTGCCTTGGCTGTGATCACGAATGTTGACTTGGAAAGCCCTAATAACTTGAGTGCTGCATCAATAGTGGCGAAAAAGTAGGACGCGGTCCTTTTATAGAGCCAAATCCGCTGTTGGTTCCACCATGACTCGACTGTCTCTCCGAACCATAGCCCCTCACCTAGGCTGTATGCCTGTTTTGCAATGGTTACATAGGCAAATGGTATGAACCATGGGCTTGAGATCTGAAAGGGCATGAAAATTTTCACCGTCAATGTTAATTCGATCTACACCATTAATTTATGGTGTGGTCTGCACCAATGATCTTTTTATATCTCGAAAATTACTTTTGATCATATAATAGTATTGCATCAATGGTTATATATGTGGTATGTATCCAATCACTGTCTATTGCATTTGAAGTTACTCACCAAAATTTTTTGGGCGATTGTTTTAGAAATTTTAAGACACCGGAAGACATTGTGATTGGATACATACCACACTACAGTATGGTAGGCTGCCTTGTATAGTTTCACTTCATGTCATGAATATGGATTCAGTGTATTGCATTAGTCACCATGAAAACCAGATTGTATCCTACCATTTTGCCATGTACCGGGCCATTTTGGGCCGGTCCTGTTATTCATTGATGAAACTGATTCGGATTGAGCGATATGTACTGGTTCCGGACGATACCATATGGAAGGGAGAAAGAAAGAGAACGAGAGAGAGTCATACCCTTGGGAACAAGGAAATGCCATTGAGAAGCCCAAAGGATGGGACAAAAGCATAAAATAGTGTAGGGAAGGCATTGAGAGCCCATGCATTGCCAGCAGCATAGCCCATTTGAAGTCCTAGCTTTATCTTAAGATGCCCTTGTATGAAGGGACAATGCTTTGTGAGGAATATTTGAAGGTGGCCTTCTGCCCATCTATTATGTTGCACCAATGATTGTAATAAGGTTGTAGGTGCAACACCCAAGAATGCTTTCCTTGTTGGGTTGAGATATATAGATTTCCACCCCCTACATTGAATTGCCAAGCCTGTTATCACATCCTCCGCTGGACACCCATACTTCAATCCCATCTGCATTTATCAGGTACATGAAAGGCTCAAATCAGAGACAGGTAGGCCCCATTACAATTCGTGTCCAAAGTCTCAACTGTACATCTGGAAAGTCCCCTCTTGGATATGGGCTGTCCCAAAAGTCAGCTGTATCTGAAACTTAGGTGGCCGCACCATCTGGAACAGTGCAAAATCAGGCCCCAAATATCTTAAATCATTCAGGAGCCCCACCCTAGTTTTGGAATAGCATGAAATTTTGCGGGAACCCCATCTAACACGGACAACCACAATGGGTGTGTGTGTTTGTGTGTGTGTGTGTGTGTGTGTGTGTGTGAGAGAGAGAGAGAGAGAGAGACCTCTTTTCCCCATTGAGTATTATCCTCAGAAGTGCAACTAGCAAGACCTTTCGCTCTCTCCTCCAACTCCCGACATGATCGACGGCTCTAAACCTTTTAAATGATGCCCAATAATCAACTTGAACCACCTATTCTCTTAAACATTTGACCAATAGTATGGAAAATGGATGGTCAAGATTGAGTGGATAAATGGAGTCGCCAAATGTATGCTGAAGGTCTTCTGTCAGCACTAGGTTGGCAACGGGCTAGGTGGAATGGTAGAGCTTTGGATTTGGTCCAGATAAAGGGTCAGATCAGGTCTGTAAATAGGGTCATGATTATAATACGAGCCTTTGAAACATTACTAATAAGAATCTGGATCCTCTGCTTGTAACAGAAATTTCTGTTTGCTTGCACCGTGATTGGATCATGTCATCACTGACATTATGTTTTACAATATTTTCTATTATTGAGGTATGGGGCTTGAATGAAAAGGCTCGTTACTAAATGGGCCAGGCCTGGCTTGACTTCTTGGCAGTTAATAGTCGGGTCCAGCTCACGCTGACCATGACCCGGCCGGTTGCCACCCCTAGTCTGCACGTGTTTGCAAATACAAGCATGTAAAGATTACCAATGCGTTCAAAGCACCAGCTTTGAAGTTGTGGTGGTGTTGAGGTCTCTTCTCACGTGACATGTACACGAGTGTTGGCAATGCCGATCCTTCCATGTCCACAGCATTCGGGTTTCCCCCGTCAATTAATATCTGATTTTTTATTAGAAAGACCAAAAAACGATTAGATGGTTGTGACTCATCCACTGATGATATGGTACATATATATGTTCATCCAGACCGTCCAAAATGTCAGATTCAATGTATGAGAAACATATCCTGAAAATAATACTGATGAAAAGAATCCTGACCATCCAACGAGTGGCTGTCAAGGATGGTTAAAAATAAGAATGTCAATTATCCCAAATGGGACCCACGATTTTGATGTCTGAATCAATAAAGTTGCACGCCACCTGTTCAGAAGATATGTCATAACATTTAAAAAATGCTGGTGAAGTATGGACGCCGATTGCTAGGGCCCTCTGTGTTATATTTCTTATCCATGCCGTGCATCCGTTTTTCAAGCTCAATTGAGGGCATGGCAACAGAATTGAAGAATATCCAAAGCTCAAGTTCACCACACCACGGTAAACAGTAGCGATAATGTAGTCCACCGTCGAAACCTTCCCAGGGCCTAGAGTTATGTTTATTTGTCATCCAACCTATTCATAAGGTCACCCAGACAAATTAAGGGAAAACATTAAATCAGCTTCATCCAAAACTTTTGTAGCCCTACAAAGTTTTCAATTGTAGGCATTCAATATAATTTCTGCTGTTTTTTTTTTTTTTTTTTGATGTGGTCCACTTGAGCTTTGATATTCTTCAATCCTGGGCTCGTCCACTTAAATGACATCTAAAAATGAATAAACAGTGTACATTTTTGCATTTGATGTCTTAAATCGAGTTAGATACAGGACATATCGATGCCATCGACAGACTATTCGATGACATCGAACAGTGGTTGATCCCATTTTTCAGATTTTCTCTAGTTGATTGTTGGACTAAATGGGTGCTTTCTCGATGTCATCGATGAATGTTTGAGTCATCGAAGCTTGGTTCGATGCCATCGAAGATGGATCGATGTAATCGGAGAAAATCGAATTTTCATGTGTTGTCTCTGGACTGTTTTGGCATTAGTTCAATGCCATCGAAGGTTTAGTATCAATGACATCGGAGTGTGTTCGATGCCATTGATTGGATTGCACCGAATTTTGTAGATTTGCAAATATATGAAATTTGTTTCCGATTTTGTTTGAGATCCTTCCCAAGGCTATATATATTGTTGTTAATAGGATTAAAAGCTATTACTAGGGTTTCTAATTTGTCCAAAGGATTTTAATGGTGTAGTAAAGGTGAGATTCGAAGTTGTTCGAATCGGGTAAACTCTTTCTCTTTGTAATTTCTTCTTTCATGGTGAACATCTGTCACTTTATGTCATGGCTTTTTCTACGTTAAAATTCAGAATGTTTGCATTGTACTTATTTGGTACGATTAGATTACTTGATTCATCTGTGCATGCTTTCGCAATCCCCCAGCATAGATAAGAGACGTATGGTAAAGAGTGGTATGGTGCATGGCAATCCACATTCCAAGCTATTGACCCAACTGTTGATGGAGCACACCGCTGACTCAAATGTTGATGGAGAGCACTACCTAAAAACTACTCCAATAAGATAATATTAATTATCTGATATTTCCCTTCAATTTGAACCGGGCAGTGTTTCACACTTAACCTTCAATTCAACGGCCATATAAGGATGGTTAAGATTACTTGATCATTGCGATTTTAGAGATATGATCCATGCAAATGAGGCCCACATATTTGGACAAGCTCTACCTCATTACCACGTGCGAACGGGTCATGGTGCACAAATAGCATAAGAGTGACGTCTACCCCAGGTTAATATGTGATAACAAAATGAAACTTATGAGTTACAATGAGCCTGTTTACCTGGCTGATTAACAAATCTCATATGTCTACCCCAGGTTAATATGTGATGACAAATCTCATATGTCCTTTCGTAGTGTCTCCCTCCTTTCCTGGCTGATTAAAGGTCGCTTCCTTTTAAATAAGGCGGGCCTTGGTTCTATTCGACAAAGAAAATACTCCTCTGCACAGCATAAGATGGGCTGTCAGCTAAGTGCAGCTGCCTGCCTGAAACCTTAGGGCCTGTTTGGCCAAGGATTAGGTGGGATGGGATTCAAAAAACGTAATTATTACCCATGGCAAGGGTTGTTCCCTCTTACCGTGGGATAAGCTTAACTCCCTACTTTGTTTATAATATGGTGGTACATTGAAAGGATATACCCACCATCATTTGAAACTATTGAGAATAACACACGTGTTATATCTAAACCGTTTATTTATTTTGTAACCTTATTTTATGGCATGGGCTTAAAAATGAGGCAGATCCAAAACTTATGTGGCCCCAAAGAAGTTTTCAATGGTAAGTATTCAATCCCCATTGCTTTCTATGGTGGGGTCTACTTGAGCTTTAGATCTACCTGATTTTTTGGCCCATGCTCTAAAATGATCTCAAAAAATGGGTGGACGGTGTGGATATAGCCCACACATCATGGTCGGACCTTCACAACTTGCTAACATTGAGTGAAATTGGCACGGGACATAATACGATTCCATCTAACCTACTTCCAAGCTGTTCCACTCTTCCCAAACATGGAGTGGAATTGGCACAGGACCAGACGCAATTCCATCCCACCTAAGCCAGTCTAATCCAGCCGGCCAAACAGGCCCTTAGGTTGTATGGTTTACTTCTTCTATGGGATTTGATGGGCCAATGGCTCATCTTTGTTTAAAATATAAACTTTAAAAAAAAAAAAAAAAAAACAAAAATGAGCCTGTTTGGATCTCCGAAAATGGAGTCAGTGTTTTCAAATTATGTAAAAAATAAAAAATAAAAGAAAATCTGAAATCTCATTTTCTAAAAATTTCTGGTTTTATTTCCTTACTCTTTAACTTAAAAATTGTAACTTCCACTTACAAGGTAAAAGTAAAAAGCAGCCTATCCATCCACCAAGGGCTCCACATGTTAGCTCGGTATGCCATCGACCATCTTCAAGTACCTTATCCTTGTCCATCATCCAGAGCACCACATGTGCTAATGTCAACAAGTGCCAACGTTCCACATGTTCAACCTTTTTTTTTTTTTTTACATACTTTTTTTTTATTATTATTATTTTTATTTTTACACACTCACGAAACCCCGCATACCCACCAACTCACACCACAGTGGAATTTTATCACAATGGGTACTTTATAAAACTCTTGCGACTCTACCACTAAGGCATAAGTAATAAACCTTATCATTGAACTTAAAAGCACTCCACGTGTCAATGCAATACATGTGTTACCGTTAAGTGCCCCACCTGGCAATATGCCACATGTACGACATCTGGCATGGCCATGCTCAAGCACCTGACAATACTGTATTGCACATGCCATTATACAAGTTTGCAACACGTGCCAGTTTGTCTTCAAATCCCCTGCATGTCTATTCATACATCATATATCACTAATATCTTCAAGCACTCCACGTGTGTTTTTTCACTTTCAAGCAGCCAGCAAAAGTAACAGTCCAAGTGCCAAATCTTTTACACCATACATGTGCTTTTATTCTTAAGTGCAGTTTCCATCGTTTTGACAAACAATGGACATGAGATTCTTTTTTTAACAATTTTATTGGAAGACAACTGGGGGAAGCAACTTCTTCCTTCCACAATTTCTCGAGAATGTTGTTTTGTAGCTCTTGGAGATTGTTTCCTCAAAAAAAAAAAAAATTTCTTTTTCAATTGATCCAAACAAGAGAATTCATATCCTTGTGTTAGGACTTTAGTGCTACTAGTGGCGTTGTGATACATGGACAATCCAATCGATCATTGATCCTCACCATTCATAGGTCCAGCACACAATTCATGGATTTTCATGCAAAATTCACTCAGATCGGATGATTCTAACTACCAGGGTACGATAAAAGGACGGTTAAGAATATTTATTTGAAAAATGGCCCTATAAAGACTTTTATACATCTCTTTAGGCAATCCTAATCATCTCATCCATAGTTTGCAAAAAAGATGTATGTGGAAAGAAGGCCAACTTATAGAGGTACTGTGGAGCATTCCATCCATGTGTTTACTAAACAGATTTCTGTGAAAGGAAGACCTATCAGTAAAGTTAGGCATGATATGAGTCAATACGAACCAAGTAGATTTTACCCAATCCAAACTCAAACCAAGTTGGGTCCGAGTCACCCAGTATCTCGACTCGACTCAACTCCAAATCTGACTCGGTACTGACTCAATTGGATCTGAAACCCAACTCTCTCTCTCTCTCTCTCTCTCTCTCTCTCTCTCTCTCTCTCTCTCTCTCTCTCTCTCTCTCTCTCTCTCTCTCTCTCTCTCTCTCTCTCTCTCTATATATATATATATATATATATATATATATATATATATATATATCTATTTGTGTAATGCAACATCCATAAATACATGAGAAGGATAAGGGTATTTTGGAAAAGATTCAGCTATACGAACAATATGCATTTGGCAGTTCTCATATTGTATTTTAGCTATTTTAACTGATGGAATGAAGATTTTCATTTTTTTTTTCATGGTTTCCTCAACGGAGGACAATGAAGATTTGATTAATATGATAAGGTCCACTCGTGTTGTAAATGGCAATTATTGCCTTTGATGATTTGTCCATTTTCTGAGTCCTCTTTCTTTGGATTTCTTTTTTTTTTTCTTGTTCTTTACTTGTTTGTTTGGTGAGAAGGACAGATTGAATATGATTCACATAACACACGTGTAGCATTTGTGGGTGGGCCCATACATGGCCTTGGTCCACAAATGGTTACTCACCACACCCGACATGACTCGGTGCTGACTCAACCCAGCTCGGTCCCTGTGACCAGGTTGGACTCGGTTCTGGTTAGTCCAGGCTAGACCTGGACTCCGATCGGGTCAGGCATGCTGGACTCAGTATCGAGTCGGGTCTATTTCAAAATTAGGTCGGGTCGGGTCAGCCCTAACTCAGTCTGACTCGACTCGATGCCCAGCTCTACCTATCAGTCCAGTTTTTAGTTGATGGCATTTATACAAGGGGCCCGACAATCTCGATGGTTCAATTTGAACGTATGCCATGTGCATGAACATCACATTCCACAAAAATGTCATTGAGGTTTACCTGAACAATGGCCTGATGATTGCGCGTAGTTACCACCGAATTCCACTCGGAGAATCCTTTGTGCTCAGTTCTGATTTCTTCCGGGACCAAACCCAGCTTAATTATGGTTTCGACCCGATTGACCATTTTTTCATACAATTCCTGTAGAAAAGAAAAAAAAAAAAAATCAAAAACCTTTTGTAATCGAGCATGCTTTCTGCCCAAATTAGATTTTCTTACTCATCAACAGTGTAAAATTTTGAGGGGCCTAGCTACCGTCATCAGATCTAGACATCTTATTAGGTGCCCATCATCAACAATTAATGTATAATTTTGTGGGGCCTAGCTACCGTCATCAGATCTAGACATCTTATTAGGTGCCCATCATCAACAATTAATGTATAATTTTGTGAGGCCCACGTGAATGCCTTTTCATACTCTCCCCTTCTAAATATAACTTCACTAGTCAAAAGTTAACCTTAAGACCCGGCTGCAATTAAAAATCAAAACTATACAAACAACAAATTACTTATATTCTTACATATTTATGATTTTAAATTAAGAAGAATCTTGAGCTCATTAGTGGCTAGACCAAATTAGACAAATAGATAAGCAGTTCAACATTGCCACCGACAAAGACAGTGCATGGCCATTTAGGCCGTTAAACATTGACTCATAGATGTAAGGATGTAGGGCTTGTTTTGTTGCCACTTAAAAATGATTTCAACTCATTTTAATTAATTGTAATAATGCATTAAAGATTATTAATAATGCTTACCAAAAATAAATAGAGCTTTTGACATATACTACAATCCCATTTTTGTTATGCATAAATAATCCCTACCTTTTTAGCATTGTCCAATAAACCCTTTGCTTTTTATTTTTGATTATAAAACATTATATATATGATTAACTTTTATCAATGTTGACTACTAAGGTTGACCATTGATAACGTAAAATAATGCTTTTGTTCTTAACTTTGTAGAGACTATGGAGATTTTTGTTTTTCGGGAGATCCAAATTACTTAGTTGTGGACCCTAATATGGTCAAATGTTTTGGACATCCAATAGTGGGCCATGATATTTGATTTAAACTATTTAAATGGTAGAATAAAATTTCCCAGTTCATGTTTACATAGTGACAAAATAAGAATTTTCTTATTTCTACGAAGTTAAGGGCAAGAGTTTCATTTTATATGGTCAACAGTCAAATTTGGTGGGTAACAGTCTTCTCAAACCATCAATAATACCAAAAGTAAAGCATATAATATATTATAACTGTATAATATTAATAACACTAAAAATGAAAAAATGTTATTTGACATATAATATAAAAAAAAAGGAAGCTGCACTATGAAAAAATAAAAGGACAAGAAATATAATGGGTTTTTACCTTAAAATTTTGGGAGCATATGATATTCTCATAACATTCTTTGGCTAAGTATATTTACGAAAACAGTCCTCGAATCATACGGATGAAGGATGAAAAGTCAAAATTACCACTGATAGGAATACTTTTGCTGATTAGGAAGCCCCATCTTCCTGTCCAAAGTTTTCAAAAATTAAAAGCTAAGTTGACTCTAACTTGTTGTATTTTTGAAAATTCAATCTGATTAGCAATTATGTTACTTAATTTTAGGCGTAGGTATCAAAAACAAGCCCAAATCCATGATTTAGACTTTGTTTTTCTTTCTTTCTTTCTTTTTTTTTTTTTTTTTTTTAAAGGAATTTTATTAGACTCAACTATCAATAGACATTGAGGAAGAGCCCCACAAAAAGAAAGGGGCAGGGGAGGGGGGGTGTATTCTAAACTCCTCAGCATTCTCCCCTTTTAATTTTTCTGCTTTTGATCAATCCCACACCAGCATTGTCTAAAGCTAGGGATCCCTTTTTTAACAGCTCTAGGCAGGTCAGTTCTATTTCAATAGATCTTGTTGGGACATCTTTGGCTGGCCATTATTGTAAGGTCGGCAACTGCATTGCCCTCCCAAAAAGTATGAGAAAAAACAAGAGTGATTGACTCTTTTATATATTGGATGATAACCAAACGGTGTTGAATCTACAAATTTAGAGACCCAAGTGTCAGTCTCAATAACTATGTTGGAATATAGCTTAATCCGTAATTTTAATTAGATGGACAATATGATTGGAAATAGCGTACATTGCAATGCCCAACATCCTACTTCCGTCCGTGTGACTCACCTGATTCATGGATTTCTTAGGCCCTGGGCTGAAATGTTTTTGCGAAATATCATACCCTCCTAGGAATGTTTTTGGATAAACCTAAATATATTCTTTAATACAAAATTACAACTAAACCCCAAATATAATCTTTAATACAATATTACAACTAATGCCCCAGTGAATATGTTAGAATATGTCATAAATATGTAATCTACAGCATGTAAAGCCGGCCACAATTCGAAACTCATATGCTAAGATAAACACAGAGTTCCACCATTGGGCTTTTGATTCCTGAATTTAGATCGACGCTGATATTCTTTAGTCTGTAGTATTCTAACCTTTGATCAGACAATCATGACCGTCCAATTTGTGAACTATCAAATTTTTTATCTATGCCATTGGGCTACACTGCTGTTGTATATATAGCGCATCAGATGAACGGCCAATGAATGTTTACATTTTTCATTCCAACCATCCATTTGACCACCACTAATTGAACATCTATAACTGTTATAGTTCGCTATAATTTTGCAAAAGTTCCTGGAAATTCTTGTTCCCATTGGACCATGTGTATCTATATTACATTAGATGGGTCTCTCAATTCAAGAAATGAGAGGATCAAACCATTTTTCCTACTCTATTTCAAATTTGATAAATGTTAATCTCTCAATCGGAGAAATAAGAGAATTGAATCATTTCTTCTTACTCTTTTTTAAATTTGAGAAATATGGGTTGGCCGTATATTTAATTATAATTTGATGATTCAATGTATCCCTCCCTGATGTAGAGCGGGTCGCGGACAGTTTCATGGCCAAGATGGATCAGAAAAGGCCTGCTTGATGACAGAAGTGATCCAGACCGTCGGACTTTAGATTGAGCGTATCTCGCAATTCAAAATAAGTTATCTGACGTAAAATATATGATTTTGGGGTAGAACGAGCTACTTTTGCCAACCAACCCCACTACGCCAGGTTGCGCAGCCCGAATTTACGAAAAACCTCCTGATCGAAGGTCGTTTTCTTGTTTTATTTTCATTTTTACTATAAATAATAAGTTTTAGTTTGATTATAACTCTTCATCCGTTGGGCTTTAGGAGTTGTGTCCAACATGAAAAGTCCTTAGAATAATTAGGAGAACGGTTTGATGAAGCCAATTAGGACACTTACTATTTTTGGCTAAAAACCTTGTGCACTAGTAGACATCATGACCATCTATAAATAGTAAGTTTACTATTTGTAGTAAGTCATGGATTTTAAGAGTTTTAGTTGTAGTTTAATTCTAATTTTTTTCTTATTGCTTGGTACCCTTATTTAAAGAGTTATGAACTCATTTTTATTCATTCATTGATTAATTTCAAATATTATTAGAATTTATTTCTATTTTCCTACTTTCTTTCCTCGTGGATTCAAGAAGTCTCTGTGAGGAGTCCAGGTGGTGATTGACCTCATCACGTTCATCCCTGCGTCACTCCCGTAGGAAATCTAGCTGTGGTCCCTCCATGGTAGTAATGACAATCATTTATGACCGTGAGATCATTATAAATTTTAGGTTGTGGTCCATCC
Organism: Magnolia kwangsiensis; assembly: GCA_037074715.1. NCBI lineage: Eukaryota > Viridiplantae > Streptophyta > Magnoliopsida > Magnoliales > Magnoliaceae > Magnolia > Magnolia kwangsiensis. The sequence goes on from CM073582.1 coordinate 97,763,554, forward strand.
ATGATAGTAATGATAATTTGTACCGTCTGCACTGGCATACGTACTTTACAGTCAATAAATAATGTGGAAGACATTTTACCTTGATGTGCAGCCATTCGTTGGCCTGTTGTGTATCATGTGGCTCAGATGTTGTGCTAAAATAGGACGCTGGTGATCTTGGGTCCACCTTGAATTTCTTGCAAAATGGGATCCAATGCTTCGAGAAGTTGGACGCCTTTAATAGTGCGTAGAATGTCAGATCTGACCCACCATCATCGGAGAGGTAGATGCTCAGCTTCTCCGGCGGGTAATCGTAGGCCATGACTGAAAGAACGGTGTTGATCACTAGGGTGGGTGGTTCTATTGTGGGGTCCGCAGTGCACACAAAAATGTCCACCCCTGGCAATCGATCTTCATATCTGCACCGTTAAAGATGGACAAAAGAGAGTTACTAAGATGGAAAATGGAATTTTATCCCATCTACCTTAAAAATTTCTCTTAGAGTTGTCTAATTCCAACAATCACGGTTGTGATCTGCCGGCTGTAAGAAGTGGACCATTGACCTTCCACAGCATATGTGATGTCTCCCTGGTGTGTGTCATATACCACAGTAGTGTGGCCCACGGCCCACCTGAATCATATATAGTTCAGGCTGAGTTTTCGCCTCAACGCCTAACATCAACGAGCTCCCAACGCATAGAAAGGAGGATATTGGATGATCAGAAAGAATCTCCCGTGGGCCCACATGCAAAGATGAGAGGATAATCATAACCATCTATCTTTTGGGTGTAAAGAATATGTATTAATTCACCCACTCTGAAACTCCCACTTTCTGACCATCGAAATATGTAATCGGATGTAGAAGAAATAATATAATATATATACATGGGAGATGGATGGTCCCAATAAGCCGACCATCTTCACATGGACTGACCAAATGATATGAGAGACGGACTTAAAGAAATGATGGATGCCTATATATATATATATATATATATATATATATATATATATATATATATATAACAATGCAATTCAACTTATGTATTATCATAATCAGTGTTTTTAACTAGCAGGAGGAGTATGTTGTGCAGCGTTTAACTCTTTGTAGCGCGTAACATAAGCTATATGATACTTTAATTTTTTTAGTTCTAATATAGAAAAAATATGATAAACAATAAGAAAAAAAAAAGTAAAAATATATGAAAATGCCTAAAAAATTATTTATTTTATCAAGTTAAGCATATTCAAATAGGTTATTAATTATCAATTATCAAAAGTCAATCCATATATATATATATATATAAAGTCATAAACCAAATTAAATAATAATCACAACAACTTTCTAACTAAACCACTTTATTTTATTTTTTTGAATTAAACTACTTTAATTAATAATGTCTAACTAAAACCATAAGTCATAACTCACAAGTATGAAATGAAATAAAAATCCCAAAAGTTAAGAATATTAAGTATAATACAGATGTCTTCTATGCAAAGACGGGTTTTTGGAAACCCTCTTTTGAAATTCTTTTTATTTTAGGTTTAGTTTTAAAAGATTTTTAGCGTTTGACTATCACACCAACTTTAACAAAAATTTACTATCATTTTAAGTGAAAGTAAATGAAGAAAAGTTTTGTTTTAACTTAATATTTTAAGTTTTTTATAATATGAATTATATATTATTTTTAACAAACAAAACTAAAAAAATAAAATAAAAATAAATGTTCACAACACTCCTTAAAAATAAATAAATACACACACACACACACACACACACACACATATATATATATATATATATATATATATATATATATATATATATATATATATATACACACACACTATAGTGTACTTTACAATATATATAGTGTACTTTACAAACGCTATACGCTACATAACTATCACCCAGACCCTAGTAGCACATGCTATAGGAAATTTATGCTATTTAGCTACATTGTGTTGCGTCACGGTTATCCAACACTATGTAGCGTATGCTGCTACTACAGTGTGCATGATACTGCTATCACATGAGCACTATTTGAAACATTGATCATAATATATACATGCAAGTCTTATATCTACGTACAAACATTACGTGCATTTATATATGTATAACATTCATGTACCAATTCATGTAATGGTAATATGATAATAGGTGTAGTATGGAAAATAGAATTGGTTGAAGATTAATATAATATTATCCCACCCAAAACAATTGCTTAGCCCATGATATATATTGTACTCAACCTACTCAAAATCTTGGAAGAATCAGGATAGGTTGGCTTAACGTTTACTATCATTAATTAAACAATATGTATATCTAAACATATATAATTATATGTCATTGGTAATTGTAATGTAATGGTTTTTTTTTTGTCTCGGGAGGCATGACCGAATATTAAAATATGGAAACACTTGCACAACTTTACACGGTTCTACTTTCGCTGAGTAGATATAGAATGACTTCTTTTTGGATAAAATCCACCCCATCCATCAGGTGTGCGTGTGTTTGCTTGTACTAGGCCCAGAAATCAGACGATTCAACAGTTAGGTGGGCCATAACATGGACAACAGTTGAGATGGAAAGTCCTACCATTAAAATCGTCCAAATTTAGTTTGGGTTCCACTATGGTATGTATATGCTATCAAATCCACTCACCCGATGCGCCACACCAGGATAATTTTTTTTCCCAAAATCAGTACATTTTAAGACATACATCACGGTGGCCCCACAGAGCTTTGATAGCAGCTAGCTGGCTGGTGTTGGGGTCATCAGCTAAACCGCATGGTGTCAAAGCTGTGTAGGACCCACCATGATCTATCTGTTTTATCCACACCGTCCATCCATTTTTTTCAGTTCATTTTATACATAAGCCCAAAAAATGAGACAGATCCAAAGCTCAATTGCACACCACACCACAATAAACAGGGGTTTAATGCTTACGGTTGAAAACTTCCTGTGGGCCACAGAAGTTTTGGATCAAGTTGATATCGAATTTTTCCCTTCATCCTGGGGTATGTAATGTTACAAACAGGCTGGATGGAAAGTAAACATTTCGGTACGTCCCCAATAAGCTTTCAATTGTAAGCGTTCAATCCCCACTGTTCATGTGGTGTGGTCCACTTCGGCTTTGGATCGGTCTCATTTTTGGGCTCACGCCCTAAAATGAGCTGGAAAAATGATGGCGTGGATAAAAGAGAAAAATCACGATGGGGCATAGATCTTTGACACCAGCTATCTGGCTAGTGTTAGGATCACCAGCCAAACCGCGTCATTGCCTGAGTCCTCAGCCCAATGACAACCTGATCTAGGGTTGGGTTGAACATTTCCTTCTTGATCTCAACCCAACCGTCCTGACCCAACCTAAATTTGAGGTTGGGCCAGTTGGGTTTTGTTAGAGATTGACCCAAGTTGCACTGCTGGTGGAGAACGGGTAGAATAGTGCGTACCTGTGGGAAAGCCTTTCTTTGAAGGTAGAACGATAGACAGGCCTCCAACGTGCTGATTGAGTGAGAATCCAATAGAAACCAAACCAAATCTCAGCTCCAAACATACCAAACCATGCCCACCTCACTCCCTCTTTTGGAACATGAGTTGCTCTGTACACCCAAATCATACAAACGCCCACAAATACCGAAATTGCATACATCTTACATGCAATCCTGCCCTTTGCTTCCTTAGTTTCAAAGAGAGGTGCATATCCTTCTCTTACCATTTTCTCTCTCAGCTGTGGGCTCTCTCTCTCTCTCTCTCACATATTTGTGGGGGTACGTGCATATATAGATGATATATAGAAAAGGAGGTCATAAGTCCATTCGGTTTGACCATAAGTCTCAGTCCATCCGGTGGATGGCTTCTATCCTTCTATTTATGTGTGACATCTAACCCGTACAATATATTGGCCCCACCGTGAAAATCACTTGGTGAAAAAATAAGCTGTGTCTACCCAATCTAGTGGACCACAATTGTATTTTTCTATTTATCAATGGATAGATATTGTCTTCTATGGTGAGGGTAAAGTGATCCTCCTGGTGGGCCAATCTAAGGAATCGATTAGATGTGGCGTGCACTTAATAGGGTGGAAGTATTCTTCTCGGTGGACTGTACCTCGTATGTCCAACCAATTGGACCTATCCAAGGACGTTAAGCATTCTGGGGCTTTCGCTCTCACCAACTTGGGCTTTGACGGGGTGAGTTCGATTGGGAAGAGGACCCAAGTAGTGAAATGGATTAATCCGAGAAGACACTAGATAAAAAAATTAATGGCGATGATTCATCCATTGGTAACCCAAGCCTTTCTGGGGGAGGCAGCGTGGGTAGATGTAGTGAGGGAAATTTTCTATTCGCCTTTTCTTTAGCCTATGGTTTAGGCTCTAATACCCGCACCAAATTCAAGGCGATTTGGGAGGGCCTATCTTGGTATGCAGATTTGAGTTTCTCTAAGGTCGAAGTGGTGATCGACTCTAAATCCACAGTTACGATTCTCTCCAAGGATTTGGAGGTTGCATGGTCCATTTGCTATTGGAAGGCGAGGGTTAAGGTGCTTATGGGAGCACTAGAGGTTACTTTCACTCATACTCTAAGGGAGGCAAATGCAGTGGCAGACGACCTAGTTTGGAGGGGTAGTGTGACCCAGACCAGTACTTTCTTCCAAACTCATGCCTTGCTACCTAGATCCACTAGGGGTCTAATTTTTATGGATAAATCGGGCCTAGGTTACATGAGGGATGTGTAATTATTCCCCTTTTTTTGTTCCTTTCCTTTGTTTGTTTCGTTCTTATGATAGGTGGCCCTTTCTATTTTTGTTAGGGGGGGCTGCCCAAATCCATCAACAGAAATGAGATTTCCAAAAAAACAAAAAAAAGATAATGGAGTTGGGATTATGGTAGGTCTATCGCCCTACATGGCTACTTGGAAGGTTACACGTCAATCAGGTCTATCAATGTGCTAAGAGTTGGCATAGATGGATGATTTCCCAAAAAGTCACACCTGCCATACTATTCACACCTGGTCTAGCACAATCCACATTGATCAAGAAAAAGCCCCCACGTATATGCATTGGCACACTCACACGAAAGATGGGATTGAAATGTACTTATGTCAAGAGATTAGATTGCCACCCTTCTCTCTCAATGACACGGCCTAACAAAAGTAGTGCAACGATCACGGTCCTACCCATGTATAGACCACAAAAGGTAGTACGGGTGTGTGACTAGTTTATGCTATATATGTATGACTCATAGTGTGCTAAGGTAGCTTCCCAAAGACTTATTAATGCCAGATTCCTCGTAGTCCAACATATGCACAGTATAGACCCTAAATCCGACCAAAAGAAAATTTTCTTTTCAAAATAATGTTCAAAACCTCTCAAAGGCAATAAGGAATTAGGCATATATAAATTTTAATAAATTATTCAAAATTATAAGCAAATCTCATATAAGACGTATTGTGCAATAAGGATTTCAAATCATAATAGGATACAACTACTGAGTAATTGAAAGATTGACACTAAACCACAAGACTTATGCATGCCAATGTCTTCCATAAGTCTAAAAAAGGAGGGTTAAATAAGAGCTTCAAGCCCTCACTAACAACAACCAATTAATCTCTCTACAACTCTATGCTATTTATCTCATTCTCCTTCATGGTCATTTATTAATTTTAGCTTTTTAAATTAGTCACTCCACTTGTCTAGCCATACTATAACAAATCTAGCTTAGAATCGTCATTATTCTAATGCCATTATTCCCTATGGAGATTCGTGTCATTATTCTAAAGCCATTATCCTCCTTGGAGATTCGTTCCTTTGCACCTTAATTTGTTTGATCCCATAGAGCCTGGGTGATGCAAGGATGAACGTGATTAGGATAACTACTTTAAATCCACGGGGCTTCTCTAGACTCCTCACAAAGGCTTCTCGAATCCACGAAGAAAGAAAGCAAAAAATAAAAATAAATTCTAATAAATTTAAAATTGATTAATTAATTTATAAAAATGAGTTTACAATCCTTTAAATAGGGATATCAAGCAATGAGAAAGAAATCAGAATCAAACTACAACTAAAACTCTTAAAATCCGCAACTTACTATAAATATCATGATGTCTACTAGTGCGCAAGGTTTCGACCAAAAATAGTGAGGGTCCTATTTGGCTTCACCAAATCGTAATTATTCTAAGCTCTTTTTACATTGGACGCAACTCCTAAAGCCCGACGGATGAATTTACTATTTATAGTAAAAATAAAATTAAAACAAAGAAATAACCATCGATCGAAGGATATTTTGTAAATCTGACTTGCACAACCCGGCGTAACAGGGTTGGTTGGCTAAAGTAGATTACACCTGATAACTCATTCCTTTCCCACGGGCAATCCGCATCCTTCTGGTTATACCGGCGTGGACTTGAGGTTGTAGACACGCAGCTACAGTTCTCAAACCAGGACAAACCACAGGTGCCAAATCAGCACGTGTAAAAGATCAAGAATGTGCATCGAGTGGGAACGTAGTTATTGTGTCCTAACCCAAGCACTAGGGCTGACCTTGTGGGCCACATGCGTATAATGTGGACCGTTGGTTATACCTTTTTAAGCCGTCCATTTCCTCACAACATGTGGCGTAACCGTATGATATACCAAGCAAATATGATATCGAGACGAGGCTACAATAGTGGTGAATCCTTGCACGTGTTCCATGTTGGCACGTGGTACTGTATGCTTTTCTGCATTTCGCAAGGAACTCTCCTCGCGGAGGAATTCGAGGCGGATGGCAATATACAAGATCTACTAAAATTAATACACGTGGAGAGAGGCGGGAAGTGTCCGTCGTAGACCTGGAAAGGTGGTGGATTAGATGGAAATCGGATTGGGTACCCTTTTGTCGTACTTAGTAAACTGTTTTGGGCTATTGTAAATGTATGTGGTTTATCCACGCCATCCATCCGTTTTTAAATCTCATTTTAGGGGTTGAAATCAAAATTGAAGCATATCAAATGCTCAAGATGACCACACTATAGGAAACAGTGGGAATAATGATTTCTACAGTTGAAACCTTCCCACGGCCCACGGTGTTGGTTATTTGTCATCCAACTTATTCGTGAGATCACACAGACATTGATGAAGGGAAAACACAAATATCAGCTTAATCCAAAACTTCTGTGGTGCCTAAGAAAATTTCAACAGTAGAAGTTCAATTCACATTGTTTACTGTGAGTGGTTCAGTTATGCTTTGCATATGCTTCATTTTTGGGCTCAAGACTTAAAATCTAAGGACTTTAAAATATTGGTAAATTGGACGGAGGGAATAGATAAAATATATAAATCATGGTGGGTCCCACAGAGTTTACTTATTACCCTTAGCCGGGCAATCAGCTTATTATGTATCACTCGGGTAACACCGGAAACGGATTGGCTCCCATCAGCCGGTGGCTGGTGGTCGGTGTTTTGTGTGCCCACCATGATGTATGTGTTTCATCCATTTTTAGGGATCATTTTAAGGTTTGATCAAAAAGTAATAGGAACATGAATCTTAGAGCGTGTTTGGACGAATTTCTGGCAATCCCATGGAATTGTTATATCCAGGGATCTCACCACCAAGTCTGGTTGACATGCTTAGCCAATCCCTACCAATTCGTCTAACCAAACACATCCCAGGCAAAATAGACAGGATTGGGAGGGATTGGGTGGATTTCAAGGTAATGATGGTAATGTGCAATCACATGGGATTGCTATATTCAGGCAGAAGTTCAACGTATCTATTTGGCACGCCCAGCCAATCCCGGGATTGCTCCTTCCAATCCCTTCCAATCTGCCTGTCCAAACACGCCCTCAGTGGACCACACCACAGGAAAACAATAGTGATTGGATATCTACCATTAAAATCCTCCTAAGGCCCACTGTATTGTTTATTTGAAATCCAACAGATTAGGTCATACAGACAAGATAAACGGAAAAAACAAAGATTAGCTTGATCCAAAACTTTTATGTCCAAGTTTTTAATGTTGGAATTTCATTCAACAATGTTTCCTGTATTGTGGTCCAGTTGGGATTGTTAGTCGAGAAGGAAGTCCTGCTGCCCTGTTTCTTCATTTGTTGTGGGCAGTCCATCTTCAGGACGCATGCAGAGCCGTTGGCTTGGCTCCAGATCTCACGCATTATGGTGGTCTGAACTGATTCAGATTGCTGCCTGTTCTTGCTGTATAGCAGAAAATTGTTGATTGGACGGGGGTTTTCTTTGGCTGCTAGTTTTTCCATTGTAAGCACACAAACCTTAGTTTTACCACAAAGAGTTACAGATGATCTTGCCACATTGATTTGCTTTGGATCTGCTCACAACTATATTTGGATTTTTCGCTCAGGACGTCGATATTGATATTCTACAATTGAATCTTTCAAAAAAAAAAGAAGAAGAAGAAGAAGAAGAAGAACGAAATAAAAATTCTGCAATTGGATCCGAAGTTTCTGCCACTAAACCTTTGAATTCAATGTTCTCAAATGTTCTAGACTTGGTGGTGCCGATGGCCAACTTTTCAGTTAGATAATGCTTCTTGGGTCTTGCAAATATTTCTCCCTGATGAATCTTCCAAGTATTTGAAACTAAATCCGCCAGCAATTGTAAGCTCTTTGAACAGTTATTTTTGTTATGCTCCATTCTCTGGTTAGATTATAAGCTTGCATATCTAGTGGAGAAATCTAAATATGGATTCATTTGGAAGTCTGTTTTATCATTCTGCAAAGAAATAAATTGTAGCCAATAGTGGTGCTTAATTAGTTTACTAGGTGTAAATGGGCTAAACCTGGTGTTGGTTTGGCCGGAACTGGTGGTTAGGTTGAGCCTTTTTAGAATTAATTTTTCCTCGATCCAACACTGCTCCAGCCCATTGAAACCCTCTATCTAACCGAGGGAGCCATGATTTTGGGTTTTTAATCATCATATTCACCCACCAACCAACTCATAAGTTTGGGTCCCGAAATTCTTTCTTTCGTCATTCTAATGTTGTTCTTGTCATCCGAACATGGCCATTTGCGTATCTGTTAAACTGATTTCCTTCAACCTAACCGGAATGCTTCTAGGAATTCTGATAATGAAAAGGTGAAGTAGAAAAAGGATTTGAAAGGTTTAGTACCTTCAAAGCCAAACTCAAACAGCTTGGTGGCTGTTCAGCAATGCCAAGTCCCCTTGAATGATGCAAGGCCACTGCATGATGTCAATGACATAGCTAAAGGAGAAGAAAGAGTGAGGATTTCGTTGATAAATGAAATCAATAGTGACCGGTTTCCACCTTCTTTTCACTACATACCACGTAACATAGTCTACCAAAATGCTTATGTTAATTTCTCATGACTTGCGCGAATTGGGGATGAAGATTGTTGTTCAGGCTGTTTTGGTGATTGTTTGTCATCATCTGTACCTTGCGCATGTGCACGCGAAACTGGTGGTGAATATGCCTATACATTAGATGGCCTGATTAAGGAAGAGTTTTTGGAAGAATGTATTTCTATGAACCGTGACCCTGAGAAGCACCGCTATTTCTACTGTAAGACTTGCCCTCTAGAAAGGTCCAAAAATGAAGATCTTCCTAAACCATGCAAAGGCCACCTAGTGAGGAAATTTATCAAAGAGTGCCGGAGTAAGTGCGGCAGCAATAAACAGTGTGGAAATTGAGTGGTGCAGCGAGGCATATCATGCAATTTGCAAGTGTTTTTGACATCTTAAGGAAAAGGGCGGGGCCTTCTGTCGCAGGGATGAATGTGATGAGGTCAATCACCTTCTTCCTCAAGGATAACTACTCCGAATCCACGGAGCTTCTCTGGACTCCTCATAGAGACTTCTTGAATCCACGACGAAAGAAAGCAAGAGAATAGAAATAAATTCTAATAAAATTCGAAATTGATTAATGAATGAATAAAAACGAGTTCAAAACCCTTTAAATAAGGGTACCAAGCAATAGGAAAGAAATCATAATCAAACTACAACTAAAACTCTTACAATCCGCGACTTACTATAAATAGTAAATTTACTATTTATAGACGGTCATAATGTCTACTAGTGCGCAAGGCTTTTAGCCAAAAATAGTAAGTGTCTTATTTGGCTTCACTAAACATTCTCCTAATTATCCTAGGCACTTTTCATGTTGGACACAACTCCTAAAGCTCAACAGATGAAGAGTTATGCTCAAACCAAAACTTACTATTTATAGTAAAAATGAAAATAAAACAGGGAAACGACTATCAATTCAGGGGTTTCTCACAAATCCAAGCTGCGCAACCCAGCGTAGCGGGGTTGGTTGGCTAAAGTAGCTCGTTCTACCCGAAAATTATATATTTTATGTCAAATAACTTATTTTGGATTGCGAGATACGCCCGATTTAAGGTCCAACGGTCCAGATCACTTTTGTCATTGACCTAGCCTTTTCTGATCCATCTTAGCCATGAAACTGTCCACAACCCACTCTACATCACCTTCGAACCCTTGAGGAATTGCCAAAAGGCACTTTTGTATGCTAGTATGTTTGGGAAGTGTTGACCAATTCAGAACTTTATGAACGAAATATACGGTGCACAGGTAATGAAAAGCATCACTATCCAGTGCTTCTAGATGCTGATTGGGGTTCGGAAGGAGTCCTGAAGGATGAAGAAGCGCTTTGGTGTATGGTTCATGTATAATGAGTGAATACATGTCCATGTAATGCGTGTATGTGCATGAAAAATTGGACACTTAGTATCCATGAGAAAACCCGCCCCTCTTCTCGAGATGAGGGTAGGAACTGGTTCGCCCGAGAAGACCTATTATAGGGAATCGTCTTCGTTATTTGCCAAAAATATCTCCTTCGACACGAAATCAGATGATCTCGCCAGAATATTTAGGATATACGGCAAGATTATAGACATCTATATACCCTGGAATCGATCCTTACAGAGACCACGAGGCTCCGCCTTCATTCATTTCCAGAGCTAAGCCTCGCTCAATTTCCAGAGCTAAGCCTCGCTCAAATGCTTTGGCCCGCCCATCAACCCAGAAGGAAAACCCCAAAGCAGCCCCTTCAGACCCCAGGCTGCATCATCCAGTAGACAGGTCCTTCCTGGAAGCAGCAAGGGGGGACGGTCAGAGGCGCAAGCTTTTCCCTAACCAGACGGTCTCAATTGGAGAGCTCCTCACTTCCAGATCTCCGGTGGAAGATCTATACACGGTCAGGGCGGAGAACAGATGAGTTGCATTCAAACGTAAGAATCTGTCACTAGCTCTGTTGGGCCATGCATCGGCCATGGATGTACCTCTAATCAGACTCATTCAAGGCATCAACGAATCCAGGTACGCATCTTCAGCTATTGATATAGCATGCATCGTTGTAGATCGGTTCCTCCTTGTGTTCAAGTCAAGGATGGAATTGATCTCCTTCTTCTCAGACTCTTCGCTCCATTGCAGGATGGGAACCTCCAAGGTAGAAACTTAGTCTCCGGGATATACCCTCACAAATGAAGGGGTCTGGATTCTCTTATATGGTATCCAAGCTCATGCCTGGATGGAATCCGTCTTCGTTGCGTTGGGGAATACTTTTGGCAAATTCATAGAGGTCGACACGTGTTCGACGTTTGGCTTAGCCCAGCTTGCAGCTCGAGTCAAGGTTCTGCTCAAACCCGGGATGGACACCAACTGAGTTAGGGAACTGATAGTGTTAGGGAGGACATTCCCTGTATGGCCTTTCCTCAAGCTACAGAACCTCCTTGCTAACACATCTGATCTCGCTAAGGGGGGAAAGGAAACCACCAGACAATGTGTGGAAAAAGCCTGCTACCACCCAAATGTCCCCCCAAGTGATTCAAGGGCCCACCTGAGGCAGCCCTCTCCAGCATGCTCATCCGCACTGATAGGTGCTCACAGCAATGCTTCACACCACGGAAAGCTGGATAATCCCATCTCAGCAGAAGATGGTGCAAATGCTAACTCAACAGACAAACCTTTTCCCCCATGTCAAAAGGTGCAACCTCATCCAGTAGTAGAGCCAAGCCCCTCGTATCGTGCCAGCCTAGAGCCCTCAATGGGAGCTCTTGCCAAAACGCCGGTCCCAACCATGGAAACCAAATTGCCTATCCAGGGAAGAAATTCCCATTCCCTGGCCCAGGGGGATCCATAGCTTTTGCAGCCACCAAACCCCTTTCCCAGTTCACACCTACCCGTATGCTATCCTGATGAGGACTACAACCGGTTCTCTCACAATATATCCCCAATCTCGTTGCGCAAACCTCTTTCCGAGGGACATAGACCTTTGAAAATAGGGGGATGCTTCGAAGAGAAATCAGAGGATGTTCAGGTAGAAGCCTGGAACTCCTTTCCGCTAGTGCTCATGCATAGAAGGGACGTTCTCTGAGGTGGATAGCTGGCTATCAATCTCTCCCCCTACTTCTGTCCTATTTTGCCCACTCAAAATCTCTCGCCCTGTCCTGAGAACTCACCCAAGCTCAATTCCCATTTTAGCTCGGGGACTGGCCAAAGGGACTACTCGGCTATCCCACATAAATCTTCTCCTACCATCAGCTAGCAACATAGCCATCAAAGGATATATCAGGTAGCCAACGACCTCCTCGTAGAGGACTCCCAACCAAAGTCTCAGTCGGCTATGTCAGTTTCAGCTAATCTCCTTCTCGAGCCTGACGACACTACCTATAATCCACCAAGCCTGATCCCAAGTCAAAGAGAGAGCTCTCATCCTTCGGATAAATTCAGTACAGGCCCTGTGGTTAGCATTGTCAACAGAACTAAGCAACAAACCTACTTCAGAAGGAAATGGCATAAAACCACGTTACCAAATCAGACTCATAACCATCGAGATAGGGTTGTGATGTTCGGGGAAATGGACGATATTTGGAAGCGGAGATTCAGAAAATTAAAGCGCTGAGGTGAGAGGGCCGCCCACTTGATCCATGGATAACATTCTTATTTGGAACACGCGAAAGGTGGGAAACGCTCCCACGATCAGAACTCTAAAAAGGCTCAACAAACAAGTAAGACCCCTTATTATTTCCATTTAAAGCCCATGTTGCGTGAGGAGAAGAGGCTAAGCAGTGGAGCTGAAATTGGGTTTCCTCTCCTCTCTCTCAAATGCAGTCCAGGGAGGGAAGATTTGGATTTTTTACTCCTCAACTATCTCGGTTGACATCATCTCAAATTCCAGTCAGATGTTATCAATCCCAGCGGGGCCCCTAGTAGGCTCAAACAGGGTGATGCTCTCGATCATTTGTATATGCTAAGTGCTCATGTGCTCTGAGAAGACTGTTGTGGTAGGATTTGGCTTAGCTGGGAGTAATTTTCACGTCCCCATGGGTTGTTTATGGATACTTCAACGTTGTCCTAGCTCCTTCGAAAAGGAGAGGATACTCCTTCGATACTCGCAGCTCCGCTGAATTTTTAAAGGGCCTAGATAACGCTGGGTTGTTTGACGCGCACTTCACTCGGAGTAGGTTCACTTGGTGTAATAACCAAGCAGGCCTAGCTAGAATTTGGGTAAGATTGGACAAAGCTTGCTGCAACCCTGCTTGGACCCAAAATTTCCCAACTTTTCTAGTTAGACACCTAATTAGAATCAACTTGGACCATGCGCCGTTGTTGCTCACATTTCCTCCCCATCCATGGTCCACCCCGAAGCCCTTTAGATTCCAACCCATGTGGACCACGCATGACTCTTTCCAAGATCTAGTGAGTAAGGCTTGGGCCTCGAATATTGAAGGAAACCCAATACAGTCTCTTCTAAATAAACTTAAAAACATCAAGAGAGCACTGAAGGCCTGGAATAAAGACACTTTCGAGAACATATTCGCCAACCTGAAGACAGCGGGAAACAGCAAAAGCTAACCACAAAGATGACGTATCTGGGCGTTCCAATTTCTATGGGCAGAATCAATCGGCTTCGATACCAACCCATGCTCAGTAAGATTGAAGTGCGCATAAAGGGGTGGAAGGCTAGGTGGTTGTCTCAAGCAGGGAGGGCCAGGCTTATTCGTCATGTTTTAAGCAGCATTCCAGTGCATTTATTAGCAGCCTCGAACGTTCCAGTCCACATTCCCAACTCTCTTCAAAGAAGTTTCGCCTCTTTCTTCTGGGGTTGGTCGGGCAGGTCGAAGAAGTTGCATTGGGTGAGTTGGAATCGAATTTCTTTGCCGAAGTTGGAAGGTGGACTGGGAATCCGTCCTCTTAAAGAAGTCATAAAGGCCTTCAGGATTAAGCTAGCATGGGCTATTAGATTCGGTCAGTCTAATAGTCTCTAGGCGGATTTCATGAAGGCCAAGTAAGACAAGGACTTGGTTTCTCTGAGCATAGGATCCCCTCCGCGGGTTGCAAGCTCTCCATTGTGGAAAGTGGTCAGGGACTGCTTCTCGCTGGTTGATAGCATTGTGCAATATCGTATTGGGCAGGGTACGTGTAGCCTGTGGCGGGATAACTGGACCAATCTTGGTCCGCTCCACCTTCTAGCATCGGAGCCCATTCCGGAGGAGCTAAACAATCTGCAAGTCAGGGACTTCTTAGGCTCTAATGGCCCCCTTCCTCGCTCGGCTTCTTTCTCCCTGCTTCCTCAATCAGTCCTAGATCATATTTTCCAAGGCATATTTTGCACGTCAGAGGGGTCGGACTCCTTTATCTGGCTGCTGGAGCAGTCAAGTTTTTTCTCTGTGAAGTCAGCGTGGTGTGCAAGCTGTGTGAGTGGGATGAGGAAGGCTTGGTTTCGGTGGGTCTGACTTTCGATGATGCCCCCAAAAATTTTGTGCTTTGTGTGGAGAGCTCTCTTTAGTGCGCTCCTAGTCGACTCTAGAGTGCAGGCAAAAGGGGTTGTCATGGCTTCGATGTGTGTCTGTTGTGTCTCATCAGACTCCCAATCCCCTTTGGTGGAGATGCCGACCCACCTACTCCTCCATGACAGTCTCGCCAAACCTATTTGGATTCACTTTGGAGCAATTCTCGGCATTGCGATCGGGCCAAACCAGGACTTAGAATCTAGATTGATTGCATTGTGGAATGCTTCTTCAATTTCGGGCAAAACCTCGACCATTCAGGGTCTGCTTCCCCTGTTTATTCTGTGGAAAATTTGGAAGGCTAAGAATAAGGTGATATTTAAAGGAAGGGCGGCTCCCTCCTCAGAGGTTATTTCAAGGATTGTCAGTGGCCTCACCTCCCTGGGGCAGGCCTATCAGGCATGGCCCACCCGGTTGTTTGCCGAGCTTAAAGTGATGGAAGTCTTGGGACTCCTCATCCCTTCTCAGGTAAGGAGCGCCCCGTTGCAGGTTAAATGGGTCCCCCCAACAAGGGGTTGCTTCAAGCTTAATGTTGATGGGTCTAGCAGAGGGAACCAGAGTAGCTCAAGGGGTGGTGGGATCTGTAGAGGGGCGAATGGAAGTTTGCAGTTCACCTATGTTATTGGGTATGGGGTTGGTTCTAACAACATGGCGGAGCTCAGATCCATTTGGGATGGTTTAATATTCTGTTTGCAGAGGGGTATGTTGAGGGTGCAAGTTGAGTCGGACTCAAAACTTATTGTGGATTTGTTGGTGGGGACGAGTCACGCGAACGCTAGTTGGAGGTACTGGCTGGACCGCATTTAAGCCTTAAGGAACGGTGTGCAATTTTCATTCGCCCATATTTTCAGAGAAGCGAACACCTTGACGGATGGCTTGGCCAAGATGGCCAGCTCGTCTCAAACTCATGTTATTTTCTCATCTGTCGCCGACCTCCCTCGGCCCATTCGGGGCTCAGTCCTCCTGGACAAAGCGGGGCTAGGTTCAATCAAGCGTACCAACAGGGGCTGACAACCCCTTTTTTGTTTGTGCTTCTCTTTTCTTTCCTGTAGAGCTTATATGATAGGCGGGCTTTTTCCTTTTGTTGGGGCCCGCCTGAAAGTCTGTAAATTTCACAATTGGTCCTCTATCTCGGTGAGATCCGATTCTTTTGTTGGGGCCCACCAAATTGTCTGTATTGTCCGGTTTTCTCATTAATGAAATTTGGTGGATCAATCCACCTTTCCTTTAAATAAATAAAATGCTAACTAACTCATAGTCAAAAATGCGGCCCAACAGTTCGCGAATCCTCAGCTGCAACAAGACCTCCTACATGCTAGGAATGCTCTAGCCCACTTAAAGCGTTGCGAGGAGATTTTTTTAAAATAGAAATTCACGGTTCAATGGCTTCTTGAGGGCAATAAAAACACTAAGTTCTTCCAAGCCACAGCTACAAGAAGAGCAAAGAAATCCAGAATCCTTGAAATCAAGCAAGATGGGGGTCCAACGTTAACGGACAGCAATGACATCAAACGTACAGCGATTAAGTATTTTGAGATGCTTCTAAGGGCTAACCCCGCAATTCAACTGGGGAACATGATAGATATTATTCCGAATAGTATCTCAGACGCAGGCAACAGGGCACTCCTCGAGGATCCTTCTATCAAGGAGATTCATGTGGCGGTCAAGGCTCTTCCACCTGATGGAGCACCTATCTCCGATGGCTTCTCTAGGGCATTCTTCCAGGCTTGTTGGAACATGATTAACCAAGACCTTCTTCAGGTAACCCGAGTCTTTTTCGGTGGTAGTGCCATCCCCAGAGCCTTATCTTCGACCTTAATCTATCTAATCCCGAAGACTCCATCCCCAGCTAAGTTTTTTGACTTCAGGCCCATTCGCCTTTGCAACTGCATCTATAAAATCTTTTCTAAAATCATGGTTGACAGGTTGGGAAAAATTCTTTCCAAAGTGATCTCAGCGGAACAAAGGGCATTCGTCCAGGGTAGATCCACTACTAAAAATTACGCCCTTGCGCAAGAAATATTCAAGGACATTAACAGAAAGGTCAAAGGTGGAAATTATTCTTCTTAAACTGGATATGGAAAAAGCCTATGATAGGCTCCATTGGGATTTCTTGAAAGGGGTCCTAACAAGATTTGGTTTCAATAAGAAGTGGGTCCCTTCACTAGAAAATTATTGGTCCAGCCCCTGGTTCTTGGTCCTCATCAACAGAGAAACGTTTGGATTCTTCAAGTCCTCACGTGGGATTCGATAAGGGGACCCTATCTCTCCAGGACTTTTCATCCTGGCAACGGAAGTGCTTAGTAGAAGCTTCCATCAACTGATAGAGTGTGGTTTTTATCAGTCCTTAAAGACTCATAGGAACTGCTCATTGGTCTCTCATCTACTTTTCGTCGACGACACAATTGTATTTGCTAATGGGAGCAGTAATTCCCTAAGGAGGATTGTTCAATTCCTTAATCAATACGCTAGCGAGTTTGGTCAACAAATCAACCATCAAAAAAGCATCTTTATCCTTTCGTCATCGACTCCTGAAGTGCGTGTAAGGTCCGCGAGCAACATCCTGGGATTCAACAGAAGTTCTTCCCCCTTCACCTACCTGGGGATCCCCATCTTCCTTGGGAGACCTAAAAGACATTATTTTCAACCTTTGATAGAGAAGATACACAGCAGAATTTCAGGTTGGAAAGGCAGGATCCTATCGCAAGAGGACAGGCTGACACTGGTAAACCATGTTCTAGCAAGCATGCCTATACACACACTTGCTTCCACTGATGTCCCAATCAGTCTATTGGGCGACTTCCAAAGAGCCTTCTCCAGTTTTTTCTGGGGATGGGAAGGAAATAGAAAGCGATGTCACTGGCTAAGCTGGAAGAAAACCTCGCTGCCTAAAGCAGAAGGAGGTTTGGGTCCAAAGAACCTCAAGTTGGTGATGATGGCACTCCGCCTAAAGATGGCTTGGAATTTTCGTTACAGGGGAAACAAGAGCTGCTTGGGCAGATTTTTTAACGCTAAATATGCACTAGATTTCCACAATGTAGGTACTCCGAATCTAACCACCATTGCTTCTCATATCTGGAAGAAGATCAGCAAGTTGACCTCCTCTCTTTCTACCCGCGCACGTTAGCTGGTTGGGACTGGCGAGTGTAGTTTTTGGCATGATGATTAGACCAGGCTAGGGCCCCTCTACAATTGGAGACTACAGCCCTTTCTCTCACCAATTTATGCTGCCAAGGTGCGAGAGCTAATTGGGCGTGATGGTTGGGCCTCCTCGTCCATGGTTTAGCATCTCCTCCCTCGTATAGTTATCGACCACATGTCAGACGAAGGATTTTACACCTCTAATTTTGAAGATATTTATATCTAGGCGGATTCCTCCTCGAGAGAATTTTCTACTGGGTTGGATTGGGAGCACATCAGAATGTAAGGCGAGAACAAGTCTTGGTCGAAGTGGGTGTGGCACGCTAAACTGTCTCCCAAACTCTCACTGCTAACTTGGAAGATCATCCACAATGCAGGCCCTGTCGATGACAGAGTTACGAGTAAAGGAGTGGCCATTGCATCTAAATGTAACTGTTGCCCCCTACCATCTTCACCCCAAATTGAGTCCATTAATCTCATCTTCATTGTAAGCGACAAGGTAAGGTTAACCTGGGATCACTTCGAGCAGTTTTTTCAACATGTGCCAACCAGCCCCTTTTAACAACTGTTGAAATGGCCAACCTCTGCTGGTCCTCTCCCATATGTGCAGGCAAGGTCTACCCCCTTATGGGCCTCATTCCCATCTTCACCTTTTCGGAACTGTGGAAAGCTAGAAATGCGGCCCGCTATAATAATGTTGACACTGATCAAGTTTCTAAGCTGATTGCAAACATCTACAGATTGATTAGTTTGATCACCCCACTCCTGCCTCCGCCTATTCCCTATAAGACGTCCTTGGAGCACACTTGTAAAGCATTGGGAATTCCTCTCCCTGCCCCCAAGTAGAAAAAAGTTCAGATTATCAAATGGGCCAGACCCCAGCCAGGCTGGATTAAAATCAATGTTGATGGATCAGCTCGGGAAAACCCGGGTCAATCAGGGGGCGGGGGATTCAGCAGGGATAGCTCGGGGAACTTCCTATTTGCATTTACAGCATGATATGGCTTCGAGACCAATACACAGGCCGAGATTAGAACAATTCTAGATATGCTCACTCAGTCCAAAAGGTTGGGCTTCTCCAAAGTAGAGGCGGTAAGCAATTCTTCTTCAGTGGTGTCAGCCCTTACAAATCCAGCCCGGCCCTCGTGGCCCATGTAGTATGGGAGGGCTAGAATTGAAGCCCTCAAAAGCTCTTTGGAGGTGTGTGTGGCCCACACCCCTAGAGAACCGAACAAGGTTGTTGATGGCCTTCCTCGAATGGGCAGTGACGCACAGGTGGATTGATTGTACAGAGCCAAGGAATACCTCCCCCAAATCATTTGCGGGTTCCTATTCCTCGACAAAATCGGCTTGGGAAACCTGAGGGAGGTGTGACTTTGTGGGGTTATATAATTAGTGTTTTCCTTGCTAGCGCTCCATAACAATTTATAGCTTTTTACAATAGGTGGGCCCATTTTTTGCTCAGGCCTACCAGAAATATTAGTCCTTATGCCTGTTGTAAGCTCCATTTTGCAATGAATATAAACTCTCTATTTAAAAATAAAAAATAAAAAGTGCATGTATGTGCATATGTATCTATATATATGAGCTACCACCTTCATTCTTTACATGCATAAATGTAACAATAACTATATGAAAGGCTGCACAAATTTCCTTTATTTTGACTTCCTTACTCTCCTTTTTTTCTTATTTGGGTAGGGTATTCATCAGGCAAGAATATCACACTTTTCTCTTATAATGAACATAGAGCTGCAACAAGGAATTTTCATGAAAGCAGTAAGAAAGGCTGAGGAAGTTTTGGGACAGTTTACAAGGTATGCATGATTATGTTAATGGTTCTTTTCCATTTTAATTCTCTTAACTATAATTAGGCATTCAAAAGAGTTAAGAGGTAGGAAGTCTTACAATGGCGCTCTACACATCCTATATATGCTCTAATCAATATTACATTGATCACTGTACTCAAAATTCATAAGTTTTTATAATTCTGATATTTCTTTCTATTGATGCATAATGGTGGTTGATTTAAGAGACCCCAAACCCAACCCATATAGTAACGGGGGCAACTTTGGATTCAAACCCAAATGACGTCCAAATTCATAACTGGAACTGTTTATTGTCGGGTCGGGTTTAAGAAGACGGGTGGAATATTCATGCTATTAATGTGCATGTCCAAATTCATGAATAGGCACAGTGTTCGAAGTATCGATATCGCTATAAGTTTCGCTGGCTAGGGATATGAAAACAATATCGATATTGCCAATAATATCGCTAATAACCGGAAATGCAAGGAAACATTGGAAAAACGGTGGAATTTTTAGCGAAACTTCAGGAGATTTAAAATGTACATATTTGCATATTTAGAAATAAAAATAAAATTACAAAAGGAATGCATATATAACAAGTTTTCATTTAATGGGGCCTTAAAAGCATGTGTTGTTGTAAGAAATCAGTCCAACCATCCCCTCCGGCCTATTTAACCATCGAACCTTCTATCCAAACATCCATTGATATTGCAAAATATCAACAACACATGATATTTCACATAGAAATCATCAACAATTGGAAAAGAAACATAAGATTGTGGTCTCAATATTTCGCATGTTGCGATATCGATAATATCAAGATGTTATTAATATTATCAATGACAAATTGAATACTATGTGCCCATAAAAAAAGTTTGAAATAATTTTTTTTCTATTAAACAAATTTTTGATGATATCAATACGTTAGCGATATTATTGAAATATCATCAATACACTTATGATACATAGTCGAAAATATTGGTAATACATTGGCAACATTGATGCATTGGCAATACAAGCGACACCTAGAATTTAGATAGTTGAAAATATTGACGATTACATTAGCGATATTGATACATTGGTGATACTTAGCAATACATTGCTAATATATGTAATTTCTGATACTACCAACGTTATCAGTATTGCTGAGCTAGAGATAAAGATAATATGGAAGATATTTTGATAATATCGGAGATTGAAACACTGAATAGGCATACTTTCCAACAATTTCTCAGCCTGAAGGACTGCCTCTAAAAGTTCAGGATGCAGGAGGCAAGGATTGGGTATTTCAATTCCATTTTTTGGCCTAATAATAACAGCAGGATATATGTACCAGAGGGGGTTACCCCTTGCATTCAATTGATGCAACTGCAAGCAGGTGACACAGGTAACATATTGACTTTGAAAAAGAAGTATTGTTTGGGAAGTTCTTGAGATATTTTGAGTTTTTCTTTGTTGACAAGACTGGTACTAAGTTCACATGTTCATAGCTTCTTTCTAAACGGCCTTCTATGATATTGATTTTTTATTGATGAGCTTAGTTCCAACTTGGCATTTGCATTGCTTCTTTCTGATCAGCCCTCCATCTATGAGTTATTTTGTAAACATGATCAGATGTTCTTAGTGTTTCTTTCATTCAACCTTTTTTAACTTCATATACTTACAAAAACAATAATATATAGTCAATTAGTATTTAGTTTAGTAGTTTCTGAAGAAAATGATCATAAATTGGTTCAAAGAGAAGTATGAATATTCAGCAAATATGGACATGAGTGATAGAGAAATATGAGACAAGTTAATCATGTAGAAGATAATATGTTTAGTTGACAATTGTGGTCAATCTAACAGTGATGTAACAACTGTGGTCAATCTAACAGTAAATTGAGTTGAATCTTTTAGAACTAGACAAATGTCAACCATATGAAATTTTAGTCAATAAAACATTCTTCTCTAATGGAATAGGTTTTAGTCAATAAACTTCTAATCGCAGGATTTGGTTGATTCCTACCTATAACAAGTGGTTGGTTTTTTGCCCTATCTCTGGGATTTTATGTTTGGCACGGGCTCTGTCCCGGCCCAAAAGTAATTGTTCAGCGAACTGCTACACACTCTTCAACCTCTGCTTCATTTCTTCTTCAATTGGTTAGGTTTGCAGTAGCAGATTGTGTTCTTTTCGGTGGGATGACTGGGCAGACAAGGTCAAGATTGCAGGTTGCTGGTTGTTTGTATAGGTGAAATCTTGGAAACATAGGTAGTGGTGGAGCCTGGAAAGTCTCCTTGTTGCTGGTTCGCATGGTGGCATTCATCTGGAAGTTTTTTTTTTTTGCTCTTTTTTTTAATTATTTTTTATTTTTTATTTACAAAAGATAACTTGTATAAATGAGGAAATTAGCCCTAGGCTATACAACAGCACGCTTTGGGAGGGCCCGTGACAAAAGGGGTCGGCCCTCCTATCATATTAAGAAAACTAGGAAAAACAAGGTGGGCTAATCCTCATGAAGGTAGCCTAACCCAATTCTGTCCAGAATAGTTGGCCCCTGGAAGGGCAGGGGTGGGATTGATAAGAGCTGAAAAATAAAATTGACTGGTTCATCCGCCACTGCGTTGGCTTCTCTTGGAACATGAGAGATCCATACTTCCATGCACCCTCTCAACGCTTCGATCCTCCTCCTTCAATACCACAATGTGCAGGGTTCCGAAGTACCCCCAGATAGGGTAGCCATGGCCGAAGAGGAGTCGCTCACTACCTCTACTCTCGAGTAGGCGAAACGGTTGGCTTGAGCTATTCCATCCAGAACTGCCCTCATTTTCACCCTATAGTTTGACCTGACACCATACCCGATGAAAAAAGCAAACAGGAAATCCCCGTTTTGGTTTCTTCCCACCCCTCCCCCACCTGACTGACCCAGGTTCCCTCTCAAGGATCCATCAACGTCAACTTTGATCCAGCCCAATGGGGGCCTAGACCATTTCACAACCGAAGGAATAAGCAGCTTGGGTGGAGGGACTTTGATCCCTACTGTGATGAGGGTGAGAAGAAAAGGGTGGCTGGAGGATTTGGGCCTAGGTAGCAATGGGACCACTAGTTTGATCTAGTTGAGAATTTTGTCAGTTACCTTAGAAGCGTGCATCTCTCTATTCTCAAACCTCGCATTGTTCCTTGCCAACCAAAGTGCCCAAAAATAAAGGTGGGGATGAGGCCCTTAAGGAGCTGGATTGTCTTAAAAGCTGGAGTGGATGTCCACCACTGGATGGCTCTGTCCGCAGCGGTAGACTGAGGGGCAACACGCACACTGAAGGATGAGCAGAAATTGTCCCACACCTGCATGGTTGTGCCACTGAGGGCAAATAGATGGTCCAAAGATTCCACTTTTGGGGATAAAGGAGGCAGGCAACAGCTACATCTGGAAGCCAAATAAATACCTTTTTCTAAAGGTTGTCATCCACCGAAATAGCCCTGTGGAGAATTTTCCAGGACATAAGAGCGATATTTGGGGGGAGGGCAGCGTGCCACACCCGCCTTATCCACTGTTTTTCATCAGCCCTTGGACGGATACACTATCACTCCTGACCCACTGACAACTCACCACTATGGGAGCCCAGCCATATACATCTATCCTTATTCAATGAGGTACAAATGCCCTCTTCAGTGATATGGTCTATGACATGCTGAGGCGGGAGGTTTCCAACTTACAAAGGAAGAATCCGGCCTGAAGAACTAATCATGTCCCGTACCTTGAGATCATGTAGGTCCGCGTGGAGCGCACCAGGTATAAAATGATGAAGAGGGCCCAAACCCGACCATTCTCTATCCCAGAAGTTCATGTCGCCCCTCCCCACCAGCCAGCAGGTGTGTTCGATCATTGAAGGGGTCACTATACATACGTGTTTCCAGAAAGGTGAAGCAGCAGGCAAGTGGTTCACAGCCCCTTTGGATAGGTTGTCCGCTGAGTATTTAGCCAACATGAATTTACCCCAACAACTGTCTGTACCGCTGAATCTGATTATCCAGGCAAATTTCATTCTGAATGCCTCCATCACCGACCTTAGGCCTCTCAGCCCTAGACCACCTTCCGATTTTATGAGAGCTAACTTCTTCCCGATAGGCCAGTGGCACCTGTTCTTGTTGCCTTCCCACTCCCAAAAGAAGTCTGCAAAGGCCCTCTACAAACCGTCCAACATGCAGAACATCCATAGCAGCCAGCATGTGATGGGCATGCTCATGAGGACATGATTAACCAGCGTCGGTCTTCCTGCTTGGGATAGAATCCTACTTTTTCAGCCCACGATCCTCTGCTAAATTTTGTTAATCAAGCCCTGAAAGTATACCTTCTTCGGCCTACCTTGGAAAATCTAGATCCCAAGGTACGTAAAGGGGGCAGTCGCCTTACAGAAACCTAAGATGTTGGCTGCTGACCTATTATGAGCTTCAGACTGTGACGACAGCGAAATGAAGAAGCTCTTTTTAATATTGATTTTCTGACCTAAAGCAACCTCGTAATCCTTGAGGAATTTCTTGATTGTGGAAAGAGCACCGCGGATGCCATTGGTGAAAAGGATGGTATCATTAGCAAATAGGAGATGAGACACGAGTGGACAATTTTGGCGAGTCTTGAAGAGCTGACAATAGCCCCTTGCCATGATCCGGTTTAAGCCCTAGCTGAGAACTTCCGCAGCTATAATAAAGAGACATGGCGAGATGGGATCTTCATGACGAAGGCCCCTAGACGATTGAAGAAGCCAACTGACTCACCGTTGATGAGGATAGAGAACTAAGAGTTGGACCAGCACATTTCTACCAAGGCTATCCAATTAGAATCAAAGCCAAATTTAAATGGCACTCCCTTAAGGGAGACCCAACTGAGTTTGTCATATGTCTTCTCCATGTCCAGTTTCAACAGGATATTGCCACCTCTCGTCTTTCTGTTGATGTCTCAAAAGATCTCTTGGACCAGCGTCCGACTCTCCGCCATGGACCTACCTTACACAAAAGCACCCTGTTCAAGCGAGATTATAGAAGGGAGAACCTTCCCCAATCTTGCCGCGGTAATTTTGGAGAAAATTTTATAGAGGCACAAGCTGATAGGCTAAAAATCAGAAAATTTTCTAGGAGAACTTATCTTGGGGATAAGGCACAGGAGAGTCAAGGTGAGGCTTCTTGGAAGACTTCCCCCTATGAAGAAGAATTTTACAGCCGCTAGGATATCGTAGCAAACCATTTCCTAGCATGTTTGGAAGAATGCTCCCGAGAAGCCATCTGGACCCGGCACACCATCTGGCGAAAGGGACCTAACCGCATCGTGGATTTCTTCCATTGAAGGCTCCATGAGCAGGGACTACTTATCCTCCTCAGATACCAGACCAAGGATAGAATGGAGAAGATCCCCGTCAAGAGTTTCCTGCTCTTCCTGCATAAGGTGCTGAAAAAAGTCTGAGGTCGCGCGCTTAATTTTGTCAGGATCAGTTAGAGATATTCCCCCTTCATTGATAATCTCCTGAATTTTGGACCTTCTGATTTTCGCTGAAGTAGTTGCATGGAAGAATTTGGTGTTCCTATTGCCCTCCTTCAGCCAGTGAACTCTCGCCTTCTGTTTCTAAAAAATTTCTTCACAAAGTTTGAGGTGCATCATTCTGTCCCTGGCCGATTGGAGACCCAGCAATAAAAAGTTTGGTCTGAATTCCCTTGGGCTGCACTTTCAGCTGAGAGTAGCTCCTCTTCCACTGTCTTGATATTTTGAAAAAGGTTCCCAAAGATCTCCCTATTCCAAACTTTGAGCTCGCTCTTTAGAATTTTGAGTTTATGTTGAGGGTCAAATATTGCATATTAGACCTCAGTTATTGCCTGGATTTATAAACATGGTATTGTTTAATGGCCTAATTTAATGGTATTTGTGATGCAAGGTGTATTTACGAGCTTAGACTGAAACAGGGTACGAAAAGAATGGATTTAACGCTCAGGAATCACCAAGTCAAGGAACGAACCCCAGGGGACCGAGATTGAAGGATTTACAGGATAGAGATCAAATAAAATCAAGAAATTGACGTTAAACGGGCCTGAAAAACATCCAGAATACAATAGCACAGGGTTCCCACCATCTGTTCGGCTTGAAACTTTATATCTGGCCTGAGGACCATAAATTAACTGTACACATCAAATTTCAGTCACTGGATCCCTGTGGAAGTGGCCCAACAGACAAATCAGCCCATAAACTATTGATTTTGGGCCCACCTGCTATCTGGATATGCTTCGAAATTTGTCTTGATAGTTTTAATGATATGAGAAAAAGGATGGACGGATCAGATCTCTCATAACCATCATAGTGGAACCTCTTTTGCATGGTGTGTGCATGTGCATAAGTGCACCAGCCATGCACTGCACTTCTAACATGGTCAAACTGCCTTTGATCGACGAAAACAGAAAGTTCTTTTTCTGTTTCCAGCATTCGCACAGGGACTTGCGATTGGGGTGATAAGTGAGCCACCACCTTCGATCACAAAATCAATCGGAACCGTCCATTCGTTCCAGAAGATCAAACTGACCATACACAAGAAGTTCTTCCAACCCCATGCTTGCACACATAGGAAAATACTGTTCAAACATAGGTTGGACGGTAAAATGGAAAATCAAGTGGGCCACGTCAGCAGCAATCCAAAACCGACCATCTCAGAATGGTTTTTTGAGACTAAGCTGATGGACGGCGTGGATTTCTCAAAAATCAGGGAGTGTGGGCCCCACGTGTTATGCATAGCGAGTTACGCAGGCTCTGTTGCGCAGACAGAGCTTCCGGACGGTCCTTGTGGGCCACTCACAAGATCTTGTAGTTTGATCCGATCCATCCATTTTGATCAGGATGAAAAACCAACCGGAAGGGGCCCTTTCCACCATTTGTATCAACAAGGATAGAAATCTATCTGCCCCGCAAATCCCGCGCACTCTGTTTCGCGATTCGCACTATGTTCGGGTGTTGGTGATTGCAAATCTCTGTGGACCCCTGTCTTGAAAGCAATTGGAAATCTGCACCGTCCATCTTATAGGGACAAAAAATCTGATCAAGACATGGAAGTTGTTTCGCTGATCGGCAAGGTAAGAAGGGAGTTGCGTGCACAAGCTTCTTGACGCATAAACTGACTTACACAGGGGAGTTTGCAGCTGCGTAAAGATTGATACGCCAGCCCCAACCGACCTCTTCCACCGTCTTTGACTGCTATAAAGAGAAGAGAATTGAGCACAAAAGAGATATATCGGGAACGTGAACGTGGAGCCGAGAAAGGGTGGAGCACGGGCAAGCTTTAAAGAGTTCTTTTTCTTCTCTTTTTCTTAATTGTTGTTTATGTTTATTTGATATTTAGCCTAATCATAAACATGTCTAGCTAAACCTCTTAGCTAGGGCTAAGAGGTGAAGCTTGTAGTGTAATGGGGAGACTTTTTATTTGAGCCTTTTGTTTAGAATGAACTGATCTTGAATTTTGTTTAATTATGGGGAATGTTTTTAGTTTTTAATGGTCTGTTGTGACTAAAATTACAATGGGTCTGCGATTGCTTTGAGCATGTTCCTTTTCTTTTTATGATTATGACGTTAGGAATCCCTGTTGTTCAACATCATCTCCTGGGCATGGTTGGATGACGGATCTTAACCTTTATATATCCTCTGATTGGTTGTTAATTATTTTAATTCTGTTGTTTACTTTATCTCCTGGGCATGGTTTGGTGATGGAATTCATTCTAATTCTTATACTTTTCATCTCTTGAAAACTAGATCAAAGGAAGTTCAGTTTTAATTTTCATGGTTACACCCTTCAACTGAATGAAGAGGGGACTCTAAATCCAGTTGAGTTCTTGAACCAAGCATAAGATCTCCCTGATCTTTACAAGTGGATCCTCTGAATCCCTAGTTTCCTACCTCTGATTTCTCTAAGTTTTTAGATTGATATTTCACCATTATTCCCTTAATTATATACGATTTAGATTTCATCTTAGTTTAGTTCTAGTTCTATTTAGTTTCAGATTACGTACAGGTTTCAGTCTCTTGAGATTTGACCTTGGTCTCACCATTACTACATCACAACCCTATACTTGGGGAGTGAACAGTTTGCTGGTTAATGCCTGCAAAGGGTTTGCAGCAGTGTCGCAGACCTGGGACCTGGTGACGATATCTCTGAAACTGTCATGTGTTGTCCACATCCTCTGGAACTTAATGGGCTTAGGGGCTGATGGGCATGGAGCTAGAAAGTTTAAAAGAGTAGGAGCATGGTCAGCGTTTCTTCTAGAGAGGTGCTTTACTAGGGAATCAAGGAAGGCGAGGAACCATTGGTTGTTGCAGCAGATTCTATCCAGCCTTGCCCAGACCCGCGGTTGGCTTCTTTGGTTATTGCACCATGTGAATTTACTCCCTATGAACAGAGCGTCTTGAGGCCGTGCTTTGTCTAGCCCTTCAGCAAATTCAGACGAACTCTGTGCATCGAAAGCAGCTGCCCCGAGCCTTTCCGAAGGGGACAGGACTGCGTTGAAATCTTCGTAAACAGCCCACGACAAAGTAACTCCCACTCCCAGGAGAGCTAGTTCATCCTAAAGGTTTCTTCTCAAGATCCTCGAGCACTTAGCATACACAAAGGACAGCATCACCTTATCCCTGCTATCTTGAAAACCCACTGAAAGAGAAAGCATTTGATTAGAAGATGCAATGACTTCTGATGAAAGAAAAGGGGCAGAAAAGACCCAAAAGTTTCCACCCTGAGCCGAATTCAAACAAGAGGAGCGGAAGCCCAACTTTAAGCCAATTTGGATCCATTTCTCATCCCAAAGCATGGGTTCCAAGATGGTTATGATGGCCGAATGATACTGACTCGATATGCTCTTCAAGGTACAAATGGTGGGAGAGTTTTCCACCCCGCGCGCATTCCAGATGAGGACAGTATCCACTATCCATGGGAAGATTTTGCTTCTCTCTCGCCCTGTCACTTCAGTCTTCCATACCAGTTAGCATTTTGCATCTCTTTTAAAGAAACTGTCATTTTTTTTCTCAGCACCACTACAGGTAATGAGATCTCAATGTTCTCTCGCTGGGTGGCCTGGATGGTCGCTAGTTTCTTGAGAGGGGTCGCTGAGGGGGCCTGTTCGAGGGGGGGTCAGCCATCCTAGAAGAGGTGATGGCCTGTGGTCTGGGTTCCCCTATTGGAGGGTTTGGGTGATGGGTCACAACTGAGACTTTTTGAATGGCCTGGATGGGGAGATATTTCTCTAGAGACTTGGAAGGAGGGTGCGGACGATATGGAAGAAATGAGATGGACCTTGGAGACTTGGAAGAAGGTTCCCTTGATTCCGATCTGACTATAGTTAGGGAGGTCGTAGCAAGAATTCAATATGGGGATAGATCAACCACTATCTTCCCCCCCTCCCCTGCTCGATGGATTCTCTTCTACTAATTGCTAGGAGGGGGAAGGAATTCCAGATAGCCACCTAGGAATCCTCCGCATCTTCCTCGAAGCGTCCCCAATTCTGAGGGGGCTATTGCCAACTGAGAGAGCCTTCATGAGAGGTCTGTGGGGAGAGGGAGAGAAAGGATTACAAGAGAGATTCTAGGTGGGGATCATGTTTGTCTGATCATCTACCTGAATGGGGGAATTCGAGGCCTGCTTCTGTCCCTGGGAAGGAGCTGGTTTGGGACCGGGTTGGCTTAGGAGAGGAGGAATCGAACTTGGGGCCAGCAGATCAGATGGACCTTCTACGTTAATGGTCGAAAGGAGAGGGCTGACATGGGATATGTCACCTTCGATTCCACACCTGGTAACGCTGGTATGAGGGGGTATGGAAGGAGGAATATGGACTCCATTCCTGGTTGAACTAGAGGAGTCTGAGAGAGGGGGGTCCCATGGTCTTTTAGCAGTTTTTGGGGGCGAGCCAGGGTGGTAGAATGCACATTCTACCCTTGTCTCGTGGTGCCCCTTTTGAGGTTCCTCGTAGAGTCCCTTTTTTTTTAACACCCCCACACACTCATGCCATAGTGGGCTTTCACCACCTATGGATACTCAAACCCTTGACCGGGTGTTGAAACTCCCGTCACCCTCGTAAAGTCCCTTAATTCTTCAGAATTACTTATACTGTCTACCAGTTCAAGGACTAGCCAGACCTGGAATTCCTTACCTGCAACCACTAGCTGCTTGGTTCGTTGGGTGTCTATTCCAGGGCTAACAACTACCTTTACTCTAGTTGCTACTTGAACCAAACCCAGGAGAGAACATCTGTCAACTTCAGAGACCCTGCCGAACATGTTACCCAAAGCTACAAACACAGATTCGAGCCAGGAGTGAGCTAGGATTCCATAAAGGCGAATCCAGATGCCTTCATTAGCTGTATCGAGTTCTGGAGTCCAAGATTCCACCTTAGAAAGACCCATCCTAGTATGGAGAGAGACATCTGAGAAGAAGGAGATCAGTTCCATCCTTATCTTGAAGACAAGCAGGAACTGGTCTCAGTTCAAACGAGATATATCGATAGCCGAAGATACGTACCTGGAAAGGTTAATGCCTTGGATCAATCGGATTAGGGGAACATCTGGGGACTCTGCTTGGCCTACCAAAGCAAGTTTCAACTGTTGTAGCTTGTCCAATACCTCTGATTTCCTTAACTGTTATGTTCTGTCGAACAACTGGGAGGCGCCCGCTGAGTTGTTGATTCTTGGTTTTAGGTGAGACATATTGACGAGCACTGAGGGGCGTCTGTCATCAACCCTTACCCTGGGCTTCTCAGGCACATAGCGACGAGTATATGGGGGGCTACCATTGACTTCCTTGACTACTATGTTCATTGGGGCATTCTGTCGAACAATTGGGAGGCAACCGCTGATCTGCTGATTCATGGAATTAGGTGGGACATATTGACAAGCATTTGAGGGGCGTGTTGGATCTCTGATTCTAGCCACATCTAAATAGGAAAACTTATCTGCACCAGAGGGCTGATGGGCTGGGGGGAGGGGGTGTTGATGGGATCTCTTCTCCGCTTGAAACAAGGACAGGGATTTTGTCGAGTGCACCCTGGCCCTCTCAACGGTGAGATTACGACCATCCACCATCTTCCCATCCAGGGCTTCCATTACTGCCATAACATCCTCCTCGTAGCGAAAACGAATGAAAGAGTAACCCCTAGGTCTCCTTAAGGTGTGATCCCATGGCTTGTATATATCAGTTATTTTTTCGAATCTACCGAAGACTCTCTGGAGGTCGCCTATGGAAGTATCAAAGAAAATGTTGGCCGTGAAGAGGGTGAACGGGATGGGCGAGGGGTTTCTGGATCAAACCTCTGTCCACTCCATTTCCATACTTTCATGGCCCCAGGAAGTTTTTTTTAATTGAGTGGCTGTATGGCATGCCCTGTTTTCATTTTCTTTTCTCCATCTTCTGTTTTTCTGATTAGCTGATATAATAGGTGAGCCCGGTGTACTGTGTGGTGCCCACCCAAAAGTGTAGAGTGCACATCATCGGTTCTTATTATCAAAGATTCAGGGGCACAGCTCTCCTTTTAAAAATAATAATAATAATTTTCCCAGTTTTATAGCCTGTGTGATTGGCATTTTCAGCCTCATTCCACTACAACATTGTAGAGATTGTTGAACCAAGGTCTAATACATCAATAAGTTGAAATAAGTAGAAAAATTGTATCAAAAAGAATATAACCTGAAGGTTTCAATTCAAATATTCATTTATATATATATATATATATATATATATATATATATATATATATATATATATATATATATATATATATATATATATATATATATATATCTTTTTACTTAGTTACTGGGTGAGTGTTTGGGTGCCCAACTGAAATGAATCACAGTATTCAGTTCAATAAAGATGGAACCAAAAACAGGGCACCAGTTAAATGTATTTACAGGCAAATTACATTTTTCTTTATATGCACTCACACACCCCATACACGCACATGCACTCACATTTCCCTTCTCATAACAAGCATTTTTTTAAAAACAATATATCTTTGTGTATATAATCAGAGGAAATACAAAAAGAAGATTTCAGGTGGGCACTGCAAAATCGGGCATCACCTATCATATAATAAGGAAAGCAAAAACATCAAAAGGGGCCCATAGCCTAGCAACAGATTAGTTCCAGACAACATGGACCACTCTCGGTTTCTACGACTCTTAGATCTATCTCTTCTGCTAATGTTAACATCTCAACAGTTGAACTAGTCAAAAAACTAGCTTCTCCGGTTGATTGTACACCATTCGGGCAACCTGATCCATTTATGTCTTGTTTTTAACCAGCCCACCTGATACATTACCCACAACGACAACAACTAGAAGCTTGAGGCAGCGAAGGCCTCCAAGAATTTCCAATTGTTGATCAATCCTCTAAACTGCACGCAATAAAACATTGGACTGGATCTAGAAACAGGGTTTAGATGCGGCTACAACAATAATTCCAACCGAACCCAGGAACATTCCCATCTACAACCTGCACATCTGAAATACAATCTTTGGACTATATCTGGAAATAGGGTCTAGATGCAGCTACAGCAGCAACATCTGACTGAACCCAGGAACATTCCCATCTGCAACCTGCACCTCCCTAAATTCTTTAGCCCGCAGACGCATCATGAGATCTTCTGCACATCCATTGGGCTGGAAGAAAAGCACGGGGGAGGCCTACACCACAAGCAGACCAAACAAGAGCCTGGAAGCAAAGCTTGATTGCAATGAGAGACTGATGCCCATATGCTAATTCCACCAATCCAGCAAACTGATATTTACAACCCAGCTCCTCATCCAACAGGACAAAACCAACTCTCATCTGCCATGAATTCCCTAACATCAGCTAACTAGCATCGCACTGAAAAGATCAGAGGCCACACCAACATCTGCAGCAGGGGCCCTAGCACACTAGGGTGGAAGACCCAAATGATTAAAAAACCAAGCTAGCCACAAAACAGCCATCATAACTAATTCGACGAGTAGAAAACCCCCAGCCAGAGTCAGCCCACTCCCTTCTTGTACAGTTATCTCTTGATTATTTCTACAAGTAGCTTTAGATCAAATCTAATTAATTTAGGACAAATTTTTTTTTATTTGTTGTATTTGATTTTTTTAAGTTTATTGATTTGATTTTATCTTTCCTCTTAACTTGTCTTTGATTTTTTGAAGTTTACTGATTTGATTTTATCTTTCCCCTCAGCTTGTCTTTGATGTTTTTTTTAAGAATAAATCCAGATCTTATTTTAGGTAATTCATTGAAAACTCAAAGGTTTGTGGCTGGTTTCGAAGCTTAGGATTCAACCACATTAATCATTTTAAGTAGTTTAATCCAAACTGGCCAAAGTTTATTTCTTGATGAAACTTTAGTTTACACGTTAGTTATCAATTCTAAAGTCTTCCTTTTCTTTTGTTTTGACTTACCCTTTCAAATAGGTTGGTTGGTTTGGGGCTTTGGAGAACATATTTCTGAAATGGGTTTATATTTATACAAGTCTTGGATTTGTGCACGGGTTAGGCAATCCACTTGCATTATTATTATTATTATTATTTAATGAGAAACTCCGACGGCTAAAAACTGTCAGCGAATCCCCTCCTAGCCGCCGGGGAAGGTAAAGCCCTATTTTTTTGTAGTGAGAAGCAAGTGGAGCAGCCACCTTTGAGATGAAAACCGCCACAGGATTGTAAGTTACCAGAGGTATATAGAGATGACTCAAATGTCGCGTTTGTCATCATTACGAATGAGGGGATCGTCTACTTTTCGAAAGGCCGTTGATAAACCAAATGTCAAAAAGTAGAAACCAGTGATGAATGATAAAATGAACTCCTCATATAAGAATGAGACATGAAAGCTGATGGAGCTTCCCATCAGCCGAAAAGCGATCGAATATAAGTAGATCTTCAAGAAGAAACAAGATAAGTACTACAAGACAAGGTTGGTGTCAAAGGGATATACTCAGAGAGAATTTTTAGACTTCACTGAGATATTCACATTGGTAGTAAAGCAAGTATCTATAAGATTTGTATTGGTATTGGTTGCCCAATACAATCTGTAGCTGGAACAGATGGATGTGAAGACTACCTTCCTACATAGGGAATTAAAATAGTATAGTTATATTAAGCAACCGGAAGGTTTCGAGATATAAGGGGTAGAGAACAAGATTTACAAGTTAAAGATGTCGTTGTACGGGCTGAAACTATCACTTAGGCAGTGGTATAAGAAATTTGATTCTTTTATGGTAAGTCAAAATTTACCAGGAGTAAGTATGACCATTGTGCCTATTATAAGACAATATATGATACGAAGTTTATTATATTGGTATTATATGTTGATGGCATGCTTATTACCCGTCATAGCATGTCTGAGATCGACATACTGAAGACTCAGCTATCAGATACGTTCGAAATAGATTTAAGAGCTACAAAGAGGGTTCTCGGCATTAACATACATAAAGACAAGAAGAGGAGCAAGCTATGGTCATCTCAAGCTGAAAGGGATGCAATCTAACTTGATTTGACCCAACTAA
This sequence comes from Magnolia kwangsiensis, assembly GCA_037074715.1. Classification (NCBI taxonomy): domain Eukaryota; kingdom Viridiplantae; phylum Streptophyta; class Magnoliopsida; order Magnoliales; family Magnoliaceae; genus Magnolia; species Magnolia kwangsiensis. The sequence goes on from CM073582.1 coordinate 97,797,783, forward strand.
TTGTTCTCACGGGTGAAAGGCACAATGGTTAGATTCGTCTGGCCAAAATGAAATAATGGTCTAAATCCACTCGTCAATCTGCAGTGTCAACGACCATTGTATCGATCAACCGGAAGAAAACAGTTGTTACACCTATCAGCTGACAGACCTAATCATTGCGCCAATCGGCCGATAGCAACTAGCTCCTCTATAACCATATTGTCTCACAACCCACTACCCTTGCCGCACATGTATGCACCAATACGAGCATGTGCATGTAGAATACACAAGCTAGTTTTCTTCTCTTTTCATTCTCCACGTAAGAATACTAAAGAACTCAAAACATATAAACCCCTCCAATGCTCACCCTACGCAATTATTATGGACTAAAATTTTTTTAAAGAGTTTCACTTTTTCTAAACAAAGTTTTTGAGGAAAATAAAAATTCAAAACATTTTAAATTAAAGTAAAAAAAAGGTGCATGTGCAAGACTCTAACATTTCTTGTCAAACTTAATTAAAATTAAATCTCTACACTTTGTGCCATGTAAGGACCATAAGAGATTTTGCTGGCAATATTCAACGTAAGGTATCTTCAGAGTTGACAAGTACCCTTTTCAAACTGCAAATGTGGGTAGTTGGCATTTTAGACCCAGGGGCTGGTTTGCTATTTCCAATTAATAGGACGTACTAGGCTGCTGGTAGAATTTGATTGGGATGGGCAGAATTCAGTGGGGATGAGTTGTATCTCTCAATGTCTGGTGGGTTGACTTGGGTGGTATTTGGCAGGTTGCACAAGAGAGCAACAGCATGGTCAGGATGGTTTGGTGGGAAAGGGACCAATAGTAAGAACCCCTCACCATTACTTCCATCCTATGCACATCTAGTGGCCTTTCTACCTATCATTTTCCTTCGTATTTTCATCAGCGTCATCATTCAATGATCGGTTTTCTATGGAAAAGACTCTGGAAATGCTTTATTCAACTCGTGCCCCATCTCTCACTTGAAGAGTCAGGAATGAGACGAAATACTGAGGTCCACATTTTGAGGGATGGGTGTTAGTTGTCATCCCTGGGTCATCATGTGACATTCTGCACTATCTATCGCCAAAAAATTAATAAAGGTTGTGATTCAGCGAGGAGCCCCACCTGTGAGGGACGGTAGACATGTCTGAAGCCTGGGCCAATAGCAAAAGAGTCAGACATCTAGGCCATTCATTGGGTATATATACGAGATCATATACAACCCCTTCTAAGCTACACATGCATGCAAGCAGCACCACTCAGCTGTCTGTGACTCAGTTTAAAAGACCATATTCACTCCTTAAATTTTTTTTACTAAGTTATTTTAGGACATGAGCCCAAACATAAATATGAAGGAGATCCAAAACTCAATTGAGCTGCACCATAAGAAACATTAGAGATTAAACAGCCGCCATTGAAACCTACTTTCAGGCCACAAAAGTTTTGGATCAGATTGATATTTTGTGTTTTTTTTGCATCTAAGTGAAAATCACCTTATGAACAACCTCATAATGCCCCAAGAAGGTTTCTACAGTTCTATATATAGTTGGCCCACAGCCCTTGGGGTTACAGGCAAGTTACATCCTACAAAGCCCATACTTCCTGATGTCCGTTCGTAAGATGCTTCACTGGTGGGACCCATAGCTCACACAAAAATACATTGAGTGAAGGCTCAAGCATGCACAAGAATAAAGCTTTACTTCTTTTTCTTCTTTTATTTTTTTATTTTAACAGAAAGGTAGGAGTACACCATTTATGTCTTTATTGATAAAATAAAATAATTGTTTGTTTAATTGAGTGGACCACACAAAAAGAGATGGACCTTATTTATACTATCACTATATAGCACTAAACAAAAATACTTTTAAAAAGGAGCCAAGGTATATCCTGGACTCAGACATCTGGTGACAACCAACACAACACCTGCAGCGTTTGTCACGGTAGCAGTCCTTATTGAAAAAATAGCGTTATTGGGTGTTAGTGGGCGTTGGGTCCTACGCCGAACGTGGGCCACTTGGTGTCGCCCCTCTTGAGACTGAGAGGTCACTACCAATGAGAACCGTCCATGTTTTCAGTTGGTCTTGGGTGATAGGAAGTCAAGATCGAGAGGGGAGGATTTCCACATCTCGCTTCATAAATTCCACTTCACATTATGTAGAGAGCAACATGACTTCATTGGGACGTGGATTGCGTACTGAGGCTCTTATAAACTCAGTTGGGCCACCGGAATGTATGTGGTTTATCCATGTCATCCATCCGTTTTTCCATCTAATTTAAGGGGTTAAGCCCAAAATTTAAGCATATGCAAAGATCATATGGATCATACCACTGGAAACAGTGAGGATAATGATTTCCACCTTTGAAACCTTTCTAAGCCCCACAGTAATGTTTATTTGTCATCCAACCTCATAAGATCATAAAGACATGGATGAAAGGAAAAACAAATATAATCTCGATCCAAAACTTCTGTGGCTCTCAAGAAATTTTCAACGGCATACATTCAATTCAACTGTTTCATTTGAACTTGGATATGCCTCATTTTTTGGCTCACGCCCTAAAATTATCTGCTAAAATGGATGAGGTAGCAGATAAAATACAAAAATCATGATGGACCTCAGAGAGTTTACTCACTACGGATTGCCTGCAACCCGGTGGGGCCCACTGTTATGTTTGTGATGAGTCTATTTTTGAACGGTGGGCATTCAATCCCCACTGCTTCCCGTGGTGTGGCCCACTTGCGTTTTGGATTTTTTTTTTTGGCTCATGTATCCAAACAAGCTAGAAATATGGATGGAGGGTGCAGATTTCTCGCAAGCAGCAATTTGGCCCACCTAGCTTCTAACCGCAGGTTGCGGGATATCCGCATACACTTGCCCGCAGCACGGGCTATGGGGATTCCCACAACTCTGAAATCAGTCAATGAAAATGCACAATATGTCAGTGCCAAGGGTGGACCGGAAATGAACCACAAAGATTTCTTAGAGTCAAATGACATCAATGTGGCCCCATCATGATGTATGTGTCCAATACACACCTTCCATCCATTTTTTCAGACTATTTTATAGCATGAACAAAAAAATGAGGCAGATTCAAATCTGATATGGACCACACCACAGGAACGAGTGGTGATTGAACACTCACCATTAAAAACTTCTTAGGAATCACAAAAGTTTTGGATTAAGCTCATATTTTTGTTTTCTCTTCAGCAAGGGGTGCGTGACCTAATCAACAGGTTGGATGACAAATAAAAATTACAGTGAGCCCTAGGAAATTTTTAATTGCTGGCATTCAATCTCCACTATTTTCTTTTGGTTGTGGCGGACTCGAGATTTGGATCTCACTCATTTTTGGGCTCATGCTCTATAGTAATTTAGAAAAATAGATAAACGGTTTACATAAAAGACACATATATTATGTGGGGCTGACAGAGTATATCAGTATCCGTGTACAATAACCTTTTGTGACCTTAGTTACAAGCAATTATGCATTTTGAGCATGATGGTATTGGCACCATACAGACAAATCTTGGGAATTTCTCTACTTGGTAATTTCTCGGGGTTTTTATTTTTTATTTCTAAGGTTTTTCTCAGGTTATTTTTGAGAAATCTCACAAAAAGTAAAATTTTAACCGATAATAATCATAAACTAATGAATACTTTATAAAACTTTAATATATGATTACAAAATGAATTAGTTAAAATTCTAAATATTCTAGATTAAAATCAGAATGTACTCATGAAAAATCAATACCGTAGACATTTTGAAAATATTGCAATTTTATTACGGCAATAATAGTACTCTTCAGTCCATTTCTCTCCATGATATCAAGAAATATCGGTGACTGCTTGGTTCTCCACTAAAATGTAGAAAATGTTAGAATAAATGCCTACCTGGATGTTGTTTGGCTGGTGACCCGATCACCAGCCAGCGAGCTGGTGTCAAAATTTTGTGGGCCCCACTATGATGTATGTGTTTTATCTAAGTTCTCCGTTCATTCTGCTAGCTTATTTTATAACTTGATACTCAAGTAGATCACACCACAAAAAAATATCGGAACAATGATGTTCTTGTTCAAATCTTTCTGCGGCTGACAGTGATGTTTGTTTGTCATCAAGCCTATTAATAAGTTCATACAAACCTTGATGAAGGGAAAACACAAATATCAGGTTGATATAGAACTTTTATCTGCCTCTTTTTAACGCTCGCTGGCAAAATGGAAGGAGAGCATGGATAAAACACAAAAATCTTTGACACCAGCTAGCTGGTGTTCGGGTTACCAGCCAAACTGCCTCCACAATTAGGATGAAAGGTATTTACATATGTACAAATAGCTATATATAACTACTATATGAAAACAGGCACGTGTGTGAGATCTGAGCCGCCCATTAAGTGGTGATAATGCGTTGTCTTAGAGAACCAGATGCATTTGATAAACAGATGGGACCCACTACCCAACCATCATGTTTGCCTATATAATGCCCCTGAAGCTTTTCTCTTCCGACCCATATCGAATACGCCCAAGCAAATGGATTTCGTTCTCTCTCTCTCAGTAAGAAATCCTTTCCATTTCCTCAATTTTCCATTCTCGCTTGTGTAGTAAAGCTTCTCTCATTCTCTTCCCTCATTTTCTCCTCTTTTATCTTCGCTAGTAACAATAACAGTAAGGCCATGTCAACCCACCAGCAATGCATCGAAGACCACTTCTCTGCCTTGCTCCGCCTCATGCATGGCTTTAACTTCTCTGATGACAGCTTCACAACCCTCTCCTCCTGGAATCTTGATAACAAGAATTGCTGCTCTTGGGAAGGTATCATGTGCAGTGGGGCCACTGGTCACGTGATCAGCCTCAACCTCAGCCACCTCTGGATATCTGGTTGGGTTGATTTTCAAAGCATCTTTCATCTTCACAGCTTAAAGAAACTCGATCTCACTGGCAACTACTTTGATGTCTCTCCATTCCCTTCTGGGTTCAATCAGCTACTGAGCTTGACCCATCTCAGCCTCTCTTCTTCGCGCTTCACTGGCCAAATCCCACATGAAATCTCCCGCCTGACCAGTTTGGTTTCTCTCCATCTAACTTATGATCGTTATTACGAAGATTCTCAACTTCAAATTCTGAAGCTTGAGAACCCAAGCATCGGAGCACTAGTCCAAAACCTATCAAGTCTGAGAGAACTCTCTCTTGATGGTGTAAAAATCTCGGCGCATGGTACTGAGTGGGGTCAGGCCTTGTTCAATGCACTCCCTCGACTCCGCAAGTTGAGCTTGTCCTACTGTAATCTTTCAGGCCCCATCCATTCTTCCATTTCACAGCTCCGTTTCCTATCTAAAATCGACCTCAGCAACAATAGTCTCTCTTCCACATTGCCCAATTTTGTAACCAGCTTTAGCAAACTGCGCTATTTGGATCTTTCATCAAATAGTTTCAGCGGCCCAATTCCTTCTTCCTATGGAAATGAGCATCTGAATCTTGAAGAGATCATCTTATCAGGCAATTTGCTAAATGGAACCATAACATCATCCTTGTTTTCACTCCCATCATTACGAAGGCTAGATCTCAGAAGTAACCAACTCGATGGTCAACTCGGCGAGTTCCACAATGCCTCTTCCTCTCAATTGGAGGACATTTATTTGGACAACAACAACCTGAGAGGGATTATACCGAGCTGGATCTTTAAACTTAGGAAGCTTGGTGTCCTTTCATGTCCTTCCAACAATTTCAGTGGCAATGTGGAGCTAGGCCTATTCATGAGTCTGAAGAACTTCTGGTATCTTGATCTTCAGATAACAGCTTGTCAATTGAAAACCCGAGTAATTATTCACCATCCATCTCTTTTCCTCCAATGATGAATTTTTTGAAACTGCGGTCATGCAACGTTAGTGAATTTCCAATTTCATTGATGAATCTTGAGCAGTTGGCTTACTTAGACCTTTCCAAAAATAGAATCAATGGTAAAATACCCAAATAGATATGGAATATTGGGAACTCGTACTATTTAAATCTTTCTCGCAATATTCTGCAGGGAATAGAACTACCACTTTCCCATCTTTCAGAGAGCAACTTGATTTTTCTTGACCTTAGCTTCAACATGCTAGAAGGATCACTTCCAATCCCACCACCCTCCATTAGTTTCTTTTCCCTTTCCAACAATAGACTTAACGGGAAAATCCCTTTGTTAACTTGCAACACAACATTGCTGAGTGTCCTTGATCTATCTGAAAACCACTTAAGTGGTTACATTCCACATTGTTTTGGCAAAAGTGATACTCTTAGTGTGCTAAATCTTCAAGGGAATGCTTTTAGCGGCACCTTGCTTCATATATTTAAAGAGGGATGCAATCTACGAACTCTTGATCTCAGTGAAAATCAATTAGAAGGTCAGGTACCAAGGTCTTTGGCAAATTGCAAAATGTTGGAGGTATTAAACCTTAGAAAAAATCGAATACATGATATTTTCCCTTTGTGGATGGAAGCTTTGTCACAGCTGCGCATTCTCATCTTGAGATCCAACCAATTTCACGGCATTATTGGGAATCCTCTAACAAATCACCCATTTCCACTGTTACAAATCATCAACTTCTCTTCCAATAGCTTTGTGGGCAATTTGCCATCAAATATGTTCAAGAGCTGGAAGGCAATGATGGAAGAAGGCAAATCCCAATCCTTGTTCCTTGGCAAAAGAATAACACGTTCCACATACTATCAAGACACGGTGTCTGTAGTCAGCAAAGGGCTACAATTGGAACTGCTAAAGATCCTCATTGCCTTCACCGTAGTGAATCTGTCAGGGAATGAATTTCATGGGGATATTCCAGAATCAATTGGGGACCTAAAGTCGCTCCATGTACTCAATATATCCTACAACCGTCTCACAGGCCGAATTCCAGTAGCACTCGGAAACATGAAGGATCTTGAGTCATTGGATTTCTCGCAGAATAATTTGTCAGGTGAGATTCCTCCACAGCTTACAAAGCTAACATTCTTTGCAGTATTAAATCTTTCACAAAATCATCTCGTGGGTAGCATAATGCAAAGTCAACAATTTCTTACATTCACCAACGAATCCTTTCAAGGAAATTTGGGACTATGTGGCCCTCCACTATCAAGAAAATGTGGAGATGTGAAAGTATCACTGCCATTTGTACAATCGAAAAGTAAATACGACTGGAAATCCATCTGGATTGGGTTTGGAGCTGGATACGGAGTGGGAATGGGGATTCTTTTTTGGACTCGAGCACATTGGAGAAAGGGAAAGAGAGAATACACTTTATTTATTGATAGGATGCTTTTGTTGGTTTTTCCATGTGAGGTATTTAATCTAATCCATCGATACAAAGAGGTTTGGACTTTGGAGAAGGGTGGAAGAACTGAAGACCATTGAAGCATAAGGGAAGGAGGGTGATGCTTACACTATTATGTCTTATGTATCAAACTAGATAGTTGTGTACACACATTTCATGCTTTTTGTATTCCGTTTGCATACTATAATGTAATAGAAAACAGTCTTTGATTGAAAATTGTACATGTTGCATGTTTCAAGTGAGATATTGTTAATTAGTTTAACCCCATCTTGATGAGCCCATTGATGAAGGATCCTATGAACCACACTGAGAGTTTGACCAAATGATGTACATCGTTGTGGCCCAACTAATGGATGGCTTAGATTTCAAACTGATGCATCACACTGTGACATAGGAAAGGATGTGATGAGGTCGATCACCGTCTTCCTTAGGGATAACTACTCTGAATCCATAGAACTCTTTGGATTCCTCACAAAGTTTCCTCGAATCCATGAGGGATAAAATAGAAATAATTTCTAATATATTTTAAAATAATTTAATTGATGCTAAAAATAAAATTACAATCCGTTAAATAATGAGTTCAAATATAGGACATAATTGTAAACTCAAACTCCAACTTAAACACCCTAAAAATGTGACTTAACTATAAAAGTAAACTTACTATTCATAGTTGGTCATGATTCCTACTAGACTTCATGGTTTTTGGCCAAAAATAGTAAGTGTCCAATTTGGCCTAATCAAATTATTCTCCTAAATTTTCGAAGTCCTTTTCATGTTGAGCGACTCCTAAAACTCAAAGGATCAGAAGTTATGATGAAACTAAAACTTACCATTTATAGTAAAATTAAAAATAAAATGGACTTTCGACTGTCGATCTGATGGAATCTCACAAATCCCGCGTGGGCAACCTGACATACCGGGGTTGGTTGGCTATAATAACTTCTCCTACTCCAAAATCACATATAATGGTTAAATTACTTTTCCTTTCATTTGATTTATATGCTATGGCTCACCTGATAGAGAAGCTTAGACCTCATGTGTGTCTCACATTATGACATGTACCCTGTGTGGATGTGCGTGGCCCCCATGCATGTTAAACCAGCAAATCTCACTTTGGTCAACGCAAGGAGTGGAACACATGATTTAAGAATTGTGGCCATCTCATGGGAATTTCAGATTGTTGTGTGTGCTATATTGGCGCATGTACATGAAAGAAATGGATACAATTACGGGCATGTGGAACCCGACTGCAAATATGGCTGTACACTGGTATTTAATTAAGACATGTGGGGACATTGGGCCCGACCTGATTTCTGGGTCCAAAATTTATAGAACCATTGAGAAATGGGGTTGAACTTGTGACCACCATTTTGGACCCAGTTAATGATGAGGCCTGGTTGGGATTAGGTCGAATCAACTGTCTCAATGCCCATTTAAATTAGGTTAGATCAGTTCCAATTAATTTTATTAGTAAGACTCTGTGTGTTGAATATATATTTATTAATCTAGCAATGGAATAAGGTTTGCAGGCCATAATAAGCATATAAGAGAATGCATGCAGGTTCAGGTGAGAATTTTGGTTATAGACTTTCTTTTTTTGTTCATTTTAAAATAAAAATAAATCACCACCGGCTTGTGCCTCATCATAGATTAGGCTTTTCTTTCGATGATGCAATCTCGTCCATAGAGCATGTGTTAAAAGTAATATGGCAACATAATATACATTTGTTGACTTTTAGAATAATTTCCTTCCCTAATTACTACACAAATACAATTTTTCGCAGTCAGGAGAAACCACATCCAACCTCATCATACTCCAATACTCATCTGTGACTGGTGCCCCAGCCTGCACACACAGCTCCACAACAGCAGGCGCCTTCCCGTAATACCTCTTCAGCTCATTAACTAAAGCCGTGCCATGTGGGTCCCACACATGCCACACATAGTTCGACCGGATCAAATCGTCGATAGTAGCTTCCTGCCATGCGTGCAGGCCATTCCTAAACTGATGCCTTGCAGCTTTGCACATCGTCAAGTTGTGTCCTTTGGACCCCACCTGAACTTCAAGGCAATATCCATAGGTTTTCACACTGTATGTTTTCATCATCAGCTCAGCTCCTGATCTCATTTTAAGCCATGACTCCAGTGTCTTCACACTTAACTCATTTGAGTTCTCTTCATGGTGCCAAGAGTTCTGATCGCCACCGTTGGATTGAAAGGACAAAAGGGGATCCTCTACTTGTGCCCCCCCCCCCACTCAACATCCTCATGTTCTGTATCTGGCTCGAAATCGACTATCCTTCCCTCGATCGAGTAACTGGTTTGTCCTTCTTCTTGTCAAATAGTCTTCGTGATCCGGACCGGATTGTATGCACAGCTCTAGAACTGCAAGGAGCCGTTTAACTCGGAATCTATCATCGTGGCCTACCCTTGGCTTTCCCACTTTATAACGGAGATGATAGCAGTAGGGAAAGCACACCATGTCCACGAGGCATCCGGTCCGCCATAAATGAGTGGAGCTCCTGAGGCCGTTCTTTGCCCTCGTGCAGGTCCGTATCTCATGGCCCACATGGCCAATGTGAACTTAAGAGCAGTACCTGGCCAATGTGAACTTCAGAGCAGTACCTGCACCTCTTCACAGGAACGACCGCCCCAGCTAGTTTACACAGGCCGTCGAGGAGCAACTCTCTGTCCTGGTTGACCCAGCGAGTCTGGACGAGTTCAGGAACGAGTAATCCGTTCTCAAGAGGTTGGAAGATCCTGCACGGCTCGGCCTTCCTCGCCGCCTTCTCCTCCTTCGCCCTTCGTATCATCACTTTCAGCGGCGTCGGATACGGCTTCCGTTCCAATTTCCTCCGTTGCGATTTCGGAACGTCCGCATACCGAGCATCTTCCATTCCAATCGCGGAGTAGGAATAAGGCCCGCATCGGAACGGTGGGGATATCCTGGGCCGGAGAATTTCCCTAAATGCCTTCCTCTGCATCATCCCCTTTTTCTCTCCAAGCGTCCAAACCCTTTTGCCCATTTTGCCTCTGTGATTACTGGAGACCATCGGTCATCTACACCACTCAGATCAGTATATGCAGGCCATGGCTCGCTGTTTTTCCCTTTTCTTCCTCCTTCAGCGACCATTACCGGCTTTTCTCGGTTAATCTTCACCTCCAGTCTTCGAATGGTAATCCAGTAGCATGTCAGCGACAAGAGTGAGAAGCTCCGTCCCCATCTCTCTCCATTGGCCGGACAGTGAAGGCAGCTCGGTCTCTTGGGCAGCTCGTTCTCTCTCTTTTTGGTTCTAGACCTAGCCTATTAAAATGCAAGTTGTATTAAAGTCAAAATAGCAAACCCATATTTAAAGGGTTGGGCTGGGCATAGGGCTGAGAATTAACCCGTGTTATTTATATCATGGGTTAAAGTCTCAGTCAAGTTTAAAGCTATCCAATTGGTGGTGACAATTTCGATGATAAAGAATAAAATGACCAACAATCAAAATTTTAAAAGTTAAAAATTAGATGATTAAGGCAGTCCAATGGCTAAAAGTGTTTCAGCTGTGTTGACCAACACTGGGGCAGGAGATTTTCTTGTTTTCTTGTAAAGCCTAATTAGGCCAAATTATCTTTATTGATGGCTAAAATTCTTTCTCACATTAACAAAGTTACGGATGGTATCGCATTAACAAAGTTACGGATGGTATCGCACTTTTCTTTCTCTGGCCAGACAAAAAGAAAATCAACACAGTCTAATTAGTGTGATTTTTTTTCTCTCTCCATCGACAGCAGGCCCATGATTCGCCAGTCCATATCATAACGAGTGGTGGATTGTAACCACATTTTAAGAATATGTAGTAAACTATTGTTGGAATCTCTAGCCCAAAAGCTAACTTAAAAAAACACAAATGCTTTATAATTACATGATCCCACATGTAAGAAATCTCATTTACACGCCACACATATCAAAGGGGATGTTCAGGTTACTTATCAGGCAGATTTTTAATATATGAACTTGAACCCCTATTTCATCGACAGATTTTTTATACATGACCGTTATACGACGTATGTTGCAGTTTAGCCCATCTAATGGAAAGCTTATATCTTGCACACATTTCCACAATAGCACGTGTGCCTACCTGTAGGAAAAGAAAAATAGTTCCAAAGGAACTTTACAACATTATACATACTCTAATACATGGGTATTATACAAGCCAACACAGCGAAAAATGTGCATGTAAATGCAAGTGAAACAGGCATTCGGCCCATATCCTTGCGCAAAAAGAGCCCTTGATAGATGGGCATGTTGATCATGACTAACAACCCACATAGAAAAAGCTGCAAGATCAATGGCTCGACGTCTCTGATTTCAGTATCCATGGCCAATCTCTTGATTGCACCCACCAAGCAAATCAGGTTGACCATTGCCTGTGTTGCGAGGATGGTGAACATTGGAGAAGTGGAGCCAAACTCCATGATCTCTTGATCATACCTCCTAAGGACTTCTTTGTCAGCTACTTTTGCTGTGACGGTGAATGCTGACTCGGCAAGGCCCAGTAGCTTGAGGGTGGTATCTATGGTGCTGATGATAGAAGAGCTGGTCCTCCGCAGTATCCACATTCTCTGCATGTTCCACCAACCTTTGATCGTGTCTCCAAACCAGATCGAGTCGCATAGGCTATATCCGTACTTGGCGATGAACACATATGTGAAGGGTGCAGACCATGGGCTGGAGATCTGTGGCCATTTGTTTAAGCTGTATGTTAGTTTTGGTGCACCAATGTGTTTATGGAAGATGTTCGTCACAATAAGAATTTTGGTGAGTCTACTGCCAGAACATGTGCCAATGTGGAACACGTATGTTTGATTGAAACCATTAATCAGGTTCACCCATTATTTGTCTTGGTCCGAATATCAGGATGTTTTCCCTGCCATGAGTGAATGAGAAACGTGGACGGTTGAAGAGGACCAAATTAAAGGGCCTCATTCAAAGTACTTGTGTGACCCATCTGAAGAATGTGCTAGCCAGATTTTTCAATAGAGGCATGAGTATGAAGGGGGCCTCCTAACAAATGGCTTACATCCAATGTCCGAATCCCGCTGTGGGACTGGAATCCTCCACAACACCCATCATGTACAACACCCGAAATCTGTAGGGTGTGCGACATTCACTCAATTAATCATGTGTGTGCCCTCATATTAACCAAATATCATGCTGATCCAAATATAAGGTGGGCCACACCACAGGGAACAATGTAATGTCATGCCTAAAAATTCTAAGTTCACACAATGTGACCCACCTGTGCTTTGGATCAGGCCAAATTGTAGAGTGACCACTCATCCTGGTGAGTCACACCAGATGAATGGGTTAGATGGAATATAAACACCATGCAGGGCCCCACAGACAAGCCTATTGTCCACATCTCCTCAGTGTTCCCTGCCCACCTCAGTTATGGACTGGGATGATTTTTCCCCCGAAGGACCTAACATTCAGAATCACATCTTGTGAACGTGAGTAGATCTCAAACATAGGAGATGGTGGACCACACAAGCTCAGCTGTTGCACCCGACTGCCCACAATAGGGATGGTAGAGGATTCCCAAAAATCTCACCATAAACACCATGTATCTGCATGGACAACTGTTTTTGTGTGTATGCATATTATAAAGTGGAGAGAGAGAGAGATCATACCCTTGGGAATAAAGAGATGCCTTTAACGAGACAAAGGGAAGGGATAATAACATAGTAGAGGGTGGGGAAGGAATTGAGGGCCCACAAGTTGTAGTTGCAATACCCCATTTGAAGTCCCAGCTTTATCTTGCCATGTCCATATATCAAGGGACAATACCTTGACATGAATATCTGTAGCTGTCCTTCTCCCCATCTCTTGTGTTGCACCAACGACTGTTCTAGTGTGGTAGGACTCACGCCCAAAAAGGCTTTTCTTTCTGGGATGCAGTATACGGATTTCCAACCCCTACACTGTATTGCCAGTCCTGTTATCAAATCCTCTGATGGACACCCATACTTCAAGCCCATCTGCAAATCCACACATACATGAAATGATGCACATGAGATGTAACGTATGCATACATCCACTCGTACTTACATCCATCCATTGGTTGATGGATGAATAGACAGACCAATAGGTAGAAAGGAAGGTATATTTAAGTAGGTGGGAGGATGGGTGTCCATAGGTCAGGAGTTTCAACTCCCAGTCAAGGGTTTGAATACCCATAGGTGGTGAAAGTCCACCAGCGTGAGTGTGTGGGGTGTGTGTGCATGTGTAAAGTAGGTGGGAGGATGGATGGACCTAGAAGTGTGCCCCACGCATCTTGAATGCATTTGATCAGTCCCTATCAGATGTGGGTGTTAGGAATTCACATATATGTATGCGTGTATAAACATATGTACATATACATGAATAATAAACACGTGGAGAGAGAGAGAGAGAGAGAGAGAGAGAGAGACAGAGAGAGAGAGAGAGAGAGAGAGAGAAGAGACCTCTTTTCCCCATTCAGTATTCTCTTCATAGGTACAACTTGCAACGGCCCTTGCTTTCTCTTCCAAGTCACCTGCATTTGTTTCTACCTTTCGCTCAATCCTTTTCTTCCATTCTCCCTTGTATTCCTCACCATACTTCCTCCCACATAGACTCTCCCTCCTATGAAAGCATCCTGTGCCCATATAAAGTGGTCCACCATAACCATCTAATCCTGCAATTTCCACCTTCATAACCACACCTCAGATGAGAAAAACCATCAGATGGTTTCATATTCCATGAAAATCGGACCATAAAATTACTTGTTAGTTAAGCCCACCTCATTAATTACTCTTAAAGCACCAGCATAAATATCATTCTTGGTGATGTTATTGTAGTACGGTGGAAACTGCACGAACGCGATCTCATGGCCCTTCTCTTCATCCATAAAAAAACACATTGCATCTCTCACCACATTCGAATTGTTCGCATACATATCACAGTCCACATTGAGAACAATTGATCCATTGCTGATCTCCGATGACACCCTTATCTGCAATTTCAAGTGATGATAATGATTATATGTTAATGAAGACACTATATTTGTTTTACGATTTTGGGGGGACTATTGTATTTGGGCTCATATGATAGGCAGGATCCCAGGCTTTTAGTGGGGTCATGCCCGAATGTAGTCTTGTTAGCTGATTGTTAATAAAATCCTCTTTAAAAGAAGAAGAAGAAGAAGAAGAAGAAGAAGAAGAAAAAAAAAAGAGTATGCCATTGAGTTTGTGCATACTTGCTAGGTAAACATATGTCTGGATGCTCCATTAAATAGAATTGTAACGTGAATAAATAGTAGATGAAGAAAGTTGGGCTGGTGCCGCTGAGGCACTAACCCTCAAAATGCAATTACTATCTTTTGGTCCAAGTTCAAACTTAAGGAATTGGGAACATATTTAACTGAAATTAAAACAAGTTTCAATAATGTTAGATTTGCACATGAATGTGACTTGGATTGTAATAATCTAAAACCAGGTTAGTGAATAACCTGTCCCAAGTTTTGTGTACTAGGATTAATATTATGGAAGATGCGCTCAAGTTGAAAATACATTGGTCTCAAGTCCAACTTGAATGAAAGGCAATTGTAATTTGGAGCATAATCCCTCAATGTAAAAACTACAGTAATCACAATTTGGTCATCAATGCAAACAAACCATGATAACAAAAAAAAAAAGGATCCCAGTCAACCAAATTTCACACACAATGATGGCAAGTATTTTGATGTTGTTTTCACCTTGATTTGCTCGTATCAATCCCTTGATTTTCTTCCTCATAACCATGCAATTGGGTTGGTTTGCAGACATTGAATACCTAGTACATTTTGGCATGATCCAGCCAATGGATCATAATCCTCTCGGATGGGAAGTGATGGATGGATCAGTATGAAAATTGTTTCAAAGAACATCTCCAAAACAAATTGGAGAGGACATGATTAAGACTGGATTAACACTTGACTAATCAAATTAAGGTTGTAAAGCCATATTTCCTAAAATGAAGTACTTACTGTTAATTCATATGGCAGAGGAATTTTTTTAACAATAATATATCAATAGAGATATTGAACACCACACCGGATTAATCGTCAAAGCAACAACATAGCCCATGATGTATCTGATTTCTGGCTGGGACGAGGTGCACTGTAGGTCACTCTATTTGAAATAGTTCAAGCCCTTGCCTTGTGTATGGTCTTGATAGCATGCGCAAGCTGAATGAAACCCAACACCACCTCCACGCCAGTGAAAGGAAGAGGACATAAATTTCTTAAAGAAATTTTTTTTTGTGATGAAACCCTTTTTTTCTATTTAGGATCTGCTCCAGCCTACCGGACCGGATTTGCACCCTCTTACATGCGAGTTTCATACACATGCACTCCATTAAAGAGTTTTCTGGCCGGTTACCCTTCAGGCCAGCCTTATGTGCACATATAAGCTAGAACATAATGTGATCATTTTCGAAAGACTGTGGAATGGAATGCTTTATAAGAACTCCATAATCTTTCTCCCTATACGACCTAGGACAACACTTTCGCACTTGAAAAATAAAAGGTAACACTTGAGGTAATTTCTTTTGCATTTTTTTAAAATATTCAAACCCTTTTTTTATATAAGAAAGGTGGGGAGCACACTACCTATAAAAATACTTAAACCTTTATTTAACCAGTCCTATTTAATATGGTCGCATTGAGGGTCACTGATCAGATGGTTTAGGATCATCTTTTGATTTTTCCACCCATTGTACATAAAATAGATAGTCGGCCCTGATTGATAATTTACCCTACCATGTGCTATCTATGCTCTACCTTATTCCGGTTCTACAATCTCCACTGTATCATTTTCAGCAGAAATATCAAATATTCATGCATGATTTTATTCATATGTAAAATGTATGTTGTAGGCACATGTACCCTAGCACATATGTTTGCACGTGCAAGCATGTAAAGATTACCAATGCATTCAAAGCCCCAGCTTTGAAGTGGTGGGGTTGTTGGGGTTTCTTCTCTCGCGCCAAGTACACAAGAGTTGGTAGTGTAGATCCTTCAATGTCCACAGCATTCGGGTCTCTCCCATCGATAACTATCTGAGAGAGGAAGAAAACAAACACACTCACATTTTGTGGTGTATGAAAATATTTTTACAGGAAACCACCATATATTTAAAAGGTGGGCTGCATGGGGTGAAAACAAGGATCATCCATTATCATCATCTGAATCAATTGACAGCCATTGGTAAGACTTAACACACATGCATGTATGGCCCACCTAATGGACATCTGATGGTCAGATACAATGGATGGGTATAGTCTGCCTGATGAGTTGAACATCCAAGTTTTCACCCCAGGTGATCTTTATGTTGCGGCCCACCTTTTTCACGGATTGGATTTTCTGTTAGCGGGAAAGATGTTGTTGTATGCCAATCCAAACAGTCCAAAATCAACTTGATTGAGGATGGAGCATCACTCAAAACTCACACTAAACAGATGACAGCAACTGTCTGATTTCAACCATCATGTGTGACACGTGTGTCACATTTTAAGGAGCATGACTCGCCACCATTTCCAAAATATTAACCTGAGTCAAGTACCTGAAGAAACGTGGGATGATCGCGCGAAGATATGTACGAATTCCACTCGGAAAATCCTTTGTAATCTGTCTTTTTTTCTTCTGGAATCTTCCCCAACTTCATAACAGTTTTTACCCTATTTTTCATTTCTTCATACAAATTCTACAAAATACAGGAAGAATAGATTATATATAAATGCTAGCATCAGTTCTAATATAAGGAACCATGAACAGTCCGATAATTAGATCTAGATAGTTCACTCGATCCAACTAGTACTTCATCAGCCACTTTGCAAAAACAGGACTGATCAGACAATTTTGGCCATCCAATCAGTATCTTATAAAATGGAAGAACAAGATTGCTTTCTAGAGAAATAAATCCAATAAGCTATTTTTGTACCACCCATTTGGTGGGGCCCATTGGATTTTACTATGCTTCTAAAATAAGTCCAATGAGCTATTTTTGTACCATCTGATCAGTATTGATAATATCACCAACAACAGGAACACTGTAGATACCCATCTGAGGCTTGAAAATTTATGGATATAAAAAGAGAAGATCGACTTTTGGATGGAAAAGTGTTAACGGGAGAATACATTGTAGAAAACTATAACATGTATATTTCAATCTGAATATTTGTAGAGATATGTAGAAGATCTTAATAGATATACATGATCCATCTATGTATACAGCTGTGCATGTGTATCCCATACTCTTAACACTTCTTATCATGCCAGAACAAGTATATCAATCATGCCCAGCATGGAACATATATAGAGAAGATGGTGATGATCAGTATGTACCACCACTCCCCCTCACAGACAATATGTTGGATACAAGCTCTCTAGTGTTGCTTGTTGGTAGATCGAGTTGTCATCGTCTGTTGGAGCTTTTCTTCAAACAGTAAGCCATCCAAAATCGATAACCATTGAGCCGCCAAAAGACGACATAGAAAATTATCTCGAAAACACATATTGATACAACACAACAGGTGAATGAACTACACCGACAACAGTCGAGATGGGGACTAACATACAAAAGCATATCAAGGCACAAGTGTAACACCGCACAACATATGAGTGAACTACACCTATAACTAATAACAATGGCCTGATAATAATAAAAAGGAAAAATGAAAAAGAAGAACCCATGCTATGTCAAAAACACTATAAAATGGAGGTGATATTGGTAGAGATGATGCTTAACGGCAAAGAAAACGGGTAAGAATAAGATGTTGTAGAAATCGAACATAGCTCTAATACCATGTTATTCATTGATAATGATAGGGATATATAGAAGAGGAGACAAATATGTAGAAATTTATAGAAGATCTTATCAAATATACACGAATTTATTCATATGGCTGCCTATTTAGCTATGCGTATATATCCAAATGCACACTAGATGTACTTGGGACTTCAGCTACACATCACTGGTGCTCCCAGGCAACTCGAATGTATGATAATTATACACATTTGAACATATTCCATTAATCTCCTCATATAAATACACCATGGTACATTATACCTTAACCTCTGACCATTCTTTTGCATGGCGAGTATCAGATGGGCCACATGTTGAGGAAAAATAGCCCTCTGGGGACCTTGGTTCAATGATGAATTTCTTGCAAAATGGGATCCAATGCGTTGAGAAGCGGGACACTTCTAAAAGAGCATAGAATGTAATCTCACACCCAGCATCATCAGAGAGAGAGACACTCAGCTTCTCCGGTGGGTAATCATAGGCCATTACCGATAGGACCGTGTTGATTACTAGTGTTGGTGGCTCGATGGCAGGGTCTGCTGTACATACAAAGATATCCACACCAGGCAATTCGTTTTCATACCTGTTCAGCAACAAATAAAAGGAAAATGCAATTGAGAAACTATCAAGATTAAGATGAATAACTGGGCCCCCTCTATCCATAGTTTTATCTAACACATGGGATCAGAAGAGAAATGATCAGGGACAGCCAACATGGTCTTTTCCACCAACATGCTACCTGTGTAGGAAATTTGTACCATCGAAATAGCAGGCGAAAAACCTATATAATTTTAATGTTGAGTCAGCCCTTAGATTGTGCATTGATTTCAAGGTGTGGACAACCTGATGAGCATACTAGACTAGGTTTCATCCCAGATAATTTTTAGCCACCTGACCTCAATGTTGAAACGAGGGTATCTTCACTTAGTCTACCACTTGAGGTATGGATCAGGGTGTCATGCTTCTATGTTATCAATGAAGTAAGGCTAGAGATGGACAGAATCCGACCCAATCCAAACCGAACCGAAGGCCTGGATCGGTGCGGATCGAGTAGGACCACTCAGATCCGATTGTACATCGGATCGAGTTCCGATCGCAGTCAATCCGAACTGATCCGATCCGAAATCCGATCTGAATTGATCCGAACCGAACCGATCCAACCCGATCCAGTTGGGTCCCTTTTTGCTACCCATCTCTCTACCCGTCCTGAACTGAACAAATCCTAACCCCTCTTTCTCTACCCGAAGGAGGCATCGCACCCACCCATCTCTCCACCTTTCTCTCCCGATTTCCCTCCTCTCATTCTTTCTCTCCTCCTTTCTCTCCTTCCTTATCTCCCGATTTCCCACATCTCCTTCTTTTTCTCCTCCTCTCTCTCCCTCTCTCTCCCTATCTTGATTCAACCCAGTCCGAATCGACTAGACAGACTCAACTCGATCCGACTCGATTCGGTTTCCCAGACCGAGTCGGACTCAGTTCAGGTCAGGCCAGCAAGGATTCGGATCAAATCGGATCGAGTCAACCCTGCTAGACTCGGTCCCAGAACGGATCAAGTTCGGGTCAGGTCCTGAAAAAATCGAATCGAGTTGAGTTGGACCCAATCCGGTCCAACTTGACTCGATGCCCACCTCTAACCAAGGCTCTGTTTTCATGAAGTCCTTCAGATACTATTTTGAAATGTGTGGGGATCCCGTGAACCAGCATCAACGCTTATATTCTCACTATCACTTTCTTCTCCCATTGCCACATAATATATGGAGAATTCAAAAGGTGATCTGGGCACACATGTGGATGTGGCAGATGGCACACATATGAGCCATCCCGGTCATTCATCAAGTGGGGCCACCATAAACATGTCCTGGCCCACAAATCAGGCATTTCTACTCCTCAGCTGGGTGACATATGCCTGAGGGGGAAAAAAAAAAAACTGTAACCTCGTACTGGAATCCTCAACAGCAACAGTTTTAGGCAGAGCATAAAACACTCAAGTTTGTGGGGCCCACAATATTGGATGTATAGAATCTACTCCGTCTATCAGGTTATATCCTCAAAGTCAGGTCATGAGGCCAAAAATCAGCTATATAAATAACTTAGGTGGACCACACCACATTGAATACTGGGGGTGGGTGCCAAACATAGGATTGTTTCTATGGACCCCATGGTATATATCTTTGGTCAAACCCACCTACTTTGACCGTTTATGTGGTTGGAAGATAAGTACAGTCAACAGCCATCGCCATCTTACCACTGTGGATGTATGTGTCTTATCCATGCCGTCCATCTGTTTTTTCAGTTAATCTTAGGGCGAGAGGCCAACACTGAAGCATATCCAAAGATCAAGAGGATCACCACACCACAAGAAACAATGGAGATAATGATATCCACCGTTGAAACCTTCCTGGTGGGGCTCACAGTGATGTTTTTTTGTCATCCACCCTACTCATAAGATCAAACAGAAACCCATGAAGGGAAAACACAAATATCAGCCTGATCCAAAACTTTTGTTGCCCCCAAAAAGTTTTTAACCATAGGCATTCAATTCACATTGTTTCCTGTGGTGTGGTCCACTTGAGATTTGGATATGCTTCAATTTTGGGATCATGCCCTAAAATGACCAGATAAAACGGATGGATGGCTTGGATAATAAGCATACACAAAATCCTAACCATTCAACCAGTGTCCAACAAATTGACAAAAAAAAATAATAATAATAATAATTAATACACTCACACACATACAGATTCATAACCTAGATTCATTGACAAGAGTCTTATGATCAGACCTCTAAAGTTACCTTGTTGGCATGATTTTTGAGCTAGTGGTCCTACATTGTAAGGCCTAACTAATGAAGGGAACTACTTTTAATCAAGGATATGAGAATTCCGTGCGTGCATTCATAGGAGATGGAACGACCATAGTGTGCATTCATCACCATTTTCTAAATGGTGGTGATTCATCCGGCAACTAGCAAACAGGTAGGGCAATCTAAACCATCCTAATCTTAGACCGATTGAATAGAGCATAGTCCAGAAATCATGCTGATTAAATGATCTTAACCATCTAAAATTTTCCACTGATTAGATGGTTAGGATCATTCCATCTGCGGATTTTTGAAGTTATGATCTATCCTCAAATGACTACACAATTTTACGGTATGGATCAGGATAAGTTTGCACGTGTAGGGTGGATAAGCTACTGCGGTTGGTGACCAGAACAATGGAATGCCTTGATGTACGTGTAGTATATCCACACCGTCCATACGTTTTTTTCCAGCTCATTTTAGGGCATGAGCCCGAAACTATAAATCTCAGGTGGACCACACTTAAGTAAACATTGGTGATTAAATACGCACCATTAAAAACTTACTAGGGCCCACCGTAATGTTTATTTTCCATCCAACCTGTTGATAAGTTCACATATAACTGGATGAAAGGAAAAAATAAATATGAGCTTGATCCAAAACTTGTGTGGCCCACAAGAAGTTTTTAATGGTCAATCACCACTGTTTCCTGTAATATGGTACACCTGAGATTTGGATCTGCTTCATTGTTGGCCTCATGCCCTAAAATGATCTGTAAAACGGATGGACGGTGTGGATATACTACAAATACATCAAGGGCCCGCACCTAATCAGTTCCCGGTACAAAAAAGAATCGAATTACTCTAAGCCTACACGCATATATACACTCAGATACACCTTCCATCCTGGGAAGTACAGAAGAAATCTAATCCGTAAATCCGGTGATCTCACAGCGATAATGATCGGACACAATACTCTCACTAGTCTATTCATTTCACTAGAATCACACATCTAGTTCGATTTTGAACCGTTAGTAAATTCTATAAGCCAGAAATTATCGCACACCGTGTTATCTAGCAATGATCATCTACACGGAGATATACACATGATAGACGAATCGGATTTCTCACAAACATACGAAGTTAACACGTACATCCGCGTGTATATATGCGTGTACGATTTCAAAAACCTTGTTAAAAAATAATAAAAAATAAAAAATAAATAAATAAATAAAAAGATGAAGAGGAGAACTGACCTTTGTGAGAGACGTTCCTTGAAGGCGGAGCGGTAGACACGCTTCCAACGAACGGATTGTATGAGAATCCAATACAGACCAAACCAGATTTCCACTCCAAACATTCCAAACCAAGCCCACTTTCCCTTATCTACTGGGATGTGAGTAGCTCTGTACACCCATACAAAGAAAACACCCACAAATATGGAAATTGCATACATCTTGTATGCAATCCCGCCCGTTGCTTCCTTGGTCTCAAATAAAGGGCCATGCCCATCTCCTCCCATCTCTCTCTCTCTCTCTCTCTCTGCTATGTGTCATCACTGAGGTTTGCTCGAATATATCAACCCATCTGTTGTAATAAAATATTGCTCGAATGTATCTGCCCATCTAGTGCAACTAGATATGTCGGGACTCTAGCCGTTGGATTTGGGTTTTATTTCATGATCCAAACCGTTAATTTGATAGGCCTTTCTTGGATGGGGGATTGGAATTAAAAAAAAAAAAAAAAAAAAATCCTCCGACTGAATATTTAATTTCTTTGATTGTACAAAGTTTATGGTGACCGTTCATGTTCAAAGCAAAAGAGGCAAACTATCAGAGGGTGAAATAATCCAACTTTATACAATTCAAAGTGAGAGCTATCATATAAACGGTTTGGATCATTGTAATTAGATGACCCCTATCTAAATGGTAAGGTCCAACATATGGTATTGCAATCCGTCGGGAAGTATCGGAGCAAACCGTCTATCTTCCAAAAAAAAAAAAAACAAGAGAAAATTTCCTTTTCTCGTCTTCCCAATATATATATATATATATATATATATATATATATATATATATATATATATCTTTTTAAAAAAAAAATTTAATAGAAAATTGCCTTTTGACTTGTTGTAAACTCTGGGGGAGTATCATGGACGATGAACAGTCACTTGAAGATTCTTGTGGGTTGCATATATCAACTCAAATCCGACCGTCCGTTTCACGAATCCCACTGTCTTATAGGTCATAAACCTAAAATAAGATTAGTTGGACGACCCCAACCTCTTATCTATAAAAAATATATTTGTTGAGTCAAATGATCATTTTCGCTAGTAATTGTCATTTGAACGGTTTGATTTGGATTGGATATATGCCGCATGTGGAACTTTAAGTGCCTTCGTATCATCCATCAATCTGCCAGAGTACTAGAAAATTTTTATCGTTTCAATACCGAAGACCGGAAGGGTCACATTCTTCGGTGTACGAGTGCGTAGGCTTTTTCGTCGCCTTGCGACTCACACGCGCGCGTTGGTGTATAAGTCAAACGAATGGCTCTTAGAGTCTTGGAGTTTGATTTTGTAAAGAGAACGTCCTCGGTCGAGGCTCAGAGGAGTATACTCGGGCTTTAAGTTCTGATAAGTGGGGCCCATGGTTCGGTGATCAGAGCGTTGTTATGTGGGCCGTTGGTATGATGGGCCTTGCAGTGGATGCCCCGTAGGCCAAAAATCCCCAGATTTGAAGTAGATTTTTGGAGTGAACCGAGTTGAGCTTGGCACAGCTCAGCTCAGCCACTAGCTGATCCCAGCTGTCAGCTCGAACTCGGCTCAGTCCGGTCCTCAAGCCTGACTAGTCAGCTGGGCTTGATTCAGCTGCATTGCATCTCAGGCCACTTCAAGCTAAGTTTAAGCTAAAATTGAGTCTATGCAGCATTTTTTAAAACACATGAAGTGTCTGATCATCGAGCTTGACTAGCCAGCTGGGCTCAATTCAACTTGCATCTTGAGCCACTTCAAGCTAAGTTCAAGGTAAGATTGAGTTTGTATGGTATTTTTAAAAACACATAAAGTACACTTTTAATTTCTAATTGTATGTAAAACAGCAGCAACTATTTACAAGTGTTTCATCAAACATCTGGCTGGCAACATCAAAATCAAGAAAAAAATGACATTTGTTTCATATACCAACCAACATTTGGTTGAGTCATTTCAACAAACACTTCGTGAGTAAGATTAATATAAAAGTAACCAAGTCATCCAATTGTTCAAACTCGACCCGAGTTCAATCTAAGCTAGTGTTTGATTCGAGCTGAGCCCGGGCAAGCTCGAACTTGGTTCAAAATTTGTTTCGAACTCAAAAAACCAGCTAGACTCGGCTTGAACTCAGTTTCAAATAACTTGAATCAAGCTTTTTCGAGCTGAAACAAGCGAGCTAACTCGGATTCTGTACAGAGGTCCATAATACAAATGGCTTCTATCACGGAATCATGGGCCTCCGAGTAGCACACATGTACAGCAACTCACGCCATCCAGATCATGGCGAAGAAGGGATGAGCGTGGCTGGGCTGCTTACACTATAGTTGAATTGTTCTAGCCTTCTGATAAGCGTGCATTAAATGGACGATCCAAATTCAATGGGAAAAATCAAACGCTTAGAGTCATGAGATCTGAATGATAATTGAGCCACGCCCCATTCAAAATAGATGGCGATCCAAACAACATGAATTGGTGTATTATGTATGCTATGAAATGAACCTATGAGACCATAAAAGGCAAGAAATTACCAATCAAGAGGTAGGCCTCATCACATATATGGAGCAATTTGTATTAGAACCTATCTTAATATAAATAATCTTGACCGTCCACATCAGACACTATTGAGAAGCGTGCATTAAATAGACGGTCCAAAAGAAAATGGTCCATGGTCCATATTCAAAGGGAAAAATCAAACTCTTTAAGAGTGATGAGATCTAATACTTGGGCAGCGCTCCATACACAATGGGTGGCCATCCAAACAATATGAATTGGTGTATTATGCATGCTATGAAATGAACCGTTGAGATCGTGAAAGATGAGAAACTGCCGATCAGATGATGGGCCATGCCTACAGATAAAATTACCAATTACGTTATTCCGAGCAACTAATTAAGCAATTCATGGTAGGCCTCATCACATAAATGGAGCAATTTATATTTGGATAATCTTGACCGTCCACATCAGACACTAGTGATCTAGTACTTGATAGAAAGTGTGTGGATGGTGGACATAAATCATCAGAGAGCCTTCTATAACTTTCATAGTCCATTTTTTTCCAATCTTCTGACACTTTTCTAATGGATGTCATCGTTCTTCAGATTTTTTCTGTTACCAACAAATACTACATGTATACCGATATAGACCGTCCAATTGTGGATGGATCATAAGCCCCAAACCCATAGTGATCAGAATGCTGACCATAATTTGGATTGCAAACCATTTCTTTCTGACCATCCATTTGATGGCCACAAATTGTATAGTCAGGATCATCCAATCAGTGCATTTCAATCTCCTATGCAGACTCAATGCAATTTGGGAATGATGTGAGTTGCAGAACTGTAATTTTAAAATTTCTGGCTTTTTATACCAGTTAAAAATACATAACAATGTGCCGGATTTATTCATATCAGGTAAACTCATCTTAAAAATTTAAATTTAAAATAAAATAAAATAAACCGTAGACGGTCGGTCTTTAAGGTCAAACAGAAATATCTTAACCGAAAAGTCCTTCAATTCCTTTTCCAGGATCGCTCTGTTTCGCAAGCGATTCCCCGACCAAAACCTGCATAGACACCAACAGTAGTTTTCCATCTCAGAATATAAGGGCCTGTTTGGATGCCTGTAAGTTGGGTAAGTGGGAAGTGACTTAAAGGGAAGTCACTTACAGGTGGTGTTTGGGGGAGAAAAATCACCTGTAAGTCACTTACAGGCAAATCTACCAAAAAACTGCAGGGGGATGGGGGTGGGAAGTCACTACTTCTCTGTAAGTGACTTACAGGCTCAACGGTCAGATTTTTAAAAAGAGGGGAAGAGGGAGAAACGCACCAACCCACCAAATCTCTCTCTGTCTCTGCAATCTCTCGCTGCAGTTAACCGCCTTCCGTCTCTTCTCCTCCTAAAACGGTAGGGTTTCATCTACCCTTTTTTTCTCCTTTGAAAACGGGAGTAGTTTGACATTGCTCTATAAGGCATGCTGGCGTCCAAACAGTCACTTATATCCTGTAGATCATTTATCCGGTTGGTCTCACTGTCTGTGGCCTGTGGTTGGTGATTCTGTGATGTACTCGCAGTGTTGGTGAATCTCTTAGATTGCACAGTTGAAATGCAAGTAATTTAATGATCTACATCAGTGTTGGTGAATCTCTTAGATCCTGAGCATCAAACTCCTCGTTAGAGAATGAGAAAAACTTTGATGATAGAGTGGGATTGATGATACGCTGGCCCTTGGAAATTACATCAGATTGCACAGTTGGAATGCAAGTAATTTAATTATTAAATTTTCTATTAATGTTTTTAAGTTTATTGTCAATGCTTAAATTGAGTTATTACTCCATATTATAGATATTTTGAATTCGTAGGCTCACTTTTATAGCCCACTTGATGATTGGTTTAGCTTAATAATTATCTCAAATATTCATCTTGATGGGATTAACAAAATAACATATTTGATCCCATGTTTTTTTTTTTATATGATTATAACATTTTAGAATGATTCTACAATCTAAGCTCTGCTCGTTGTGAATATACAGCTTTCTACCTGTAAGTAACTTACAGGTTATCCAAACACAAAAACTAACTTACCTGTAAGTGACTTACAACTTACATCCAAACAGGTTACCTGTAAGTAACTTTCACCTGTAAGTGACTTACAGGTAAGTTACTTACAACTTAAAAGAACTTACAGGCATCCAAACAGGCCCTAAATGACATGTGATGAAACAAGGACGGGGATTTTGTTGAGTGCACCCTGGCCCTCTCAACAGTGAGATTACGACCATCCACCATCTTCCCATCCAGGGCTTCCATTGCTGCCATAACATCCTTCTCGTAGCGAAAACGAACGAACGCGTAACCCCTAGGTCTCCTTAAGGTATAATCCCATGGTTTGTATATATCAGTGATTTTTCCGAATCTACCGAAGACTCTCTGGAGGTCGCCTATGGAAGTATCAAAGAAGATGTTGGCCGTGAAGAGGGTGAACGGGATGGGCGAGGAGTTCCTGGATCAAACCTCTATCCACTCCATTGCTATACTTTCGTGGCCCCATGAAGTTTTTTTTAATTGAGTAGTTGTATGGCATGCCCTGTTTTCATTTTCTTTTCTCCATCTTCTGTTTTTCTGATTAGCTGATACATTAGATGAGCCCGGTGTACTGTGTAGTGTCCACCCAAAAGTGTAGAGTGTGTTCAGAATGTGGAGCCACATCTGGGCCGCCTTCGACCGGTCGTAGGACATGCTCAACCGGTCATAGGGGCCTGCTCAACATTTTACTTGGTTACTGGGTGAGTGTTTGGGTGTCCAACTGAAATGAATCATAGTATTTAGTTTAATAAAGATGGAACCAAAAACAGGGCACCAGTTAAATATATTTACAGGCAAATTACATTTTTCTTTATATGCACTCACACACCCATACACGCCCATGCACTCACATTTCCCTTCTCATAACAAGCATTTTTTTAAAACGATATATCTGTGTGTATAATTAGAGAAAGTACAAAAAGAAGATTTCAGGTGGGCACCGCAAAATCGGGCCTCACCTATCATATAGTTAGGAAAGCAAAAACATCAAAAGGTGCCCATAGCCTAGCGCCAGATTAGCTCCAGACAACATGGACCGCTCTCGGTTTCTATGACTCTTAGATCTATCTCTTCTGCTAATGTTAACATCTCAACAGTTGACCTAGTCAAAAAACTAGCTTCTCTGGTTGATTGTGCACCATTCGGGCAACTTGATCCATTTATGTCTTGTTTTTAACCAGCCCACCTGATACATTACCTACAACAACAACAACTAGAAGCTTGAGGCAGCAAAGGCCTCCAAGAACTCCCAATTGTTAATCACTCCTCTAAACTACACGCAGTAAAACAAACATTGGACTGGATCTGGAAACAGGGTTTAGATGCGGCTACGACAATAAATCCAACCGAACCTAGGAACATTTGGACTAGATCTGGAAAAAGGGTCTAGATGCAGCTACAGCAGTAACATCTGACCGAACCCAGGAACATTCCCATCTGCAACCTGCACCTCCCTAAAATCTCTAGCCCGCAGACGCATCATGAGCTCTTCTGCACATCCATCAAGCTGGAAGAAAAGCACAGGGGAGGCCTACACCACAAGCAGACCAAACAAGAGCCTGGAAGCAAAGCTTGATTGCAATGGGAGACTGATGCCCATATGCCAATTCCACCAATCCAGCAAACTGATATTTACAACCCAGCTCCTCATCCAACAGGACAAAACCAACTCTCAGCTGCCATGAATTCCCTAACATCAGCTAACTAGCATCGCACTGAAAAGATCAGAGGCCACACCAACATCTGCAACAGGGGCCCTAGCACACTAGGGTGGAAGACCCAAACGATTAAAAAACCAAGCTAGCCACGAAACAGCCATCATAACTAATTCCACAAGTAGAAAACCCCCTCGTGTGCAGTTATCTCTTGATTATTTCTACAAGTAGCTTTAGATCAAATCTAATTAATTTAGGACAACTTTTGTTTATTTGTTGTATTTGATTTTTTTAAGTTTATTGATTTGATTTTATCTTTCCTCTTAACTTGTCTTTGATTTTTTGAAGTTTACTAATTTGATTTCATCTTTCCTCTCAGCTTGTCTTTGATGTTTTTTTTAGACTAAATCCAAATCTTATTTTAGGTAATTCATTGAAAACTCAAAGGTTTGATTGCTGGTTTTGAAGCTTAGGATTCAACTACATTAATCATTTTAAGTAGTTTAAACCAAACTGGCCAAAGTTTATTTCTTGATGAAACTTTAGTTTACACGTTAGTTTCAATTCTAAAGTCTTCCTTTTCTTTTGTTTCGACTTACCCTTTCAAATAGGTTGGTTGGTTTGGGACTGGAGAACATATTTTTGAAATGGGTTTATATTTATACAAGTCTTGGATTTGTGAACGGGTTAGGCAATCCACTTGAGAAACTCCGACGGCTAAAAACCGTCAGCGAGTAAAGCCCTATTTTTTTGTAGTGAGAAGTGGAGCAACCACCTTTGAGAAGGAAACCACCACAGGATTGTAAGTTACCGGCGGTATATAGAGATGACTTAAATGTCGCATTTATTATCATTACGAATGAGGGGATCGTCTACTTTTCAGAAGGCTCTTGATAAGCCAGATGTCAAAAAGTTGAAACCAGTAATGAATTATATAATGAACTCCTTATATAAGAATGAGACATAAGAGCTGATGGAACTTCTCATCAGCCGAAAAGCGATCGAATATAAGTGGATATTCAAGAAGAAAAGAGATAAGTACTACAAGACAAGGTTGGTGTCAAAGGGATATGCTCGGAGAGAATTTGTGGACTTTACTGAAATATTCACACTGGTAGTAAAGCAAGTATCTATCAAATTTATATTGGTGTTGGTTGCCTAATGCAATCTCTAGTTGGAACAGATAGATGTGAAGACTACTTTTCTACATGGAAAATTAAAATAGTAGATTTACATTAAGCAACCAGAAGGTTTCGAGATATAAGGGATAGAGAACAAGGTTTACAAGTTAAATATGTCGTTGTACGGGCTGAAACAATTGCCTAGGCAGTGGTATGAGAAATTTGATTCTTTTATGGTAAGTCAAAATTTATCAGGAGCAAGTATGATCATTATGCCTATTATAAGACAATGTGTCATAAGAAGTTCATTATATTGATATTTTATGTTGATGGCATACTTATCACTAGTCATAGCATGTCTGAGATCAACATACTAAAGACTCAGCTATCAGAGACATTCGAGATGAAAGATTTGGGGGCTGCAAAGAGGGTTCACGACATTGACATACATAAAGACAAGAAGAGGAACAGGCTATGGTCGTCTTAAGCTAAAAGGGATGCAATCTAACTTGATTTGACCCAACTAATTGTTCTCATGGTTGAAAGATGCAATGGTTAGATTCGCCTGGACGAAATGAAATAACAGTCAAAATCCACTCGTCGATCTGCAGTGTCAACGACTATTGTATTGATCAACCAGAAGAAAACAGTTGTTACACCTATCGGCCGACGGATCTAACCGTTGCGCCAATCGGCCGATAGCAACTAGTGCCTCTATAACCATATTGTCTCACAACCCACTACCCTTGCCGCACATGTATGCACCAATGCGAGCATGCGCATGTGGAATACGCAAGCTAGTTTTTGTAAGACCCGTATCTTGGTCCGTACCTTTCCGTACACTTCCGCGGTCGTACCGGTCGAATTCTGGCAACTTTCGACCCTTAAACAATATCGACGCGCGAACTGGATTCATGTACCGACAACCCGAGTCGACTCAACCCGAGACCTATACCATAGCGACCGCGCCGACGTTGCGGTTCCGATACCGCGACTCGTGCGCCAAGGCGATACCCTGATCAAGAGATATGAGCCAACGTTCGGTGCGAGAAAACGCCGCGCGTTGCGAAAACCAAGGGAATCTCAACGATGTGTCACATCAATCACATCAATCCCATCAATCAATCACCCATCAACCCATCACATGTCAAGTACACATCACTCTCACCCATTTTCCCAAGCAACCACAAAAGTCTTCACATCCCATACCTCTCTTACACAAAAAGCCTCAAAAGTCTTCACAACCCATACCTCTCTTACACCAAAGCCTCAAAAGTCAAGCTTTTCTTACACAACCATCACTCACCCATCCATCCATCACTCTCTCTCTCTCCCTTTACATCACTCTCTCTCTTTCTCTCTTTCTCATTCCAAAATTTCAAAGCAACAAAGGAGATCCAAGAATTCCATACGTATGGAATTTCTCCAAAATCCCTAAGCTTCAAGTGGCCCACCTTCCTACCCCAAAGATCTCCCATCTCAACCCTCCATTCTTCATCTTAGCCATTGAAGTTGAAAATAAGGTGCCAAGGAACCTCTAGGAGCGAGAAGATCGGACGGTGGGTGCTTCCATAGGGTAGTTTTTATTATTTTTATGGTGGACCAAGTGAGTCCCACCGATCAATGGTGTGGATCTCACTTGGGACCCCAAAATGTGGCCGATGGACCACTTGGATCATCATGATCGTTCCATGATGGGGCCATTCTCCATGGACCCCATCATGATGGTTATTTTCATTGCAAAAAGGTCATCTAGACCGTCCATAACGGTGGAGAATGGATCTCCACCGTTGATTTATAATTTTGATGGTCCCATGATCAAAGGGGTCCATTTATTGTATATTTCATTGCAAGGGAGGGCCCATAATGACGGGGTCCCTCCATCACTAGCCGTGTCCCACTCTCCATGTCTCTCTCTCTATTTTATTTCATATTATTTTATTTTATTTATTGCAAAAGGATGGTGTGGCCCACTTGGATGGATCCCACTTTGACATATTTATTCAAGTGGGGCCCACCTTGGCCGTTACTCTCATACCACCCATCAGTGGCGAGTCCACTTCATCAGGGCCCACAAACAAAAAAAAAATATATAATAAAATACATCGTCCAGCGTCTGGGACGCTGGACGTTATTTTTTTTGAAAGAAGAAAATGGAAGAAAAGAAGCTTTTTGGGTATTCCCTTACATAGGCCCCACCATGATGTATTTGAGTAATCCAAGCCGTCCATCCTCTTACCTACGGTGTTTTAGCCGTTGGGTACAAGTTTGGGGCTGATTGAAAGACCTGGTGGACCATAATATCAATGAATGTATCACTACCATTCAAGATCATTATATGGTTTTATTTTACTTTCTAAGCATCCAAAAAATTCGAACTCTGGACCCGTTCCGACTGTTGCGGGCCACTGAACGTAATGGCTGGAGTGGATTTCCCGATTGCAGGCCCCACACATGCTTTTTGTCAAAATCAAAATCCAAGGGAGAGAGAGAGATGGGGTGTGGCAGCAGCAGCTGCGTCAGGCGCTGGCAGCGCCTGCACGGCTGCCAGGCGACGGGCGGGCGGACGACCGTGGACCCACGGCCCCAGCCGTGGGCCCCACCTTGATGTTTATGTTCCATCAAAACCGTCCATCAGGTGGGCCCCCTCCAAATTTCAGGTTGATCCAAACCTCAGGTGGGCCACATCACACGAAACAGTGAGATGGAGCACCTACCATTAAATTTTCTGGGGCCCTCCTTTGATGCAGGCGCACGTCCAGGCCGTCCAGGGCCTGGACGTTTTATATTTTTTTTTAATAATAATAATAATAAAATTAAATAATATATCTTGTTATATTAATGTATAATATAATATTACCTGTTATATTATATGGGTTAGGCCCTTGTGGTTTGCAATAGGCCTATGGGCTAGGTCCATTTGTATTATAAAAGGTCTATGGGCTAATCCCATTTAAATTATGAAATACTTATGGGCTAGGCCCATTTGATTCGTTTAAGGCCCAAGAACTTGGGCCCACTTGATATGTCCCAAGGCCATGTGTCTAGGCCCATTTGAATTAAATATGAGGCCTAGTGATTTAGACCCATCTGGCTCATAGGACGCCTATGGGCTAGGCCCATTCGAATTTCAAAAGGACCATGGGCTAGGCCCATTTGGGTTATGAAATTCTTATGGGCTAGGCCCATTGGTTTCATTCTAGGCCTAAGAACTTAGGCCCATTTGATATGTTCCAAATCCATGGGACTAGGCCCATTTGATATGTTCCCAATCCATGGGACTAGGCCCATTTGATGTACTTCAAGGCCCATGAAATTGGACTCATTGTTGCATTCTTAAAACCCATGGAAGGAGGACATTTGATATATGTAAGGCCTAGGGGTTAGGCCCACTTTGATATGTATACAAGGCCTACAGGTTAGGCCATTTAATGAACCATAAGGCCTAGGGGTTAGGCCCATTTGAACCCATGTTTAGGTCTATGGGTTGAGGCCACTTGATCTACTTATAGGGTCCAATTGGTGTGGCCCATTTGATACATATTAGACTCATGTGACTAGGTCCAATTGGTGCAATCCAAGGCCCACGGGTTTAACCCATTGTAATGCACTTAAGGCCCATTGGTTTGGCCCATTTCTGTGGCCCATCTGATGAATAAGAGCCCATAAGCTATGGCCCATTTGATATATATGTAAGGCCCAGTGGGAGGAACATAGGGTCCATTGCAATGTGTAAGCCCAATACCGATTATGTAGCAGTGTTTTAAGAAGATTGTGCCTGGGAAGTAATGCTGGTTTGATGTCCACATTGCGAGTGTAATGTTGGTTGGATGTCCACATTACGACTCTCCTTAGGGCCCATTACTGGACCATGTTTATCGTATTTAGGCCGTTCAGGCTCATCTGCATTGTAAGATAATGCATTTTATTATAACATGTTTAGTATAGTTTCATGACCCATGATCATACGCATCATATGCATGCTTGATATGAGGATTGACTGATCATGGCATGTGCCTTCGGGCAGGTTGTTTATGGGCTCCCGGTTAGGCG
The DNA here is from genome assembly GCA_037074715.1 of Magnolia kwangsiensis. Taxonomy (NCBI): domain Eukaryota; kingdom Viridiplantae; phylum Streptophyta; class Magnoliopsida; order Magnoliales; family Magnoliaceae; genus Magnolia; species Magnolia kwangsiensis. The sequence continues at coordinate 97,831,395 of CM073582.1, forward strand.
GTGTTGCCCTACATGAGCGCACGGTATGCGCAGGATTGGTTGCATGACTGGATAGCGTGATTCATGCATTCCGCATTTGTGTGATATGGTTGTTGTACGCCCTAGCGACATCAGGGCTGTAGCCTCCACAGACGCATCGTGGTTGGCAGGATTGGATACCGGAAATCTTGTTCTACATGGGGTACTATAGATATCCCTGGGTGAAAGTCCCTAAACCCTTATGGTACCAAGAGGTTGCTCCAACGTCTAGACCGAGTGGGTAGATGAGCGTTGAGTGCCGATTACCAGACGGTTACGCTCTCCACTGTGTCGTGGTCGGTTGGAAGGGGGTGCGGCCTTACCCGCCCGAGTGTAGGGGGCAATGCTAGGCTGAGTCTGACCAGCTCGAGGAATGGGTCCGCTATCGACGAGTCGCGCCCGATATTGGCAGACGGATAGTGAGGTCTCTTCCACTTACCTTATTGCGCGCGATGTGGCGGCAATCTGGTTTAGAGTGTACTAGACCCCGGTGATATTCCATACTCTGAGCTGTACTGATATGTGGACATTGATGAGTATCTGTATGCTTGAGTTGCATTGTACATTGCATGGCCTTGGGATGGCCGATACCATTCATTCTTGCATTGCATAGCCTTGGTACGGCTCATGACGTTTTGGTTCCATCTGCATATTCCGCATTACTCTGACATTGCATTCATATTACTACCTTGCGCACACACTTTCACCACCCTCTAAGCTTTCTGTAAGCTTATGCACGACCGTTGCGTGCAGGTGACGTTGGACTGCAGCAGCGTTGAGGCAGGAGCGCGTCGCTGATCATTTTGGAGTTTTCTGTTATTTACCATTGTATTTCCCTTTATGCTCATTGTACTTGTAAAAATTTTTTATCATAGTGGAAATGTAATGGAGTGCTTGGTTGTTGTTTGTGGGTTATGCCTTTGGTTATGCTTATTACGAATCAAACTGATATTTAAAATCCTCCTTATAGCATCCCAGGATCGGAACCTGGCGAATGGGAGCTAGGAGCCGAGAATGGGGTTCTACGGAGGCTGTCGGTGCCGGATTCGGCGATCGGGAATTTTGTGAGCCCGGTTTTCGAGTTTGGGGCGTGACAGTTTTCTTCTCTTTTCATTCTCCAAGTAAGAATACTAAAGAACTCAAAACATATAAACCCCTCTAATGCTCTCTCTACGCAATTAATATGGACTAATTTTTTTTTAAAGAGTTTCACTTTTTCCAAACAAAGTTTTTGAGGAAAATAAAAATTCAAAACATTTTAAATTGAAGTAAAAAAGGTGCATGTGCAAGACTCTAACATTTCTAATCAAACTTAATTAAAATAAAATCTCTACACTTTGTGCCATGTAAGGACCATAAGAGATTTTGCTGGCAATATTCAGCGTAAGGTATCTTCAGAGTTGACAAGTACCCTTTTCAAACTGTAAATGTGGCTAGTTGACATTTTGGACCCAGGGGCTGGTTTGCTATTTCCAATTAATGGGACCTACTAGGCTGCTAGTAGAATTTGATTGGGATGGGCAGAATTCGGTGGGGACGATCGAGTTGTATCTCTCAATGTCTGGTGGGTAGAGTTGGGTGGTATTTTTTTCTTTTTTCTTTTTTTCCTAAAATGGACTTCGTAGAAAAAGATGAGAAACATAGGTGGTTACTAACTTCGCTGTCAAATCGAGGTTTTGTCCATTAGGAATTTCAACTGTCTGTAACTCAGCGACACTGCATTTCATATTTTCTTAGAAAGCATTGACCTTTTACATGGCATCCAAACACACCTTAAACCCACTTGTCAATTTGTAAGTGTTAAAATGGAGAAGTGAATCACTAGAAATGGAACAATACGAAGTACTTGAGCAGATTGGGAAAGGAGCTTTCGCTTCCGCTCTTCTTGTGAGGCATAAGCATGAAAAGAAGAAGTGAGAGTATAGCCATCTGATTTTCATTATCTTTTCTTCCCACACTCTCAGTTGTGACAATTTATATCGAGCTTGAGAATGTTTCCTTTTGTTTAGTTATGATTTGACTGGTTTTTCTCTCGATTTTTTGTTCTCTTTTAAGGTATGTCTTGAAGAAGATTCGGTTTGCCCGTCAAACTGATAGGTGCCGTAGGTCTGCTCATCAGGAGGTGAGTTTTCTTTCTATTTGTGTCATTCATTTATATTTTGAGCAAGATTGTCCCTTCGTTCAATGTCACGAAAATCATTTTGTTATGAGCTCCTTTTATGTTTTGCCATGCTGAGTTCCTTGATGGAATTATGTTGTCGGCCTTAAGGTAAAGGTTGCCCATTCATGAGATCCCTAGGAGTGCATAGATTGAGAAATAAAAGATTTTGAGTGTAACTATTGGGAAATTATGACATGAATACATGAATCATTCACTTATGCATGTAGGGAACATTGACAATTTTGTAGGTAGAAAAACCAGACAGCTAAATGTTTGGGTTTGGGTGTGGGTCTTTGAATCACTAAAGTACAAAATGACTTGAAACTCATTTCCTTTTGTGGTAAATGGTGATTGGTCTACAACTTGAATGGTTTTCCTTCAGAGAATATTTGAATTTGGCTTGATTCGATTGTATGTTGGAAATATGAGGGCCGAAGTTGATCTTACATGCCACATGCAGTGCTTTAAGATGCTAATGGTTCTTCTAACCATGTAGATGGAGCTTATTTCCAAAGTGCGCAATCCATATATTGTGGAGTACAAAGATTCTTGGGTAGAGAAGGTCAGTAATTTATACCAACATAAAACCATTTTCTTATTTCCTAAATCACCATGCAATCATTGACATTTAAGTAAAAAATAAGGGAAAATCAGTTGAAAGTGACAGAACAAAGTTTGTTTTTTCAACTTGTCTATTGCAAATTTGCAATTTCTATATTCAATTAGGGGCTGTTTGGATTGGTGGAAATGGAAAATAAAAAAGTAGCCCAGGAAAACATCCATCTTTTTTGTGTTAAAATAAGCTCTTTGTGGATTAAAACACTCGATTTGGGCAACTTGGATGAATCAAAGTTCTCTAGGCCATTTTGGAGAAATTTTGAAAAAGATGCAAGTCTGTAATTTCTTTTCTTTCTAGTTTCTTGCTGGAATAGATATAGGATGAATTTTAATCCATGCAGTAGATTAGGTCTTTTAATCCAATTTTTGTTGCAAGGATTTTTTTTTTTAAATCCATGCACTAGATTCCAATCTTGCTGGAATATTTTTTTTTGTTTGATTTGAACTGTTTATGTTCTTACCACTACCATATAGACGTGGCTCATATGCATAGCAATCACTATCTTTGGATTGCTGTTCTCTTACAGGTGGTTTCTTGTAGGTGCTTTTTCTCAGTTTCGTGTTGTTTTGCTGGTGGTTGCTTGCTAACTTTTAGGACTTGATCAGGAACAAAATCAAGAGTTGGCCACCTAATGGTATGTATTTGTTTTATGAAGCTTAAGTTGTATGACGAAATGTATATCATTGCACACCATGTATATTTGTATGTATTTTACATCTACCTGGCCATTTTAATGAGATGCTTCCATTGTTGAGGGTCAAATATTGCATATTAGACCCCAGATATTGTCTGGATTTACGAATATAATGCTGTCTAATGGCTCGTTTTCTCATTCTTGTGTGGCAAAGTGATTTTATGAGCATGGATGGAAAAAGGACTTTAAAAGTTGAGATTTAACGATCTGATGACGCCAAAGGCAAGGTACACACTCCAGGGGACCAAGATTGACAAATATACATGGTCAGAAATCCGAGAAAAGTTAAAAATTGAAGCTCAAGTGGCCTGAAGGACGTACAGAATGCAAGATCACGAGGTTCCCACCATCCGTTCGGCTCGAAACTTCATACGTCGCCTGAGGACCATAAATTAACCGTACATATAAAATTTCAGCCATTGAAGATCTCGGAAAGTGCCCCAACTGACAGATCAGCCCATAAACCGTTGATTCTGGGCCCACCTGATATCTGGAACTGCCTCAAAATTATTATTGACGCCTTAAATGAGTCAAAACAGAGGGAGCAGATTTCTCCAAAACAGTGCAATGGACCCCATATGAGATGAGTGTGTACAGTGCACATGTGCACTCGTCGTGCACCAAACGAGTTAAGTCGGTCAGCAAGACGCTGACCGACTTTCTTCTTAAAAAAAAAAAAAAAAAAATTCGCACCGCATAACGCAGGCCGCTGGCCCTTTTTGCGGACGTTTGTGGGCCCTACCCATTGACCGTATGGAAAATCTGACCCGTTCACCGTGTAGAGGGGCTCGAATACTACAAAAACATGCTGACTTTTTGTACCCATGCATACACACGTGAGCAATACAGGGGCCACAAAAGGGCTGCCCGGTAGCATTCAAATCTGATCTTTTAGTTATTTCTTCTCTGGGACACGTCAATGGACGTTCAAAACCACCCATTCTTGACTGAAATTTTGTTCTGAATCCAATGGACGGGGTGAATTTTCCAGAAAATGTTTCTGTGGGGCCCACCGACCACAACAGCGAAATGGTGCAAAAGGTTTCGCACATCCGCGAAAACTGACTTTTCCGGACAGTTTTGGCCCACCATCTTTGATCATATGGCAGATCTGAACCGTCTATCATGTAGAGGACCCAAGAAAGTACTAAGGGACGGTGTTTCTTTGAAATTTGAGCGAGGAAAGTGGCGTATTTCATGGTACCGAACTTGGCTGCGAAAATTGCACTCCATGTCCTGCTACAACTCTGTCACTGACTCCAGCCTTCCATCAGCTATAAAAGGAGATTTTTGGACCTGGGGAGCATTCATTCAGGGTCTTGGGAGGAAGAACAGAGGGCTCGAGCTTGGGTTTCAACGTGGGCAGAGGAGAGAGAGAAGAGCTTGGTTTTTTTCTTTCCCTTTTCTTTTCCTTTTCTTTTTCTCTTTATTTATTTGGATTGAGCCCATCCATGGCAGGCTAAATCCTCCTAGCTAGGGCTAAGAGGTGAAGCTTGTAGTGAGATGGGAGATTTGATTTTATTTAAATTTTAATGCATGAATTGACGTTGATTTTAGTTAATTAATATGGGAATGTTTTAGGTTTTTAATGGTCTGTTGTGACTGAAATTACAATGGGTCTGCAATGGCTTTGAATATTTCCGTTCTCTTTAATGTTTATGATGTCAGGAAGCCCTGTTGTTCACCATAGTCTCCTGGGCATGGTCGGATGACGGTACCCTTCCTAACTTACATACATGTGATTGGGTGGTAATTAGTTTGATTCTGTTGTTTGCCATAGTCTTTGGGCATGGTTTGGTGATGGAATCCATTCTAATTTATCTTCCTTTCATCTCTTTGAAAACTAGATCAACGGCAGTTCAGTAATTTTCATAATTTTTGATGCAAGCATAAATTCTCCCTGATCTCTACAAGTGGATCCTCTGAATCCCTAGTTTCCTATCTCTGATTTGTTTCCTAAGTTTTAGATTAATTATTCTACAAATATTCCACCATTGCTAATTGATTTAGAATTCATCTTAGCCTAGTTCTAGTTCTAGATAATTTTAGATAACGTACAAGTTTCAGTCCCTTGGGATTCGACCTCGGTCTTACCGAGTTATTACTACATCACAACCCTACACTTGGGGAGTGAACAAGTTTTTTGGCGCCGTTGCCGGGGACTGTCGGCTACGTTTTTCTGAAATTAATTAGATTTAGGATTAGTTTAAGATTAGGTTTAGATTTTCTTAATTTTTAGAAATTAACTTGTCTTTCTTGTTTTATAGGCTTATAAGATAGTTTCTAAATTAGTAAAATTTTTCTTAAATTCTTCCTTTCTATTCTAGATTTAGATTAAGATTTATTTCTTCTTTTTAGTGAGATTCTAATTCTAATTCTTTTTAGGAATCCTAACCCTGTTTCTTGTTTTAGAATTTTTCTATAAGTTTTTGTTCAGGAACTAACCCAATTTTTCTGTTTTGTAGCAAGCTTCTAATTTAGTAAGTTCTTCCTAATTCTTCTCTCTTTGGAATTTCTTATTTTCTCTAGAAATTAGTTTACCTTTAATTAGAACTTTCTATTCTTAGAAACTAACTTATTTTGTTTTGTTTTGCAGATTCTTAACCTAGGACTCCAACTTTGGTAACCACTTTCCATCTTTCCCCTTTATTTTCTAGATTTCTTCTTTCTTTCTCTTAGGTTTAAGTTAGAATTTGAGGGCTGAGTGTGTTTTATGCCCCATTGGGCACGCGACAACACTCGACGTCTCGTGACTGAAGGAGGATTAGTTGAGGGGTGGACTGTCCATCGCAGGACTAGACACCACTTGAATTCTCCTGAGTTAGAAGACGTTATGGCTGAAAATCAACCTCAAGCACTACCCCAACCAAGGGTTGAGGAAGTACATGATGAGAATGAGGTCTATCAGGCACCCCCGCCTCGTACTTTACGAGATTATTTACAACCGGCAGGAGTGAGTACGCCCTCATGCATGATTTTTCCTGAGAATACAGCACATATGGACATCAAGCCAGGGGTTATCCAACTCCTTCCTAAGTTCCATGGGCTTGAGTCTGAAGAACCATATTTGCATCTGAAAGAGTTCGATGAAATCATAGGCACCTTATACTTTCCTAATGTATCTGAGGATACTATTAGGCTGAAACTATTTCCATTTTTCTTGAAAGAAAAAGCCAAGACGTGGTTACATTCACTGCGTCCTAGATCCATTGGCACATGGAATGATATGCAGAGGGAATTTATAAAGAAATTTTTCCCACATCATAAGACAATTACCCTCAGGAGAGCAATCATGAACTTTGCCCAAAAGGAAGATGAAACATTCTTCCAATGTTGGGAAAGGTTCAAGGATCTGGTTAATGCATGCCCACAACATGACTTTGAAATATGGCGCATTACGAATTTTTTCTATGATGGGCTAACATCTTCCATACGCCAAATGGTCTAGACAATGTGTAACGGAGATTTTATTAATAAAAATGTTGACGAGGTATGGGATTACCTCGATAGTCTCGCGAAAAAAACACAATCATGGGACTATTACCCAAGAACGAACACCACGTCTAGGCCGACTCATTCAAGGAAAAAAGGAGGAATATATCTCCTGAAAGAGGATAATGATCTTAACGCTAAGGTGGCCAATCTCACCAGAAAATTTGAGGCCATGGAAGGAAGGAAGGAAAAGGTTAATGAAAGTGTTTGCGGCATCTGTGATTGCAACATTCATACTACTGAAAATTGTCCTTCAATACCTGCCTTTCGATATGTATTGAATGAACAATCTAATGCCGTAAATAACTATCAAAGACCTTTCAATGGACCACCCTCTAATACTTACAATCCTGGCTAAAAAAATCACCCGAATTTTAGTTGGAGGAACGGACAAACTGCTACCCCTCAAGGTTTCTTCAATCAAAATCCAAATCAGGGGAAACCTCAAGAAGAATCGGTTCAAATTTTCATACAAGAGCTGGCGCGGACAATGCAAGGAATTTCAGATTTTATGCAAAAAATAGATTCACGTATGACGGCTATGGAAAAAGGGATGCTCCCTGCACAATCACTCCCTAATCCGAAACCGCAATACGAGACAGGTGATCCCAGCTCTTCAAATCAAATGGGGCACGCTAAATCTATCACCACTCTTAGGAGTGAGAAGGTTATTGATAAAACCCTTCCGGTGAGGCCCGAAAAGCCTCAAGAACCAGAAGAGGACAACAATGATGGATCTAGTGGCGCCCCACAAAAATTTGAACCGGAACCTCTAGAAAAGCCAGTTGCTCCGTTTTCCCAACGGTTGGTTGAACCAAAACGTCTATCTAACTCTCAGGATATCCTAGAGGTGTTGAAACAATTGAAAGTCAACATTCCTCTGCTTGACGTTGTAAAACAGATACCTTCATATGCTAAATTTCTAAAGGACTTATGCACTACCAAAAGACGGAAAAGTGTTCAAAAGAAGATCTCCTTGACTGAAAAAGTGAGTGTCATCCTGAAACAAGATGTGCCGCAAAAATTCAAAGATCCCGGTTGCCCAACCATATCATGTGTGATCGGGAACTATCGAATTGATCACGCACTTCTTGACTTAGGAGCAAGCGTCAATCTGATTGCTTACTCGGTATACCAACAGTTAGGTTTGGGTGAATTAAAACCCACTCGAATCACACTACAACTTGCTGATCGTTCTGTTCGTATACCAAGAGGGATCATCGAGGATGTGTTGGTCCAGGTGAATAGATTCTACTACCCTGTTGATTTTATTATCTTGGACACCGAACCCATAAATGACACGAGCACTCAGATTCCCATCATTCTTGGTCGCCCATTCCTGTCCACTTCAAATGCAATTATCAATTGCAGGAATGGTGTCATGACTATGTCCTTTGGAAATTTGACATTGGAATCGAATACCTTTTTCAATAACGGTAGCAACTCAGAGGATGATGACGATTTCCACGATGTTAACATGATTGATTCTTTTGTGGAAGATAGAACGCCTCTCACCTTATCCTCTGATCTTCTAGAGACGTGCCTGGCCCACTCCCATGATCTTGATGATGATATAATTAGGGAGACGTGTGCCATGCTTGATACTGCACCGGTACTTGAAGTTAACCGGTGGAGGCCACACATTGAAGAATTGCCCCAAACTTATGTAGTGCCTCTACCGTCTAACCTCAAGCCACCGAAGCTTGACCTAAAACCTTTGCCCTCTGATTTAAAATATGTCTATTTAGGTCAAGATGAGACATACCCGGTGGTGATCTCTGCCCACCTGGAGAAAGAACAGGAGAGTATGCTGATATCTACTCTCATTGAGCATAAGGAAGCTCTTGGATGGACCATAGCGGACCTCAAGGGAATTAACCCATCGATTTGTACTCACCGTATATATCTTGAGGACAATGCAAAGGCTGTTCGGCAATCACAACGTAGATTAAATCCAAACATGAAGGAAGTGGTTAAGGCCGAGGTTCTCAAACTATTGGATGTGGGGATCATATACCCCATATCCGATAGTCAATGGGTGAGTCCAACTCAGGTGGTTCCTAAGAAGTCCGGGATCACCATCGTAGCCAATGCCAATAATGAACTCGTGCCGACTAGAGTTACCACTGGTTGGAGAATGTGCATTGATTACAGAAAGCTGAATACCGTCACAAGGAAAGACCACTTTCCTTTGCCCTTCATTGATCAAATCCTGGAAAGGCTAGCTGGTCATTCCTATTATTGTTTCCTTGACGGGTATTCAGGTTATAATCAGATTGAAATCACCCCTGAGGATCAGGAAAAGACCACATTTACATGTCCCTATGGCACCTTTGCTTACAGAAGGATGCCATTCGGGCTATGTAATGCCCCTGCCACCTTTCAGCGATGCATGACGAGTATCTTTTCTGACATGGTGGGAAAATATCTAGAGGTCTTCATGGACGATTTCTCTGTTTTCGGTTCATCTTTCAGCGAGTGCTTAGCAAGTCTTAAATGTGTGCTAAAAAGATGTGAAGAAAAAAATTTGGTACTTAACTGGGAGAAGTGTCATTTTATGGTTCAAAAGGGAATTGTCCTTGGGCATATCATCTCGTCCAAAGGAATCGAGGTAGATAAGGCAAAAATTAATCTTATCTCTGACCTACCTCCACCCAAGAATATCAGGGACGTACGATCCTTCTTAGGACACGCAGGCTTTTACAGACGATTCATAAAGGACTTTAGTCTCCTCTCTCGTCCTTTATGTAATCTTCTTCAAAATGATACACCATACGAGTGGACTGAGCAGTGCCAAGAAGCTTTCACTAAGCTTAAGGGCATGCTAACCACTGCACCTATCATGCAGCCACCTGACTAGAGTCTTCCTTTTGAACTTATGTGCGACGCCTCTGATTATGCTCTTGGAGCGGTTTTAGGCCAGAGAAAAGATAAGCGGCCTTACGTTATTCACTACGCAAGTAGGACTCTAAATCCTGCCCAAGTGAACTACTCGACTACGGAAAAGGAACTCTTAGCCGTAGTGTTCGCTTTGGACAAATTTAGATCCTACCTGATCGGATCCAAGATCATCATCTACACAGATCACGCGGCACTTAAGTATCTTCTTTCTAAGAATGATTCTAAGCCCCGCCTGATACGATGGATCCTTCTACTCTAAGAATTTGATTTGGAAATTAAAGATAAAAAGGGAGTAGAGAACGTAGTGGCCGATCATCTTTCTCGCCTTAATACCTCTGATTCCCTTGAGGCGACCCATATCAATGACATATTCCCTGATGAACAACTGTTTAGAGTCTCTCATTCACTTTGGTTCGCTGATATTGCTAATTATCTTTCTACAGGTGCCATACCGACACACTGGACGTCACAAGATAAGAAGAAATTCTTTACCAAGGTGCGTAACTTTTTCTGGGATGATCCATATTTGTTTAAATATTGCCCAGACCAAATCTTAAGGAGATGTGTACCAGACGATGAGCATCAGAGTGTCATCTCCTTCTGTCACTCACAGGCCTGTGGTGGTCACTTTTCTGCTAAAAAGACCACGGCCAAGATTCTACAGTGTTGCTTTTACTGGCCCACTATGTTCAGGGACACTCATGAGTTTTGCAAAGCTTGTGAGCGTTGTCAAAAATTGGGAGCATTGTCCCGTCGAAATATGATGCCTTTGAATCCCATCCTTATTATAAAAGCATTTGATTGTTGGGGCATTGATTTCATGGGACCATTCCCCCAATCATTTAGAAATCTGTATATTTTGCTCGCTGTAGACTATGTCACTAAATGGGTCGAAGCAATTCCGTGCCACAAAAATGACCATCGCACGGTCATTAAATTTTTGAAAGAAAATATCCTGTCGCGGTTCGGAACGCCTCGAGCCATCATTAGTGACGGGGGCTCACACTTCTGCAATAAACCATTTGAGAGCTTAATGAAGAAATACGGTATCTCTCATAAGGTGAGCACCCCATACCATCCACAGACAAGTGGACAAGATGAGATTTCCAATAGGGAGATCAAACATATCCTAGAGAAAACGGTTAACCCTGATCGTAAGGACTGGTCAATCCGATTGACCGATGCCTTATGGGCGTACCGTACTGCTTTCAAAACTCCTATTGGAACATCTCCCTTTAGACTTGTCTATGGGAAAGCCTGTCACTTGCCTGTGGAATTGGAACATAAAGCATACTGGGCGATCAAAAATCTGAATTTCAATCTGGACAACGCTGGCTCGCTACGCAAACTTCGGTTAAATGAACTTGAAGAAATCCGGAACGATGCGTACGAAAACTCGAGAATTTACAAGGACAGGATGAAGGCGTTTCATGATCAACATATTCTACGGAAATCATTCACGCCAGATCAGAAAGTCCTCTTGTATGACTCTCGACTACATCTCTTTCCGGGTAAGCTTCGATCTCGTTGGACCGGCCCTTACATTGTTGTTACTGCTTATCCTCATGGGGCCGTCGAGATAAGAGATCCCGACAATGGCAAGGAGTTTAAAGTTAATGGACATCGATTAAAGCCATTTGTTGAGACATTTGATTCAGAGGACATGTCCATGCCTCTGATTGCTCCTGTTTACCAGGACTGATCTCCTAGTCTGATGGAGGTATAAGTAGGTTTATCGCTTTCATAGGTTTAGGATAGTCGCTTTCATAGGTTAGTTAGTTCAATGTTTGTGGGTAACATTACTGTAAACCCTCACGAGACTACAACTCGTCCACTAGGGGTAACCTAGGGGTTTAAAGGCTTGTTGCATACGCTAAATGCAATCGAGAGCACCTGCGAAAGTGGTATAGGTAGGATTTTATTTTCGTTATTTTTATTCTGCTTTCTCTCTCATGCTGACAAGCTTCCATGCCGTGATCTATTGAAAACTCTCTTGATTCGTTATTCAGGTACTATCTTCCCATCACTTCTCATTTACTTTCGTTGTCCCATGTGCATTGCATGTTTATATCTTTTACATTGAGGACAATGTAGATTTTAGGTTGGGGGTGGGGGATTAGGTAACCTAATCAGTATTTTCTTGGTCTTGAGCAACAAGTCTTGAGCAACAATTGTGAAAAGAGCAACAATTGTGAAAATTTTTTAAATTTTTCTGATTTTGACGAATATCCTTGATTTAGAATTGTGAGATATATGATGTTGGTAATTTATGACTCTTGGATTTAGCTACTTGATAGATTCCACAGTTGAGTTTGAATTATCAATCCATGATTAGAGATTTTAAACATTGATTGAGTCATGGTTTCACATGTCACAACTCGCTTTCACATTAAGGTTTCAGTTTGATATTGAATGGTTAATTTGGTAATCACTAAGCATGAAAGGAACCAGCCTGAAATATCTTGCCATCAGGGTATAAAAATTGAACAGGTTGGGCAATTAATCTTCACCATGGGTTTGCTCCCTACAGGTGAAGGTTTGATTCCCCAAGGTTAAACATTCAAAAAAAATTATTAGGTAATTGGTCTTTTGCCATAGGTTTGCTCCCTATTGGTAAGGATTTGATTCCTCTTTTTGACATGACTATTAATGAAAAAATAAAAAGTTGAAAAGATCAAAAGATGAAATTTATGAGGCAAGTTTGGTTATCATGAATTCTCTTGCTGGTTACCAATGAGATCCTGAAATAACAAATTCAATCTTAATGTGATTAGCTGAGATTACACTATACATCCATGGATCTCAATGTTTAAAATTTTTCTAATTGATGGATTAATGCTTTACACTTGATTATGAAGTCTACGGTGCGCTTGAGCTCAGGAGAATACAATTTCTAACATTCATGAATATTAAATTTCTCGTATTTTGTTCAAAATCTCACTCGATTTCATAGAAAGTTCTCCTATAATTCTCAACTTATTTTTCGCATACTTTGCTCGGGACTAGCAAAATGCTGGCTGGGGGTTGTGTTGAGGGTCAAATATTGCATATTAGACCCTAGATATTGTCTGGATTTACGAATATAATGCTGTCTAATGGCTCGTTTTCTCATTCTTGTGTGGCAAAGTGATTTTATGAGCATGGATGGAAAAAGGACGTTAAAAGTTGAGATTTAACGATCTGATGACGCCAAAGGCAAGGTACACACTCCAGGGGACCAAGATTGACAAATATACACGGTCAGAAATCCGAGAAAAGTTAGAAATTGAAGCTCAAGTGGCCTGAAGGACGTCCAGAATGCAAGATCACGAGGTTCCCACCATCCGTTCGGCTCGAAACTTCATACGTCGCCTGAGGACCATAAATTAACCGTACATATAAAATTTCAGCCATTGAAGATCTCGGGAAGTGCCCCAACTGACAGATCAGCCCATAAACCGTTGATTCTGGGCCCACCTGATATCTGGAACTGCCTCAAAATTATTATTGACGCCTTAAATGAGGAGTCAAAACAGATGGACGGTGCAGATTTCTCCAAAACAGTGCAATGGACCCCATATGAGATGAGTGTGTACAGTGCACATGTGCACTCGTCGTGCACCAAACGAGTTAAGTCGGTCAGTAAGACGCTGACCGACTTTCTTCTTAAAAAAATAATAATAATAAAATTTCACACCGCGTAACGCAAGCCGCTGGCCATTTTTACGGACGTTTGTGGGCCCTACCCATTGACCATATGGAAAATCTGACCCGTTCACCGTGTAGAGGGGCTCGAATACTACAAAAACATGCTTACTTTTTGTACCCATGCGTACACACGTGAGCGATACAGGGGCCACAAAAGGGCTGCCCGGTAGCATTCAAATCTGATCTTTTAGTTATTTCTTCTCTGGGACACGTCAATGGACGTTCAAAACCACCCATTCTTGACTGAAATTTTGTTCTGAATTCAATGGACGGGGTGAATTTTCCAGAAAATGCTTCTGTGAGGCCCACCGACCACAACAGCGAAATGGTGCGAAAGGTTTCGCACATCCGCGAAAACTGACTTTTCCGGACAGTTTTGGCCCACCATCTTTGATCATATGGCAAATCTGAACCGTCTATCATGTAGAGGACCCAAGAAAGTACTAAGGGACGGTGTTTCTTTGGAATTTGAGCGAGGAAAGTGGCGTGTTTCATGGTACCGAACTTGGCTGCAAAAATTGCACTCCGTGTCCTGCTACAACTCTGTCACTGACTCCAGCCTTCTAGCAGCTATAAAAGGAGGTTTTTGGACGTGGGGAGCATTCATTCAGGGTCTTGGGAGGGAGAACAGAGGGCTCGAGCTTGGGTTTCAATGTGGGCAGAGGAGAGAGAGAGGAGCTTGGTTTCTTTCTTTCCCTTTTCTTTTCCTTTTCTTTTTCTCTTTATTTATTTGGATTGAGCCCATCCATGGCAGGCTAAATCCTCCTAGCTAGGGCTAAGAGGTGAAGCTTGTAGTGAGATGGGAGATTTGATTTTATTTAAATTTTAATGCATGAATTGACGTTGATTTTAGTTAATTAATATGGGAATGTTTTAGGTTTTTAATGGTCTGTTGTGACTGAAATTACAATGGGTCTGCAATGGCTTTGAATATTTCCGTTCTCTTTAATGTTTATGATGCCAGGAAGCCCTGTTGTTCACCATAGTCTCCTGGGCATGGTCGGATGACGGTACCCTTCCTAACTTACATACATGTGATTGGGTGGTAATTAGTTTGATTCTGTTGTTTGCCATAGTCTTTGGGCATGGTTTGGTGATGGAATCCTGTAAGACCCGTATCTTGGTCCGTACCTTTCCGTACACTTCCGCGGTCGTACCGGTCGAATTCCGGCAACTTTCGACCCTTAAATAATATCGACGCGCGACCTGGATTCATGTACCGACAACCCGAGTCGACTCAACCCGAGACCAATACCTTAGCGACCGCGCCGTCGTTGCGGTTCCGATACCGCGACTCGCGCGCCGAGGCGATACCCGGATCAAGAGATATGGGCCAACGTTCGGTGCGAGAAAACGCCGCGCGTTGCGAAAACCAAGGGAATCTCAACGATGTGTCACATCAATCACATCAATCCCATCAATCAATCACCCATCAACCCATCACATGTCAAGTACACATCACTCTCACCCATTTTCCCAAGCAACCACAAAAGTCTCCCAAACCCATACCTCTCTTACACAAAAGCCAACAAAGTCTTCTCAACCCATACCTTTCTTACACAAAAAGCCACAAAAGTCTTCCTAACCCATACTTTTCTTACACACCATCACTCATCCATCCATCCATCACTCTCTCTCTCTCCCTTTACATCACTCTCTCTCTTTCTCTCTTTCTCATTCCAAAACTTCCAAGCAACAAAAAAATTGCAAGGGTTCCATACGTATGGAATTTTCCAAGCCCCTCTAAACTTCAAGTGGCCCACCTTCCTACCCCAAAATCCCCCATCTCAACCCTCCATTCTTCATCTTAGCCATTGAAGTTGAAGATAAGGTGCCAAGGAACCCCTAGGAGCGAGAAGATCGGACGGTGGGTGCTTCTATAGGGTAGATTTTCTTGTTTTTATGGTGGACCAAGTGAGGCCCACCGATCAATGGTGTGGATCTCACTTGGGACCCTTATTTGTGGCCGATGGACCACTTGGATCGCCATGATCATTCCATGATGGGGCCATTCTCCATGGACCTCATCATGATCCTTATTTTCATTTGAGAAGGGTCATCTAGACCATCCATATCGGTGGGGAAAGGATTCCCACCGTTGATCTTGAGTTTTGATGGTCATATGTGCAAATGACCCATGGATGTATGATTTCAAGTATGGGAGGGCCCATAATGTCGGGGTCCCTCCATCACAAGCCGTGTCCCACTCTCCATGACTCTCTCTCTCTTATATTTCTTTTATTTTATTTTATTTTATTTTATTTTATTTTATTTTGTTGCAATGGGATGGTGTGGCCCACTTGAATGGATCCCATCTTGATGTATGTATTTTATTCAAGTGGGGCCCACCTTAGATGTCATTCCCATGCCGCCCATCATGTGGTGGCCCACTTCATCAGGTCACCCCAAGATTTTATGAGAGCCAGCCGTCCAGCGTCTGGGACGCTGGACGTTTCTAGGAAATGAGAACACAAAAAAAAAAAAAGAAAAAGGAAGAAAAGAAGGGAATGGGGTGTTTCCCTTGCATAGGCCCCACCCTGATGTTTATATCTGATCCAAGCCGTCCATCCCTTTCACCATCTCATTTTAGGCGTTGAGCCAGAAAATGGGATTGAACGGAGCACCTGGTGGGCCATAGCGCCAAATATTGTATCCTCACCATTCAAACGCTAATTTCTTATTTTATTCCACTTCCAAGCGTCAAAAAAATTCATTCAAACGCTAATTTCTTATTTTATTCCACTTCCAAGCGTCAAAAAAATTCAAACTCTGGACTCATTTGGACGGTCTCGGGCCACTGATCACAATGGCCGGGGCGGATTTCGTTTTAACGGGCCCCACGTGCGAAAAACCCCGGAAAAACGGGTTTTCCTTTTTTTTGTAACAAGCAATGGCAGAGGCAAGGCCTCTGCCTCTGACTGCTGAAGCAGCGCTGCACGCTGCCGCGTGCAGCCGCGCGGGTGACGGGCGGGCGTCCAGCGTGCGACCCACGGCTCTAGCCGTGGGCCCCACAGTAATGTTTATCTGTCATCTAACCTGTTCACAAGGCGGGTCCCAGGACCAGGTGGGCCCCCTCCAAGAATGGGACAGATCCAAAACTCAGGTGGCCCACACCACATGAAACAGTAGTATAGAGTGTTGCCATTGAAAATTTTCCTGGGGCCCACAGAAGTTTTGAATCAGGCTGAAATTTATATCTTCCCTTCATCCAGGTCCAATGGACCTTATGAACGGGTCGGATGTCAAATAAATACTTCAGAGTGGGCCCCACATGGGACCCACATTGATGCATATGTTATAGCCACCGTCCAGGCGGACGGTGGCACCTACCTGACGCACGGGCTGCCTCCACCGTCCACGGACGGTGGGGCCCTGTGTGATGTATGTGTTATACCCACACTGTCCACTGGACAGTGGGACCCCCCCCTTGATGCATGTGAGGCATCCATACCGTCCATCCATTGATTTGTAGCAGGCCTATGGGATAGGCCTATTTGATTTGGGAAACGCTTATGGGCTAGGCCCATTTGACTCATTTTAGGCCTAAGAACTTGGGCCCACTCGACATATGTTAAGCCTATTGGTTTAAGCCCACTGATTATGTTCTAAGTCCATAAGAGTAGGCCCTTTTGAAGTATGTCAGGGCCCATGAAATTTGGACCCATCTGTTGCATTCTTAAATCCTATGGAAGTGGACCCATTTGATATATTGTAGGGCCCATGGGACTAAACCCATTTGATTATAAAAAGGGGTCATTGGGATTAGGCCCATTGGATGTATTTGAGACCCATGAGTTAGGCCCACTTTATTTGATTAAGGCCTGGCGGTTTAGGCCCACTTGATCCACATATGGGATCCAATTGGTGTGGCCCATTTGATACATATTAGACTCATGTGACTAGGTCCAATTGATGCAATCCAAGCCCATGGGTTTGACCCATTGCAATGCACTTAAGGCCCATTGGTTTGGCCCATTTATGTGGCCCATCTGATGGATGAGAGCCCATAGGAT
This sequence comes from Magnolia kwangsiensis, assembly GCA_037074715.1. Lineage (NCBI taxonomy): Eukaryota > Viridiplantae > Streptophyta > Magnoliopsida > Magnoliales > Magnoliaceae > Magnolia > Magnolia kwangsiensis. The sequence goes on from CM073582.1 coordinate 97,848,980, forward strand.
ATGGCCCATTTGATATATATATACGGTCCAATGGGGACAACTTACGGTCCATTGCAATGTGTAAATCCATCTCAGACTAAGTGTTGATGTTTACAAAGATCGTGCCTTGGGAGCAATGTTGGTTTGACGTCCACATTGCGAGTGTAATGTTGGTTGGATGTCCACGTTACGACTCTCCTTAGGGCCCATTACCGGCCGTACTTGCCGTGTATAGGCCATCCAGGTCCGTCTGCATTGTAAAATAGTTCATTTCATTATAACATGTTTAGTATAGTTTCATGACCCATGATCATATGCATCATATGTATGCTTGATATGAGGACTAACTGATCATAGCATATGCCTTCGGGCAGGTTGTTATGGGCTCCTGGTTAGGCAGTATTGCCCTACATGAGCGCACGATATGCGCATGGATTGTTGCATGACTGGACAGCGTGAATCATGCATTTCGCACTTGTGTGACATGGGTATTGTACGCCCTAGCAACATCAGGGTCGTAGCCTCCACAGACGCATCGTGGTTGGCAGGATTGGATACCGAAAATCTTGTTCTACATGGGGTACTATAGATATCCCTGGGTGAAAGTCCCTAAACCCTTATGGTACCAAGAGGTTGCTCCAACGTCTAGACCGAGTGGGTAGATGAGTACTGAGTGCCGTATACCAGTTGGCTGTGCTCTCCACTGTGTCGTGGTCGGTTGGAAGGGGGTACGGCCTTACCCGCCCGAGTGTAGGGGGCAATGCTAGGCTGAGTTTGACCAGCTCGAGGAATGGGTCCGCTATCGACGAGTCGCGCCCGATATTGGCAGACGGATAGTGAGGTCTCTTCCACTTACCTTATTGCGCGCGATGTGGCGGCAATCTGGTTTAGAGTGTACTAGACCCCGGTGATATTCCATACTTTGAGCTGTATTGACGTGTGGACATTGATGAGTATCTGTATGCTTGAGTTGCATTGTACATTGCATGGCCTTGGGATGGCCGATACCATTCATGTCTTGTATTGCATAGCCTTGGTACGGCTCATGACGTTTTGGTTCCATCTGTATATTCCGCATTACTCTGACATTACATTCATATTACTACCTCGCGCACACACTTTCACCACCCTCTAAGCTTTCTGTAAGCTTATGCACGACCGTTGCGTGCAGGTGACGTTGGACTGCAGCAGCGCTGAGGCAGGAGCACGTTGCTGATCATTTTGGAGTTTTTGTTATTTGTCATTGTATTTCCCTTTATGCTCATTGTACTTGTAAAATTTTTGATCATAGTGGAAATGTAATGGAGTGCTTGGTTGTTGTTTGTGGGTTATGCCTTTGGTTATGCTTATTACGAATCAAACTGATATTTAAAATCTTCCTCGTAGCATCCCAGGATCGGAACCTGGCGAATGGGAGCTAGGAGCCGAGAATGGGGTTCTACGGAGGCTGTCGGCGCCGGATTCGGCGATCGGAAATTTTGTGAGCCCGGTTTCCGAGTTTGGGGCGTGACAAATCCATTCTAATTTATCTTCCTTTCATCTTTTTGAAAACTAGATCAACGGCAGTTCAGTAATTTTCATAATTTTTGATGCAAGCATAAATTCTCCCTGATCTCTACAAGTGGATCCTCTGAATCCCTAGTTTCCTATCTCTGATTTGTTTCCTAAGTTTTAGATTAATTATTCTACAAATATTCCACCATTGCTAATTGATTTAGAATTCATCTTAGCCTAGTTCTAGTTCTAGATAATTTTAGATAACGTATAAGTTTCAGTCCCTTGGGATTCGACCTCGGTCTTACCGAGTTATTACTACATCACAACCCTGCACTTGGGGAGTGAACATCCATCTGTAATTGTTTGAAATAGAAGGGAACCTATTGTTGATTATATTTATTTCCAGCAGAACGTTGGTGTCAGTGGTGTCTCCTTAAGGCCTGCATATTCGAGGGTGTGTCTAGTAGTGCTTGCATATTGTTAAACATAGCTGGAGCAGTTTATATCCAGAAGAGCCAGAAGAACTTGCTTTCAACATTACTTTCTCAGAAGGTGCTGCTGTTAGAAGGCAGAGCGTCTTCTTTTATCAGGTAACTCATGCATTTTGAGTCTTCCCTTTAATATACTGACAGCTCATGTTGTGTTTTTTTTTTTTTTTGGTCACAATTATGATTGTTATAGACAAACCCTCTTGTGTGCCTTCAAGTCTTGTATCCTCCATCTCATGTTTTAGAACTTTTTAAATCGATATCTTTGTAGCTTATAGATGTTAGTAAAATATTTGTGGCATGCATTACTATGGTAAACAGTGAAACAATGAAAAAGATGAAACCCAAGCACTCGAAGATCCTCCTGCTATGTGCACTAAAAAAAAAATGTTCTCCAATAGTGCGCTGGAACTGGAAACAGCATGAACCATGGTGCATCAATCAAATCATGTAATAGTCACCTTGGAACCCAATTTGAATATTAAAGAAATAAGTTTTTTGAAGAACTGTCTATCGCAAGGATGAAATAACATGGAACTATGCAAATATGGGGTAAAATGATTTCTCTGCTCACGTAATTGCCTATGGGCTCAACTTGTAGCCTGATAGTTTTGTTATTCTGTCAAAACATTGTTATAAAACCTTTGAATTTCTTCTCTTAATACTTTAACTTGAACGTCGGCTTAGGAAATATCCATGAGCCTTTTGCAGCCTGTCTTTACCTCTTGCATGCTCCATGATTTTCCTTGTTCAGCTTTCCTATTCATTTATAAAGGAATGCTTCAGTCTAAAATAGATGAGCTAGGACTCAAATCATTCACTTCTTCTTATCCTACTTATTTTATCTTTGGACAGGTATCATGACCCACTATGCGTGATGATTGTTTTCTTGAAGGAGCTGTGGCCAGATATAAAGGACTCAAATTTATTTCAGGTTTGCAGCATTCCCTCTAAAAATTTTGTGTATCAAGCATTCATTTAAATGATCATTATGTGCTCCATTGCATTTTGAATTTGAACTTCATTGCATTTTGATGTGCTTCATTACATTCAAGAAGTCCAGATACCAAGTGTTCTTCCCATCTGCTTTGTGCAATTTTCATGATAATGTTTTTAGTATTAGCGTTTGCTTATGTAGGCCTTCTTTACTTTTCATAAAGAATATATTGCCTTCTTGTCTTTAGAATTTCATCAGTATGCTTTTACTTGTGCCTTTGCAAGGGACCAAATTGGCGCATCATTAGCTTTTTGATTCCATGTTCTTCACTGTCTTCATCTTCTAGAAACAGATTCATTTCCAACAGCTGATAAGCTATTCTGAAATAAAATTTGTGTTGGAACAGTCGAAGGTCAGCGATAGTTCCTCATTAATTCTTAGCTTCCATTTGCAAATGATGTTATGATTCATGTTGATTAAAATTGTTAACAGGTCTTCCTGTCTATTTCATTGAGCCTCATCATCTGGCTAAATTCTTCTGGAGAGGACAGTTTAATGGAGAGAATGATGATTTCAAGCGTTTTTCATTCTTTAGTCGTGCAACACTTGAATTGCTTCTTCAAGCTGGCAAGAAACCAGATATAATTCATTGCCATGACTGGCAGACTGTTTGTTGTATGCACGGGCAACAGTTAGAATTTCACTAGTTCCTTTTCATAAATAATTTCTGATGTTTTTCCCCCCCTCTAATAAGTAAACTTGGCTTCCCAGGCACCACTCTATTGGGATTTGTATGCTCCTAGATGTTTGAATACGGCTAGAATTTGCTTATCAGGGGACAACACCTGCTTCAGAGTTGGCATCCTGTGGCATTGATGTTCACCAGCTGAGTAGACATGATAGGATGCAGGAAAATGCATCACATGATAGAGTCAATCCAATTAAGGTAATTGATTTCAATGGTTCATTTGAATTAAGAAAAAGGCATCAAGGTGCGACGTGTTTTACATGTTCCCCTTCTTTAGGGTGTGATTGTGTTCTCCAACATTGTAACAACAGTATCTCCATCTCTCTCCCTGCCCCGGCTCTCTCTCTATCTCTCTACCCTGATTATGCTCAAAAATACGATAACATGGGGTCTGAAATGGCTGACCTTGTTCAGGTGATACCTCTTACCACTAACTCCATCTCCAATGCATGGAACGTCTCATTATTTGCGACGTTCACCGAACAAAATTAATTTTGAAAACTTGATAAGACTGCCATATATGTAAGTTTCAAAATTCCATTCTGCGTCAGTGCGATGCTAAAAGCTATTCTCTCAGAGTATGTTATATATTGTCATTGGATACATGCTGGAGTGGCAACAGTATTTTAAACTTGCTTTTAAACTTTTTTAAAAATCCGTCTATGTTTTTTACCGTTAGCAAAAAAAAAAACATACACCATCTAATATAAGTATGTATTTTATACTGTATTTTTGAAATGACATTAATTTTACCATTAAATCAACTCTCAAAATGAAATACCCAATAAAAACCATTCTCTCTATGGCCTGCTCGAATGCCCGAATATTGCAACCCCTCTTCCATAGGAAAGCAGGGTAGATCTCAAGTGGACCAAACTGCAGGAAAGTGGAGATAATGACATCCACTGTTGAAACCTTTCTAGGGCCACACCACCACCCGGCAGCCACGGTCAAGGAGTTGCTCTAATGGTAAGCTAGGTGGGGCTCACCGTGATGTCTGTGAGTAATTTGTGTCTCCATCAATTTTGCGAGCTCATTTTAGGACATACGATAGAAAATGAGTTAGATCCAAGAATCAAGTGGACCACGTGATAGGGAAAACCGGGAAATAAAATTCATACCGTTGAAACGTTCCTGAGCTAAACCTTGATGTATATAGGCAATTCAAGTCATTTATAGGTTCATTCCCACTGGGAACTAAAAACACAAAAAAATAATCATGACTCTCTCTCATGTATAGATTATAGCTATACAGTAGATGGCCAACAATTGAAGAGTTTGGATGACAATCTCATTTTATTAGGACTACTCTAGCATAGCTCTCATGTGGAAAAATGCAGGCACGCCTACTAATTTGAATGAGATCCACACTGTCCAACAGGTACATTGCCTAATGAGATCCATTGTGATGCTAGTGCAACATCCACTCCATTCATCATTTGAGAAAAATCATGTTAGGATTTAAGCCTAATGGTTTATTTGTTATGGATTTTTCAGATGAGGAACCTGTTATTATTACATTTATAAAAATTTATATTACATTTATATACCATTAGACTTAACCCAAAATCCCTAAAAACATCCTGATGCTTTTCGCGGAATGGCAGAACAGTTTTACATCCCAAATGATAGAGTGGAATGGCGGAACAGGATTCATGTAGCCGACCCCAATTAATTGGTACAAGGCGTAGATGGTGATGAAGAGTTAACTTGTACTCTTGGACAGTAATGCAATCTGTGTGTTCATAATTAGGTTTTTTCTAAGTTTTTTAGTTCATCTGTATTGCCCATTTACATTTAACGCATGTGTGGCGTCCTTTTGCTTCCTGCTGTGTAAGTGGTTTGTTGACTGATCTGCAAGCTAATTCCAGCTGTAGTTTGCCATCATGGCAGACATAGTAAATAGGATGGATAACAAATGCTACTGAACATGAATAATTAATCGGTATACTATTTTGCCTTCATGGCATTAGAATGATTTTGTTTCGTTAAATACTGTGTTATAAGATAATTAAGATATGGAGCAAGAAACAGTTCTAGACCATTCAAATTGACTTTTGTTGGCTGGCTTTAATTATTATCTTTTGAATCATAAACTAATGTCTATCAGTTGTGTGGCCCATTGTCTAATAATCTTCAGCAAATGAATTAGCTGTGATCATCTGCAGTACATGAGCCCACTGGATGAACATGTACTCAATGTACAGTGGGAGACTACAAACTTTGGGTAGTTTGATGAACTAATAAACTTGTATCCTCTTAATTATCAGTTTATCACTGCAGATTTCAACATCAAAAGCATTCCAATTCAGTCTTTCTTCATTTGAATCTCTTACCTGCAGAAAATGAGAGATGGGTCTTGATTACATTTGCATTTCATGGGCTTTTCAGGAGTGAAGGCATTCTACATCGCAGATTTCTTTGGAGCAGATGTTGGTGACTGAATTTTGTTCTTCTTTTAACTATCATCTCTTTACAAAATATAGATTCTATCTTACTGGTTGCTTGAAATGCTTTTCAGTCGTGGGTTCCACTTGAGTATCATGCTATCGAGAGCTTACCATGTTATGTTGAATGAGCAACAGTTTACCATGTTCTAGCTCTTTGCTTTTGGATAGCCCTCAATGTTGGCTTTGCATTAAACCATCATCAAGATTCAGGCACCATTCTCAAACGTTCTATTTTGATAACATTCTCATTGCCATCATTATCTTGATTGTTGATTGCCAGATTGAGCTTGCAAAAATGTTGTTGGCGGAGGGACAAAGTCATCTGTTCATACATTGGCCTGAACAAGGTGTTGATGATGAAGAAAAGAAAAGTTTCTTTGAACAGGTTCATTTTCATGGCACTTTTTTTTTTTTTTTTTGTTATTATTATTTTGGTTCTTTCGAGTACAAGAACCTTGTATTCCATGCATTCTTAGTATATTTTTACAACTCAGCTGCTGTATCCTGGAAATATTAAATGGTTTGTGTTGATTTCCAAGTCCAAGCAGCAAAAGTTTAACATCAGTTTCAACTTTTAACCTTCCATTTTCCTCACTCAAACATTTATTTTTCTTATTATTATAATTATTTTGAAATTTATCTTTGGAAGCCTTGCTGACCACAAATTTCTAGTAGAACAAACTGATTTTGATGGGTTTCTGGAAACCTACATTGCTTTGTACCTGTCAGCAAGATTGTTAATACTCTTCACATATCTGCTTATTGATGTCAAGTAGCTCTTTTCTATAGGTAACTCGGTTTAATTCAAGCTATCTAGGTGGTTTGGCATCATATATTCGAAATGCTAGGAATCTATTAGCAAATTCAAAAGCAGGGAAAAATCCATTTAATGGCTTTACACCTTCGGTAAGTGAATCCATTAAATTTGTTTTGCAATCTGTGTTTCTTGTACATTTCTGCCAGAAATTTGTCTTCAATTTCACTTTTTTTTCTTTCTTAATGAGAAAGATTGGCTCTATGGCTATGGTCATACTGTGGGTACTCATCTTTAGCTATAGATTTTATCCGTAGTTCTGGTCGTATAGCAAAAGCTGACGATTTAGCGGCGTCCAGCACAACTGTCAGTAAAGGTCCTGGCCGTCGGTAAAGCTTTTACCGACTGAGGCTTTACCGTCTGTTAGCTAACCGCAGGCAAAGGCTTTGCCAGTGGTTTTCTTGGTCTTTGCCGGCAGTTTTGACCGCCGGTAAAGGACAGTTTTCTTCTAGTGGTAAGAAATGTTTTCCATTTCCTCAATTTTCCATTCTCATTTGTGTAGTAAAGCTTCTCTTATTCTCTTCCCTCATTTCTCCTCTTTCATCTTCGCTACTAACAATAACAGTAAGGCCGTGTCAACCCACCAGCAATGCATGCAAGACCACTTCTCTGCCTTGCTCCGCCTCAAGCATGGATTTAACTTCTCTAATGACAGCTTCACAACCCTCTCTTCCTGGAATCTTGATAACAAGGATTGCTGCTCTTGGGAAGGTATCATGTGCCGTGGGGCCACTGGTCACATGATCAGCCTCAACCTCAGCCACCTCTGGATATCTGGTTGGGTTGATTTTCAAAGCATCTTTCATCTTCACAGCTTAAAGAAACTCGATCTCACTGGCAACTACTTTGATGTCTCTCCATTCCCTTCTGGGTTCAATCAGCTACTGAGCTTAACCCATCTCAGCCTCTCTTCTTCGTGCTTCACTGGCCAAATCCTACATGAAATCTCCCGCCTGACCAGTTTGGTTTCTCTCCATCTAACGTACTATCGTTATTACGAAGATTCTCAACTTCAAATTCTGAAGCTTGAGAACCCAAGCATCAGAGCACTAGTCCAAAACCTATCAAGTCTGAGAGAACTCTCTCTTGATGGTGTAAAAATCTCGGCGCATGGTACTGAGTGGGGTCAGGCCTTATTCAATGAACTCCCTCGACTCCGCAAGTTGAGCTTGGCCTACTGTAATCTTTCAGGCCCCATCCATTCTTCCATTTCACAGCTACGTTTCCTATCTAAAATCGACCTCAGCAATAATAGTCTCTCTTCCACACTACCCAATTTTGTAACCAGCTTTAGCCAACTGCACTTTTTGGATCTTTCATCGAATAGTTTCAGTGGCCCAATTCCTTCTTCCTATGGAAATGAGCTTCTGAATCTTGAAGAGATCATCTTATCAGGCAATTTGCTAAATGGAACCATAACATCATCCTTGTTTTCACTCCCATCATTACGAAGGCTAGATCTCCGAAGTAACCAACTCGACGGTCAACTCGGAGAGTTCCACAATGCCTCTTCCTCTCAATTGGAGGACATTTATTTGGACAACAACAACCTGAGAGGGATTATACCGAGCTGGATCTTTAAACTTAGGAAGCTTGGTGTCCTTTCATGTCCTTCCAACAATTTCAGTGGCAATGTGGAGCTAGGCCTATTCATGAGTCTCAAGAACTTCTGGTATCTTGATCTTTCAGATAACAGCTTATCAATGAAAACCTGAGTAATTATTCACCATCCATCTCTTTTCCTCCAATGATGAATTTTTTGAAACTGCGGTCATGCAACGTTAGTGAATTTCCAAGTTCATTGATGAATTTTGAGCAGTTGGCTTACATAGACCTTTCCAAAAACAAAATCAATGGTGAAATACCCAAATGGATATGGAATATTGGGAACTTGTACTATTTAAATCTTTCTCGCAATATTCTGCGGGGAATAGAACTACCACTTTCCCATCTTTCAGAGAGCAACTTGATTTTTCTTGACCTTAGCTTCAACTTGCTAGAAGGATCACTTCCAATCCCACCACCCTCCATTAGTTTCTTTTACCTTTCGAACAACAGACTTAACGGGAAAATCCCTTTGTTAACTTGCAACACAACATTGTTGAGTGTCCTTGATCTATCTGAAAACCACTTAAGTGGTTACATTCCACATTGTTTTGGTGAAAGTGATACTCTTAGTGTGCTAAATCTTCGAGGGAATGCTTTTAGCGGCACCTTGCTTCATATATTTAAAGAGGGATGCAATCTACGAACTCTTGATCTCAGTGAAAATCAATTAAAGGTCAGGTACCAAGGTCTTTGGCAAATTGCAAAATGTTGGAGGTATTAAACCTTGGAAACAATCGAATACATGATACTTTCCCTTTGTGGATGGAAGCTTTGTCGCAGCTGCGCATTCTCATCTTGAGATCCAACCAATTTCACGGCATTATTGGGAATCCTCTAACAAATCACCCATTTCCGCTGTTACAAATCATCGACCTCTCTTCCAATAGCTTTGTGGGCAATTTGCCATCAAATATGTTCAAGAGCTGGAAGGCAATGATGGAAGAGGGAAAATCACAATCCTTATTCCTTGGCAAAAGAATAACACGTTCCATATACAATCAAGACACGGTGTCTGTAGTCAGCAAAGGGCTACAGTTGGAACTGGTAAAGATCCTCATTGCCTTCACCATAGTGGATCTGTCGGAGAATGAATTTCATGGGGATATTCCAAAATCAATTGGGGACCTAAAGTCGCTCCATTTACTCAATATATCTTACAACCGTCTCACAAGCCGAATTCCAGCAGCACTCAGCAACATGAAGGATCTTGAGTCATTGGATCTCTCGCAGAATAATTTGTCAGGTGAGATTCCTCCGCAGCTTACAAAGCTAACATTCCTTGCGGGATTAAATCTTTCACAAAATCATCTCGTGGGTAGCATACCGCAAAGTCAACAATTTCTTACATTCACCAACGAATTCTTTCAAGGGAATTTGGGACTATGTGGCCCTCCACTATCAAGAAAATGTGGAGATGTGAGGGTATCACTGCCATTTGTACAATCGGAAAGTAAATATGACTGGAAATCCATCTGGATTGGGTTTGGAGCTGGATACGGAGTGGGAATAGGGATTCTTTTTTGGACTCTAGCACTTTGGAGAAAGGGAAAGAGAGAATACATTTTATTTATTGATAGGATGCTTTTGTTGATTTTTCCATGTGAGGTATTTAATCTAATCCATCGATACTAAGAGGTTTGGACTTTGGAGAAGGGTGGAAGAACTGAAGACCACTGAAGAATAAGGGAAGGAGGTTGATGCTTACACACTATTATGTCTTATGTATCAAGCTAGATAGTTGTGTACGCACATTTCATGCTTTTTGTATTCCGTTTGCATACTATAATTTAATAGAAAACTAGTCTTTAATTGAAAATTGTGCATGTTGCATGTTTCAAGTGAGATATTGTACTGAGAGTTTGACCAAATGATGTACATCATTGTGGCCCAACTAATGGATGGCTTAGATCTCAAACTGGTGCATCACACTGTGACACAGGAAAGGATGTGATGAGGTCGATCACCGTCTTCCTTAGGGATAACTACTCTGAATCCATAGAACTCTTTGGATTCCTCACAGAGTTTCCTCGAATCCATGAGGGATAAAATAGAAATAATTTCTAATATATTCAAAAATAATTTAATTGATGATAAAAATAAAATTACAATCCGTTAAATAACGAGTTCAAATATAGGACATAATTGTAGACTCAAACTCCAACTTAAACACCCTAAAAATGTGACTTAACTATAAAAGTAAACTTACTATTCATAGTTGGTCATGATTCCTATTAGACTTCATGGTTTTCGGCCAAAAATAGTAAGTGTCCAATTTGGCCTAATCAAATTATTCTCCTAAATTTCCAAAGTCCTTTTCATGTTGGGCACGACTCCTAAAACTCAAAGGATCAAAAGTAATAATGAAACTAAAACTTACCATTTATAGTGAAAACAAAATTAAAATGGACTTTCGGCTGTCGATCTGATGGAATCTCACAAATACCGCGTGGGCAACCCAGCATAGTGGGGTTGGTTGGCTAAAATAACTTCTCCTATTCCAAAATCATATATAATGGTTAAATTACTTTTCCTTTCATTTGATTTATATGCTATGGCTCACCTGATAGAGAAGCTTAGATCTCATGCATGGCTCACATTATGACATGTACCGTGTGTGGATGTGTGTGGCCCCCATGCATGTAAAACCAGCAAATCTCACTTTGGTCAATGCAAGGAGTGGACCACATGATTTAAGAATTGTGGCCATCTCATGGGAATTTCAGATTGTTGTATATGTGCTATATTGGCGCATGTACATGAAAGAAATGGATACAATTACGGGCATGCGGAACCTGACTGCAAATATGGCTGTACACTGGTACTTAAGACGTGGGGACATTGGACCCGACCTGATTTCTGGGTCCAAAATTTATAGAACCATTGAGAATGGGTTGTACTCGTGACCACCATTTTGGACCCAGTAGTTAATGATCAGGCCTGGTTGGGATTTGGTCGAATCAACTGTCTCAATGCCCATATAAATTAGGTTAGATCAGTTCCAATTAATTTTATTAGTAAGACTGTGTGTGTTGAATATATATTTATTAATCTAGCAATGGAATAAGGTTTGTAGGCCATAATACGCATATAAGAGAATGCATGCAGGTTCAGGTGAGAATTTTGGTTCTAGAGACCCTTTTTTTTTCATTTTAAAATAAAAATAAATCACCCCAGGCTTGTGCCTCATCATAGATTAGCCTTTTCTTTCAGTGATGCAATCTCATCCATACAGTATGTGTTAAGAGTGATATAGCAACATAATATACGTTTGCTGATTTTCGAAACAATTTCCTCCCTCAATTGCTCCACAAGTACAATTTTCAAGCTACAAGATCAACTTCATCGCGGTCAGGAGAAACCACATCCAACCTCATCATACTCCGCTACTCATCTGTGACTGGTGCCCAGCCTACACACACAGCTCTACAACTGCAGGCACCTTCCCGTAGTACCTCTTTAGCTCATTAGCTAAAGCCAGGCCATGTGGGTCCCGTACATGCCACACATAGTTTGGCCAGATCAAATTGTCGATATTAGCTTCCTGCCACGCATGCATGCCATTCCTAAACTGATGCCTTGCAGCTTTGCACATCCTCACCTTGTGTCCTTTGGGCCCTACCTAAACTTCAAGGCAGTATCCACAGGTTTCACACTGTATGTTTTCATCATCAGCTCAGCTCCTGATCTCATTCAAGCCATGACTCCAGTGTCTTCACACTCAACTCATTTTGAGTTCTCTTCATAGTGCCAAGAGTTCTGATCGCCACTGTTGGATTGAAAAGACAGAAGGGGATCCTCTGCTTGTGTGGCCCCCACTTCAACATCCTCATGTTCTATATCCAGCTTGAAATCGACTATCCTTCCCTCGATCGAGTAACTGGTTTTGTCCTTCTTCTTGTCGGATAGTCTTCGTGATCCGGACCGGCTTGTATGCACATCTCTAGAACTGCAAGGAGCCGTTTAACTTGGAATCTATCATCGTGGCCTACCCTTAGCTTTCCCACTCTATAATGGAGATGATAGCAGTAGGGAAAGCACGCCATGTCCGCGAGGCATCTGGTCCGCCATACATGAGTGGAGCTCCTAAGGCCGTTCTTGGCCCCCGTGCAGGTCCGTATCTCATGGCCCACATGGCCAATGTAAACTTCAAAGCAGTACCTGCACCTCTTCACAGGAAAGACCGCCCCAACGAGCTCAGACATGCCATCGAGGAGCGATTCTCTGGCCTGGTTGACCCGGTGAGCCACATGGATGAGTTCAGGAATGAGTAATCCATTCTCAAGCGGTTAGAAGATCCTGCATGGCTCGGCCTTCCTCGCCGCCTTCTCCTCCTTCACCCTTCGTATCAGCACTTTCATCGGCGTCGGATACGGCTTCCGTTCCGATTTTCTCCGTCGCGGTTTTGGAACGTCCGTGTACCAGACATCTTCCATGCCGGTCACGGAGTAGGAATAAGGCCTGCATCGGAACGGTGGGGATATCTTGGGCCAAAGAATTTCCCTAAATGCCCTCCTCTGCATCATCCCCTTTTTCTCTCCAAGCATCCAAACCCTTTTGCCCGTTTTGCCTCTGTGATTAATGGAGACCATCGGTCATCTACACCACTCAGATCAGTATATGCAGGCCATGGCTCGCTGTTTTTCCCTTTTCTTCCTCCTTCAGCAACCATTACGGGCTGTTTTTCCCTTTTCTTCCTCCTTCAGCGACCATTACCAGCTTTTCTCAGTTGATCTTCACGTCCACTCTTCGAATGGTAATCCAGTAACATGTCAGCAACAAGAGTGAGAAGCTCCGTCCCCATCTCTCTCCGTTGGCCAGACAGTGAGGGCAGCTCGTTCTCTCTCTATGTTTTGGTTTCAGACCTAGCCCATTAAAATGCAGGTTGTGTCAAAGTCAAAATTGCAAACCCATTTTTAAAGGGTTGGGTTCGGCATAGGGCTGAGAATTAACCTCTGTTATTTATATCATAGGTTAAAGTCTCAGTCAAGTTTAAAGCTAAAGCTATCCAATTGGTGGTGACAATTTTGATGATAAAGAATAAAATGACCAACCATCAAAATTTTCAAAGTTAAAAATTAGATGATTGAGGCAGTCCAATGGCTAAAAATGTTTCAGCTGTGTTGACCAACACTAGGGCAAGAGATTTTCTTGTTTTCTTGTAAAGCCTAATTAGACCAAATTATCCAGTTATAGATGGCTAAAATTCTTTCTCGCATTAACAAAGTTACAGATGGTATGCTCTTATCTTTCTCCGGCCAGACAAAAAGAAAATCAAGGCAGTCTAATTAGTACGATTTTTCTTTATCTCTCTCCATCAACACCAGGCCCATGATTCGCCAGTCCATATCATAAGAGTAGTGGATTGTAACCACATTTTAACAATATGTAGTAAACTATTGTTGTAATCTCTAGCCCAAAAGCTAACTAAAAAAAACACAGATGCTTTATAATTACATGATGTAAGAAATCTCATTTAAACGCCACACATATCAAAGGGAATGTTCAAGTTACTTATCAGGCAGATTTTTAATACATGAACTTGAGCCCCTATTTCATGGACAGATTTTTTATACATGACCGTTATACGACGTATGTTGCAGTTTAGCCCACCCAATGGAAAGCTTATATCTTGCACACATTTCCACAATAGCACGTGTGCCCACCTGTAGAAAAAGAAAAATAGTTCCAAAGGAACTTTACAACATTATACATACTCTATACATGGGTATTATACAAGCCAACACAGCGAAAAATGTGCATGTAAATGCAAGTGACACAGGCATTCGGCCCATATCCTTGCGCAAAAACAGACCTTGATAGATGGGCATGTTGATCATGACTAACAACCCACATAGCAAAAGCTGCAAGATCAATGGCTCAACATCTCTGATTTCAGTATCCATGGCCAATCTCTTGATTGCAACCACCAAGCAAATCAGGTTGACCATTGCATGTGTTGCGAGGATGGTGAACATTGGAGAAGTGGAGCCAAACTCCATGATCTCTTGATCATACCTCCTAAGGACTTCTTTGTCAGCTACTTTTGCTGTAACGACGAATGCTGACTCGGCGAGGCCCAGTAGCTTGAGGGTGGTATCTATGGTGCTGATGATATAAGAGCTGGTCCTCCGCAGTATCCACATTCTCTGCATGTTCCACCAACCTTTGATTGTGTCTCCAAACCAGATCGAGTCGCATAGGCTATATCCATACTTGGCGATGAACACATATGTGAAGGGCATGGACCAAGGGTTGGAGATCTGTGGCCATGAGATTGTTTGAACCGTATGTTAGTTTCGGTGCACCAATGCATTTATGGAAGATGTTCGTGACAATAATAATTTTAGTTACTCTACATGCTGGAACATGTGCCAATGTCGAACATGTTTACTTGATTGAAACCATGAATCACGTTCACCCATTATTTGTCTTGGCCCAAATATCAGGATGCTCCAGGCCATGAGTGAATCAGAAAAATGAACAGCTGAAGAGGACAAAAGGGCCTCGTTCAAAGTACTTGTGTGACCCATCTGAAGAATGTACTGTCCAGATTTTTCAATTGAGGCATAAATATGATGGGGGCCTCCTGACTAATGGCTTATATCTGACATCCCAATCCTGCGCTGTTCCTCCACAACACCCATCATGTACAACACCCGAAATCTGTAGTGTGTGCGACCTTCACTCAATTAATCATGCGTGTACCCTCATATTAACAATAAAAACCAAATATCATACTGATCCAAATCTAAGGTGGTACACACCACAGGGAACAATTTAATGTCGTGCCTAAAAAATCTAAGTTCACACGTTGTGACCCACCTGTGCTTTTGGTCAGGCCAAATTGTAGAGTGACCGCCCATCCTAGTGAGTCACACCTGATGAACGGATTAGATGGAATCCATGGCGGGCCCCACAGACAAGCCTATTGTCCACATCTCCTCCCTATTGTTCCCTGCCCACGTCAGTTATATGGATTGGGATGGTTTTTTTCCCGAAGAACCTAACATTCAGAATTACATCTTGTGAACGTGAGTAGATCTCAAACATAGGAGATGGTGGACCACACAGGCTCGGCTGTTGCACCGACTGCCCACAATAGGGATGGTAGAGGATTCCTAAAAATCTCACCATAAACACCATGTATCTGCATGGACAACTGTTTTTGTGTGTATGCATATTATAAAGTGGAGAGAGAGAGAGAGAGAGAGAGAGAGAGAGAGATCATACCCTTGGGAATAAAGAGATGCCTTTAATGAGACAAAGGGAAGGGATAATAACATAGTAGAGGGTGGGGAAGGAATTGAGGGCCCACAAGTTGTAGTTGCAATACCCCATTTGAAGTCCCAGCTTTATCTTGCCATGTCCATATATCAAGGGACAATACCTTGACATGAATATCTGTAGCTGTCCTTCTCCCCATCTCTTGTGTTGCACCAACGATTGTTCTAGTGTGGTAGGACTCACGCCCAAAAAGGCTTTTCTTTCTGGGTTGCAGTATACGGATTTCCAACCCCTACATTGTATTGCCAGTCCTGTTATTAAATCCTCTGATGGAAACCCATACTTCAAGCCCATCTGCAAATCCACAAATACATGAAATAATGCACATGAGATGTACTGTATGCATACATCCACTCATACTTACATCCATCCATTGGTTGATGGATGAATAGACAGACTAATAGGTAGAAAGGAAGGTATATTTAAGTAGGTGGGTGGATGGACGGACGTAGAAGTGTGCCCCACGCATCTTGAATGCATTTGATCAGTCCCTAACAGATGTGGGTGTTAGGGATACACATATATGTATGCGTGTATAAACATATGTACGTATACATGAATAATAAATACGTGGAGAGAGAGAGAGAGAGAGAGAGAGAGAGAGAGAGAGAGAGAGGACCTCTTTTCCCCATTCAGTATTCTCTTCATAGGTACAACTTGCAACGGCCCTTGCTTTCTCTTCCAAGTCACCTGCATTTGTTTCTACCTTTCGCTCAATCCTTTTCTTCCATTCTCCCTTGTATTCCTCACCATACTTCCTCCCACATAGACTCTCCCTCCTATGAAAGCATCCAGTGCCCAGATAAAGTGGTCCACCATAACCATCTAATCCTGCACCTTCCACCTTGATAACCACACCTCACATGAGAAAAACCATCAGATGGTTTCATATTCCATGAAAATCAGACCTTAAAATTACTTGTTAGTTAAGCCCACCTCATTAATTACTCTTAAAGCACTAGCATAAATATCATTCTTGGTGATGTTATTGAAGTACTGTGGAAACTGCACAAACCCAATCTCATGGCCCTTCTCTTCATCCATAAAAAAACACATTGCATCTCTCACCACATTTGAATTGTTCGCATACATATCACAGTCCACATTGAGAACAATTGATCCATTGCTCATCTCTGATGACACCCTTATCTGCAATTTCAAGTGATGATAATGAATATATGTTAATGAAGACACTATATTTGTTTTTCCATTTTGGGGGTACTATTGTATATGGGCTCATATGATAGGCAGGATCCCAGGCTTTTAATAGGGTCACACCCAAATGTACTCTTGTTAGCTGATTGTTAATAAAATCCTCTTTAAAAGAAGAAGAAGAAGAAGTAAAAAAAAAAAGAGTATACCATTGAGTTTGTGCATACGTCTAGGTAAACATATGTCTGGATGCTCCATTAAATTGAATTGTAATGTGAATAAATAGTAGATGAAGAAAGTTGGGCTACTTCCGCTGAGGTACTAACCCTTAAAATGCAATTACTATCTTTTGGTCCAAGTTGAAACTTAAGGAATTTGGAATGTGTCTAACTGAAATTAAAACAAGTTTCAATAATGTTAGGTTTGCACATGGATGTGACTTGGATTGTAATGATCTAAAACCAGGTTAGTGAATAACCCGTCCCAGGTTGTGTACTAGATTAATATTGTGGAAGATGCGCTCAGATTGAAAATACATTGATCTCAAGTCCAACTTGAATGAAAGGCAATTGTAATTTGGAGCATAATCCCTCAATGTAAAAACTACAGTAATCACAATTTGGTCATCAATGCAAACAAACCATGATAATAATAATAATAAATAAATAAAATCCCGGTCAACCAAATTTCACACACGATGATGGCAAGTATTTTGATGTTGTTTTCACCTTGATTTGCTTGTATCAATCCCTTGATTGTCTTCCTCATAAGCATGAAATTGGGTTGGTTTGCAGACATTGAATACCTAGTACATTTTTGGCACGATCCAGCCAATGGATCATAATCTTCTCGGGTGGGAAGTGATGGATGGATCAATCTCCAAAACAAATTGGAGAGGACATGATTAAGACTGGATTAACACTTGACTAATCAAATTAAGGTTGTAAAGCCATATTTCCTAACATGAAGTACTCACTGTTAATTCATATGGCAGAGGAATTTTTTTAACAATAATATATCAATAGAGATATTGAACGCCACACCTGATTAATCGTCAAAGCAACAACATAGCCCATGATGTATCTGATTTCTGGCTGGGACGAGGTGCAGTGTAGGTCACTACTCTATTTGAAATA
Source organism: Magnolia kwangsiensis (assembly GCA_037074715.1). Taxonomy (NCBI): domain Eukaryota; kingdom Viridiplantae; phylum Streptophyta; class Magnoliopsida; order Magnoliales; family Magnoliaceae; genus Magnolia; species Magnolia kwangsiensis. Next base: position 97,867,073 of record CM073582.1, read on the forward strand.
GTTCAAGCCCTTGCCTTGTGTATGGTCTTGATAGCTTGCACAAGCTGAATGAAACCCAACACCACCTCCATACGCCAATGAAAGGAAGAGAACATAATTTTCTTAAAGAATTTTTTTTTGGTGATGAAACCCTTTTTTTCTATTTAGGATTTATTTTTATTTTTTTTAATGAAGAGGGCTAGGCCCCCTGTATAGTTGTATTTATGAACATAGGGTGTACAAAAACAGAGGATCTGATGGGCTCCACAAAAGGAAAAGGGCCTCACCAATCATGAACCTAAAACAAGGTATGCGACAAGCTTCTACCCTTAAACCGGCTGCTCCGACTAGCTAAGGAGCCCTACCCTGTTCCCCCGCTCGCCGGGATTGCAAGCAGCAATCTTAGAGGTGCTCAGCCCACTCCTCCCCCGAAAGACAACAATGCTAGGAGACACGCCAACCACCCCGAACCATGAACCAGCTCTGCAGCCACTCCATATGGACAATCTGACCCCCCCCCCCCCCCCCCCCCCAGTTGTCCATTCCCCTGCCAATCCAATCACCAATCCATAGATACATGTACTGCAGGCCCTCCAGAGGGGCGACCAAGGGGGGAAAGAATCTGCAAGACACTCCAAACAAGGTTGGCAGCCTCCAAACAATGGCCCAGCAGCCAAACAAGAAGACCATCCAAAACTGCATCTATGAAAGGAAAATACCATCAGCATATGCAGACTGTCTTCCTACCTGAAGTAGAGGACTAGTAATTGATTTTTTTTTCCAGCTGCGATCCAGGAAATCTGGAGAGCTGCCATCAAGTTCTACGTATAGAAGGGTCTGTATAACTGACCCTTTAATGCTCCTAGGCCCACCCTGTCCAAAACTAGGTTCCCTCTCGAAGGGAAGGGAAGATCAGAAGGATCTGAGAATACCCTGTCCTGCTGGTTGGCGCTTCCCATTCAAGCCAGGCCATCAGCCACACAATTACATTCCCTTGGAATGTGAGCTATTGAGATAGTAGCAGTGGCCTTAAAGGAGTCGGAACGCCTTTTCTATTTAGGATCTGCTCCAGCCTACTGGACCGGATTTGCACCCTCTTACATGCGAGTTTCATACACATGCACTCCATTAACGAGTTTTCTGGCCGGTTGCCCTTCAGGCCAGCCTTATGTGCACATATAAGCTAGAACATAATGTGATCATTTTCAAAAGACTGTGGAATGGAATGCTTTATGAGAACTCCATAATCTTTCTCCCTATACGACCTAGGACAACACTTTTGCACTTGAAAAATAAAAGGTAACACTTGAGGTAATTTCTTTTTGCATTTTTTTTAAATATTCAAACCCTTTTTTTATAAGAAAGGTGGGCGCACACTACCTATAAAAATATTAAAACCCTTATTTAACCACTCCTATTTAGTATGGTCGCATTGAGGGTCACTGATCAGATGGTTTAGGATCATCTTTTGATTTTTCCACCCATTGTACATAAAATAGATAGTCGGCCCTGATTGATGAATTACCCTACCACGTGTGCTATGAACAGGCTGCTCTATGTTCTACCTTATTCCCGTTCTACACTCTCCACTGTATCATTTTCAGCAGAAATATCAAATATTCATGCATGATTTTATTCATATGTAAAATGTATGTTGTAGGCACATGTTTGCACATGCAAGCATGTAAAGATTACCAGTGCATTCAAAGCCCCAGCTTTGAAGTGGTGGGGTTGTTGGGGTTTCTTCTCTCGCGCCAAGTAAACAAGAGTTGGTAGTGTGGATCCTTCAATGTCCACAGCATTCGGGTCTCTCCCATCGATTACTATCTGAGAGAGTAAGAAAACAAAACACACTCACATTTTGTGGTGTATGAAATTATTTTTACAGGAAACCACCATATATTTAAAAGGTGGGCCGCATGGGGCGAAAACAAGGATCGTCCACTTATCATCATCTGAATCAATTCACAGCCATTGGTAAGACTTAACACACTTGCATGTAACCTAATGGATATCTGATAGTCGGACACAATGTATGGGTATAGCCTGCCTGATGAGTTGAACATCCAAGTTTTCACCCCAGGTGATCTTTTATGTTGGGCCCACCTTTTTCACAGATTGGATTTTCTGTTAGCGGGAAAGATGTTGTTGTATACCAATCCAGACAGACCAAAATCAACTTGATTGAGGATGGAGCATTAGTCTGATTTCGCCCGTCATGTGTGTCATGTATGTCACGTGTTAAGGAGCATGACTCGCCACCATTTCCAAAATATTAACCTGAGCCAAGTACCTGAAGAAATGTAGGATGATCGTGCGAAGATATGTACGAATTCCACTCGGAAAATCCTTTGTAATCTGTCTTTATTTCTTCTGGAATCTTCCCCAACTTCATAGCAGTTTCTACCCGATTTTTCATTTCTTCGTATAAATTCTACAAAATACAGGAAGAATGAATTATATATAAGTGCTAGCATCAGTTCTAATATAAGGAAACATGAACAGTCCAATAATTAGATCTAGATAGTTCACTCGATCCAACTAGTATTTCATCAGCCACTTTGCAAAAACAGCACTTATGAGGCAATTTTGACCATCTGATCAGTATCTTATAAAATGGATCAAGATGCTTTATGGAGAAATAAGTCCAATAAGCTATTTTTGTACCACCCATTTCATGGGGCCCGTTGGATTTTACTAATCTTTTAAAATAAGTCCAATGAGCTATTTTTGTACCATCCGATCAGTATCGATAATATCACGACAACATGAACATTGTAGATACCTATCTGAGGCTTGAAATTTTATGGATATAAAAAGAGAAGATCGACTTTTGGATCGAAAAGTGTTACCGGGAGAATACATTTTAGAAAACTATAACATGTATATTTCAATCTGAATATCTAGAATATAGAGAAGTGAGAGATTTGTAGAGATACATAGAAGATCTTAATAGATATAAATGATCCATCCATATAGCTATGTATACAGCTGTGCATGTGTATCCCATACTCTAACAGTTCTCATCAAATTAGAACATGGATATCAATCATGCCCAGCATGGAACATACGTAGAGAAGATGATGATAATCAGTATGTACCACCACTCTCCCTCAAAGACAATATGTTGGATACAAGCTCTTGAGTGTTGCTTGTTGGTAGATCAAGTTGTCATCGTCTGTTATAGCTTTTCTTCAAATAGTAAACCATCCAAACACGATAAGCATTGAGCCGCGAAAAGACCACATACAAAATTCTCTCGAAAACACATTTTGACACAACACAACAGGTGAATGAACTACACCCAAAAAAGTCGAGATGGGGACTAACCCACAAAAGTATAGCAAGGCACAAGTGTAACACTGCACAACATACGAGTGAACTATACCTATAATTGATAACAATGGCCTGATAATAATAATTTTAAAAAAAAAAAAAAAAAAAACAAATGAAAAGGAAGAACTCATGCTTGTCAAAAACACTATAAAATGGAGGTGATAGTTGTATAGATGATGGTTGATGGCAAAGAAAATGGGTAAGAAGATGTTGTAGAAATCGAGCATAGCTCTGATACCATGTTAAGTGTGATAGAATATATTATAGGAAACTATAGTTTTATTCATTGATCATGATATATATATATATATATATATATATATATATATATATATAATGAGAGAAATCTGTAGGGATCTATAAAAAATCTTATCAGATATACACAAATTTATACCCATATGTCTATCTATACAGCTATGTGTATATATTCATATGGCTATCTATACAGCTATGTGTATAAAAAATCTTATCAGATATACACAAATTTATATCCAATTGGGACTCCAGCTACACATCACTGGTGCTCCCAGGCAACTCGAATGTATGATAATTATACATGTTCGAACATACTCGATTGATCGCCTCGTATAAAAACATCATGGTATATACATCATACCTTTACCACCGACCATTCTTTTGCATGGTGAGTATCAGATGGGCCACATGTTGAGGAAAAATAGCCCTCTGGGGACCTTGGTTCAATGAAGAATTTCTTGCAAAATGGGATCCAATGCCTTGAGAAGCAGGACGCTTCTAAAAGAGCATAGAAAGTGATATCACAGCCAGCATCATCTGAGAGATAGACACTCAGCTTCTCCACTGGGTAATCATAGGCCATTACCGATAGGACCGTGTTGATCACCAGTGTTGGTGGCTCGATGGCAGGGTCTGCTGTACATACAAAGATATCCACACCAGGTAATTCGTTTTCATACCTGTTCAGCAACAAATAAAAGGAAAATGCAATTGAGAAATTATCAAGATTAAGATGAATAAGTGGGCACCTTCTATCCATGGTTTTATCTAACACATGGGATCACTCCAAATAAATTATGGAAGAGAAATGATCAGGGACAGCCACAAGTAGAGCTGTACATGAACCAAGTTAGCTCGGTTAACTCGCTCGACTCGACTCAAAAAAAAACTCAATTCAACTCAGCTCAAAATTGGGTTTGAGCCAAGTTGAGCTGATTTTTTGAGCTCGAAAAAATTTGGAGCCGGGTCCAAGCTAAACCGAGCTCGACTCAACTCGGAACTTGACTCGGTTCAAATTGATTCAACTCCATCGGGTTCACTTAATAAATATATTATATATTATATACATTAAAAACCCTAAAATCTAAACTCAAACTTAACTCGTAAGCTCGAACTTGAACTTAGCTCGAAAGATCGAGCTCAATCTCGGCTCGAACTCGACTTGAGCTGGCCCGATCTGCTGATTGAGGCGAGCCGAGCTGACCAGTCAGGCTCAGGGACCAAATCGAGCTGAGTTCGAGCTGGGGTAGCCTGCTGGCTGAGCCGAGCTGAGCCGGCCAAGCTCGACTTGGTTCGACTCATGTACAGCTCGAGCCAGAAGTACCATAATTTGCCGTCCACCCTGGTCTTTTCCACCAACATGCTACCTGTGTGTAGGAAATCTGTGCCGTGGAAATGGCAGGCTCCATCAGCATGATCATCCGGCAGAAATATCAGGCAGGTCCCTTAATCAAGGTGGCGATAAACCTTTATGTTTTTAATGTTGAGTCAGCCCTTAGATTGTGCATTGATTTCAAGGTGTGGACAACCTGATCAGCCTACCAGACTAGGTTTCGTCCCAGATAATTTTCATGGTGGGGCCTACCATTTGCATGGCACAGATTTTCTACATGTGATATGTTGACAGGAAAGGCCTGATTGGATAAAAGTTATCATGCTTTCAGTGTTGTCAATGAAGTAAGGCTCTGTTTTCATGAAGTCCTTCAGATACTATTTTGAAATGTGTTGGGGATCCCACCAACCAGCATCAACACTGATATTCTCACAGTCACAATCTTCTCTCATTGCCACATAATATATGGATAATTCATAAGGTGATCTGGGCACACATGCTGATGTGGCAGATGGCACACATATGAGTCATCCTGGTCATTCATCAAGTGGGGCCACCGTAAACATGTCCAGGCCCACAACATTGGATATGTGGAATCCACTCCGTCTATCAGGTTATATCCTCAACTTCAGGTACCGAGGCCAAAAATCAGGTATACAAATAACTTAGGTGGACCACACCACACGGAACAATGGAGATGGGTACCAAACATAGGATTGTTTCTATGGCTGCCATGGTGTATATCTTTGGTCAGAGACCCACCTGCCTTGACCTTTTATGTAGCTGGAAGATAGGTATGGTCAACAGCCATCGCCATCTTACCTTGAATGGGGAAGCTTACCGCGTATGTGGAGCCCACTGTGGATTTATGTGGCTTATCCATGCCGTCCATCTGTTTTTCCATATAATCTTAGAGCCTAAGGCCAACATTAAAGCGTATCCAAAGATCAAGAGGACCCACCACAAGAAACAATGGGGATAATGACGTCCACCACTGAAACCCTCCTAGGGCCCACAATGATGTTTATTTGTCATCCAACCTGTTCATAAGGTCAAACAGAAACGGATGAAGGGAAAACACAAATATCAGCTTGATCCAATTCAAAACTTCTGTTGCCCCGAATAAGTTTTTAACTATAGGCATTCAATTCACACTGTTTCATGTGGTGTGGTCCACTTGAGATTTGGATATACTTCAATTTCGAGCTCATGCCCTAAAATGACCTGATAAAACGGATGGACGGCTTGGATAATACACATACATCATGATGTGCTCCACAAAGTTTACTCATACACAATTACTTCCCTTAATGGAGTCCATACTCTCAAAATGCTAGATAAATTGGAAAATCCAAATCATTCAACCAGTGTCCTACAAATGGATAAAAAATTACAATATATATGGCCCACATTCATTGACATGAGTCTTATGATCAGACATCTAAAGTTATCTTGTTGGCATGATTTTTAAGCTAGTGGTCCCACATTGTAAGGCCTGACTAATGAAGGGTCCGGATCTTATTCACATGCGCCAAAGGAACTGCTTTTAATCAAGGACATAAGAATTCCTTGTGTGCGTTCAAAGGAGATGGACTGACCATAGTGTGCGTTCATCACCATTTTCTAAATGGTGGTGATTCATCCGGCAACTAGCAAACAGGTAGGGCAATCCAAACCATCCTAATCTTAGACCCATTGATAGAGCATAGTCCATAAATCATACTGATTATATGATCTTAACCATCTCAAATTTTCCACCGATTAGATGGTTAGGATCGTTCCATTTGCGGTTTTTTTTTTTTTTTTTTTTGAAATTTTGGAAGTCATGATCTATCTTCAATGGACCGCACAATTTGTACGGTATGGATCAGGATAAGTTTGCACGTGTAGGGTGGATAAGCAACTGCCATTGGTGACCAGAACAATCGAACGCCTTCTTCTAGAAAAGGGAGCGGATTAGGTGCAGCCCTGATCGTGGGGCTCACCTTGATGTACGTGTAGTATATCCACACCGTCCATATGTTTATCCAGATCATTTTAGGGCATGATTCCAAAAATATAAATCTCAGGTGGACCACACTACCGTAAACATTGGTGATTAAATCCTCACCATTAAAAACTTACCAGAATGTTTACTTTCCATCCAACCTGTTGATAAGGTCACATAGACCTGGACGAGCTTGATCCAAAACTTTCGTGGCCCATAAGAAGCTCTTAGGGCGTGTTTGGGCGGTGGGATTAGAAGAGATTAGGTGGGATAGGATTCATCTGGTCTTGTGCCAATTTCACTCCATGTTTGGGAAGAAAGGAAAAGCTTCCAATTAGATTAGATTGCACTGGGTCCGTGCCAATTTCACTCAATATTAGCAAGTTGTGTAGGTCCTACCATGATGTGTGGGCTATATCTACACCGTCCACCCATTTTTCGAGATTATTTTAGAGCATGGACCAAAAAATCAGGTAAATGCAAAGCTGTTTCCTGTAATATGGTCCACCTGAGACAACTATCATTACCTTAAAATCCGTACAAACCACTCTAATACCATCCAATCCCATCCAATCTGGGCGGCCAAACAGGCCCTTAAGGGCTAATCACCACTGTTTCCTGTAATATGGTCCACCTGAGATTTGGATATGCTTCATTGTTGCCATCATGCCCTGAAATGATCTGTAAAACGGATGGACGGTATGGATATACCACAAATACATCAAGGTGGGCCCTCACCTAATCAGCTCCCGGTACAAAAAAGAATGGAATTATTCTAAGCCCTACACGCATATCTACACTCAGACACACCTTCCATCTTAGAAAGTACGGAAGAAATCTAATCCGTAAATCAGGTGATCTCACAGCGATGATGATCGGACAAAATAATCTCACTGGTCTATTCATTTCACTAGAATCACACATATAACTCGACTTTGAACCGTTAGAAAATTCTATAAGCCCGTAATAATCGCACACCATGTTGTCTAGCAATGATAATCTGCACAGAGAGATACACCTAACAGACGAATCGGATTTCTCACACACATACGAAGTTAACACGTACTACCGCGTGTACATATGCGTGTACGATTAGAAAAGGCTTTTTTTTTTTTTTTAATGAAGAGGAGAACTGACCTTTGTGAGAGACGTTCCTTGAAGGTGGAGCGGTAGACACGCTTCCAACGAACGGATTGTATGAGAATCCAATACAGACCAAACCAGATTTCCACTCCAAACATTCCAAACCAAGCCCACTTTCCCTTTTCTACTGGGATGTGAGTAGCTCTGTACATCCATACAAAGAAAACACCCACAAATATGGAAATTGCATACATCTTGTATGCAATCCTGCCCGTTGCTTCCTTGGTCTCGAATAAAGGGCCATGCCCATCTCCTCCCATCTCTCTCTCTCTCTCTCTCTCTCTCTCTCTCTCTCTCTCTCTCTCTCTCTCTCTCTCTCTCTCTCTCTCTCTCTCTGCTATGTGTCATCGCTGAGGTTTGCTCGAATATAATTATAACATATATCATCTCTCTGTCTCTCTCTCTGCTATGTGTCATCGCTGAGGTTGCTCGAATATAATTATAACATATGTATCAACCCATCTGTTGTACGAAGATATTGCTCGAATGTATCTGCCCATCTAGTGCAACGAGATATGTCGGGACTCTAGCCGTTGGATTTGGATTTTATTTAATGATCCAAACCGTTAATTTGATAGGCCTTTCTTGGATGGGGGATAGAGATTAAAAAAAAAGAAAAAAAAAATTTCCTGGGACTGAATATTTTACTTCTTTGATTGTACAAAGTTTATGGTGACCGTTCATGTTCAAAGCAAAAGAGGCAAACTATCAGAGGGTGAAATAATCCAACTTTATACAATTCAAAGTGAGAGCTATCATATAAACGGTTTGGATCATTGGAATTAGATGACCCCTATCTAAATGGTAAGGTCCAACATATGGTATTGCAATCCGTCGGGAAGTATTTGAGCAAACCGTCTATCTTCCAGGAAAAAAAAAAAAAGAGAGAGAGAGAAAATCGCCTTTTGACGTCTTCCCAAGAATAATAATAATATCTTTAAAATAAAAAATTTAAAAAAAAATTGCCTTTTGACTTGTTGTAAACTCTGGGGGAGTATCATGGACGATGAACAGTCACTTGAAGATTCTTATGGGTTGCATATATCCAACTCATATCCGACCGTCCGTTTCACGAATCCCACTGTCTAATTGGTCATAAACCTTAAATAAGATTAGTTGGACGACCCCAACCTCTTATCTATAAAAAATATATTTGTTGAGTCAAATGATCATTTTCGCTTGTAATTGTCATTTGAACGGTTTGATTTGGATTGGATATATGCCGCATGTGGAACTTTAAGTGCTTTCGTATCATCCATCAATCTGCCAGAGTACTATAAAATTTTTATCGTTTCAATACCGAAGGCCGGAAGGGTCACATTATTCGGTGTACGAGTGCGTAGGCTTTTTCGTCGTCTTACGACCTCACACGCGCGCATTGGTGTATAAGTCAAACGTATGGCCCTTTGAGTTTGATTTTGAAAAGAAAACGTCCTCAGGCGAGGCTCAGCGGAGTATACTCGGGCTTTAAGTTCTGATAAGTGGGGCCCATGGTTCGGTGATCAGAGCGTTGTTATGTAGGGCCTACATTTCAGTGATTCAAACCGTTGGTATGATGGGCCTTGCAGTGGATGCCCCGTAGACCAAAAATCCCCAGATTTGAAGAAGATTTTTGGTGAAAACCGAGTTGAGCTTGGCACAGCTCAGCCCGGCCACTAGCTGAACCCCGGCTCGAACTTGGATCCGTCCGGCCCTCAAGCTTGACTAGCCAGCTGGGTTCGGTCAACAGGCTGAGATCGAATCTGTGTGGCATTTTAAAAACACATGTGAGTGCACTTTTAATTTCTAACTACATGTAAAACAGCAGCAACTATTTGCAGGGGTTTCATCAAACACCTCACAGGCAACATCAAAATCAAGAAAAAATAGCATTTGTTTCATATACTAGCCGAGACTTAGTTAAGTCATTTCAATTTTCAACAAAACACCTGGTGAGCAACATTACTATTAAAGTAACCAAGTCGCCCAACTGTTCGAACTCAATCCGAGTTCGATTCAAGTCGAGCTCGGGCAAGCTCGAACTCAATTTGAAATTTCTTTAAGCTCAAAAATTCAGTTAGACTTGGCTCGAACTCAGTTTCAAAACGAGTCCAATCAAGCTTTTTCGAGTCGAGTGGAGCGAGCCAACTCAGTTCGTGTACATAGGGCCATAATACAAACGGTTTCGATCCCTGAATCATGGGCCACCGAGTAGCACACATGTACAGCAACTCAGGCCATCAAGATCATGGCAAAGAAGGGATGAGCGTGGCTGGGCTATTTACACTATAGTTGAATTGTTCTAGCCTTCTGATAAGCGTGCATTAAATGGACGATCCAAATTCAATGGGGAAAATCAAACTCTTAGAGTCATGAGATCTGAATGATAATTGAGCCACGCCCCATTCAAAATGGATGGCGATCCAAACAACATGAATTGGTGTATTATGTATGCTATGAAATGAACCCATGAGATCATAAAAGGGAAGAAACTACCAATCAAAAGGTGGGCCTCATCACATAAATGGAGCAATTTGCATTAGAACCTATCAGACACTATTGATAAGCGTGCATTAAATAGATGGTCCAAAAGAAAATGGTCTATGGTCCATATTCAATGGGGAAAATCAAACTCTTAGAGTCATGAGATCTGAAACTTGGGCAACGCTCCATACACAATGGGTGGCCATCCAAACAATATGAATTGATGCATTATGCATGCTATGAAATGAACCACTGATATCGTGAAAGACGAGAAACAACCAATCAGATGATGGGCCATGCCTACAGCTAAAATTACCAATTACATTATTCCGAGCAACTGATTAAGCAGTTCATGGTAGGCCTCATCACATAAATGGGGCAATTTGCATTTGGATAATCTTGACCGTCCACATCAGACACTAGTGATCTAGTACTTGATAGAAAGTGTGGATGGTGGACATAAATTATCAGAGAACCTACTATAACTTTCATAGTCCATTTTTTTTCCAATCTTCTGACACTTTCCTAATGGATATCATCGTTCTTCAGATTTTTTCTGTTACCAACAAATACTACATGTATACCGATCTAGACCGTCCAATTGTGGATGGATCATAAGCCCCAAAGCCATACTGATCAAACAATGCTGACCATAATTTGGATTGCAAACCATTTCTTTCTGACCATCCATTTGATGGCCACGAATTGTATAGTCAGGATCATCCAATCAGTGCATTTCAATCTCCTATGCAGACTCCATGCAATTTGGGAATGATGCGAGTTGCAGAACTGTAATTTTAAAATTACTGGCTTTTTATTCATGCAATTAATTGCGTCGAGTTAAAAATACATAATAATGTGCCGGATTTATTCATATCAGGTAAACTCATCTTAAAAAAAAAAAAACCGATGACGATCGAGCCTTAAGGTCAAACAGAAATATCTTTACCAAGAAGTCCTTCAATTCCTTTTCCAGGATCGCTCTGTTTCACAAGCGATTCCCCGACCAAAACCTGCATAGACACCAACAGTGGTTTTCCATCTCAGAATATAAATGACATGTGATGAAAGTAAATGGTTGAAAAGATAAATAACGACAACGACAACGACAATGACCAAAGAAGAAAAGGATGAAATGGAGGAGAGATCCTCCCTACGACAACAGACAGCTGAGGAGAGATCCTGCTCACAAAGACTAGACAGACAAATGGGCTCAGCCCACATGCAACCAAAACAGTTGGCATCATGTGGGTGGACCCCACTGTATCTCACTCACTTATTGGGAAGCATCATATTTATTTTTTTTAATGGTGATGCGGGGTTTTCTTTGGTATTTTCCAACTGACAACTACCCTCTTTTCATCAGCATCCTAGCCACGTCCAAGCTATTTGTGACCGAATTCCATGATTGCTTGACAAAGGATGGCAGCCTGATATCAACCCACCTTTACCTGGGCTAGGGACCAGCTGTTGAATGTGACCATGTGGGTGAAAGCTAAGATGGAGCAGAAAACTTGCTAGGCTAGGGTGGGCAAACAGCTAGCTTCAATTTCATTAAACTCAAGAAAATCAACTACTAGAAAATCCGAACATTACCAAAGGATTGAAGAAGAAAATAAAACCAATGGCTACTAGGTAATCACAGATGGGTCCTCAAAAGCACTTAGAAACTCAACAAAGTCTCCATAAAATTGAAGAACTGGACTACAAATATCATTTTTGGTTTGGATATCTCGACTGAATACTGTGCCAAATTCCAAGTTGACTCAGACTCCCGAGCCTCGGCCCGACAAGTGAAGTTTCAACTAAACTTAGATTTACCCATAACCATATTATTCATAACATTAGGAAAAATGCATATATTTTTATATGAATGTGCTTAAATGCATGCGAAAGCACATACGCGTGCAGGATAGTGCATGAGTTGTTTACCTCTTGTGATGGTATGCACAGGAATACACAAATGTAAACAGGTTATCTGGTTGTAAAATCTAGTTTTCAAGGCACTGATTGGAGATTTTTTCTTTCTTTCTTTCTTTCTTTCTCCTTCCTTCCTTTCTTTCTTTGGTAAATACTCGACTAATTTCAGATTTTAGAAAACCCAAGTTTACCCAGTCAACTCAACCCACATATGGATAGAGGGAAGCCAGTTGACAAGGGCAAAGGCCTAGATTATGTTTGGATGCTCAGCTGAACTAAATTGCAATAATTCAATTAAATACAGGGGCAATGGCAAAAATGGATAGGTAACCAGGGCCTCTTGGGTAATGCCAGGTTCGATTGATGAGCTTCTCCTTCTGTGACTCAGGGGAGGAGGTGGGAGCATAGGGAGACTGGAGTGGGGCGTAGCTTTGATGGTGGTTATTTGGGCTCTTTGGCATGAAAGGAATAGTCGAACCTTCAGGGATAAAAGTAAATCGGAGATGGCTGTTTTTTATGGGAATAGGTTAGATGTTATTTCTTGGGGAAATTGTATCAAAGCCCCCGGCCTTAGTAGTAGTGTGTAATTGCCAGGCGGTGGTTGTTGCATTTTAGCCTTCGTGGCGGTTTCAATAAATTTATTTCATCTTTCAAAAAAAAAAAAAGGCCCGGCCAGCATTGGGGGATTATAAGGAATGGCAGAGGCAAGGTCATGTTGGAATTTTTGGGCCGGAGGGTGCCTGGGATTCAAATTTCTCCAAAGCTGCCGCTCTTATCCAAGATGTCAAGATTGCTGCTGATCATAGAAGGGGACTCACGGAACACGATTCACAATGGATGAAAGTAAGCAGGCACCCTAGAACTTGCAGACATGATTGGAGAAGCCTTAGACTTAAGATCAACTATCTTCATCATCATTATCATCTAAGCCTCAATGCAATTAATTGAGGTCAGCAACATGAATTCGGTTCCGTCATTCCACTCTATCAAGGGCCATACCTTCCCTCAGACCATAGGCTGACTTTTCTCGTGTGAATCAGTCAGCTAACTCCAAGGCTGATTTTTTAGCTAAGGTGTCTACATGGATGGATTAGCAGTTGTTGGTAGGTGTGAGGGTCTATAGTTGGTCTCGGCTTAATGTGTAGGTACTAGGTAGGCAGTTGTGTCTGCTTCTATTCTTTCCCCATGGCAGCCACGTTGGCTTTGTTTTCTTGTTCTTTGTTTTTCTTTCTTGAATAAAATTTCCATTTATAATAAAATAAGAAAATAGCTAAATGGATATGGAACCATTTTAATTCAAGAAAGGTTGAGATATACAGAGGAGGAGATGGGGACAGACGAGGATTCCATGGGACGGTTGAGCTACCAAGATGAAGGTAAGAGAGAAACTGAAGAACAAGAGAGAGGGAAAGGTGGAAACAAGCTACCGGAATAGTACCAACAAGATCTCAAGAGTGGGGATCGATGATGAAAGGATAGACAACATGTCAAAGGTATGTGCTGCAGTTGTAAATTTTTACTCAAATCTTCTTTCTAAAGAAGATTAAAAGAGGTGATAACTTACACTTTAATTGGATTTCTAGAGAAGAGGTTGAATCTCTTGAAAAATAGCTTTTTTAAAGAAGAAATTAAGGACGCGGTGGAAGATTTAGGCAATGATAAGGCCCCTAGACAGAATGGTTTGCCAATTGCATTTCTTCAAAAATTTGGGGAGATGATAGAAAAAAGAATTTGGTAGGCTTCATCCACAATTTTTTTTCCAGTGCGGTCACATTGCATTAGAGTTAGGTGCAACTTTTATTGCTTTTATTCCGAAAAGAACGGAGTGGAGTGTTTGAAGGATTTCGAGGCGACAAGTCTTATAGGGGCCACTTATAAAATCCTAGCAAAAATTTTAGCTTACAGGTTTCATAAGGTATTGGCAGGGGGTTGATCTCAAAAAAATTAAAGGTGTTTGTAGCAAGAAGGCAGATTATGGATAGTGATTTGATTGCACGCGAATGCATCAATGCTCGTCACGGGGAAGGAAGGAAAGAAGTAGTTAGCAAGCTAGATATAGAGAATGCATATGATCGTGTGGATTGGGATTTTCTAGATTACATTTGAAGTAAATTTGGTTGTGGACAAAAAAGAGGAATTGGGTGCAAACGTGGGTGAAATCGACTAAGTTTCAGTTCTAGTAAATGGATCTCCAAACAGTTATTTTTTAGGATCCAAAGGCCTACGTCAAGGGGATCCATTATCTTCATATTTGTTTGTAATGGTAGCAGACGTTAATCGTCTAAGTTTCGGTTCTAGTAAATGGATCTCCAAAATGTTATTTTTGGGATCTAAAGGCCTATGTCAAGGTACACAAGATGCCAGATAGAGGTGTGAAAATGTGTCCTTTTTACGGTTTTAGGGCAGATAAGTTGGACTTTCAAGTTTCTTATCTTCAGTATGTAGATGACACCATTCTCTTGTGAGGGGAATGAAAGCAAAGTGGACTACTTAAGGAAGATCATTATATGTTTTGACAAGTTTTGAAGATAAATATAATCAAAAGTTACTGGACTTTCAAAGGAAGAAGCCATCAATCTCGCTAACACATTCGGTTGTTGTGTGGGTTCATTTCCACCTACCTATCTTAGGCTTCCAATTTGTATAGATAAGTTGGCAAATCAGATGTGGGATAAAGTTATCGAGAGATTTGAAGGCAAGATTTTCAAATGATAAGCATGTATCTTTCTATGGTTGGTTCGTAGAAGTCAATCAAATCAGTTATGTCTAATCCTTTGATCTATTTTATGTCCCTTTTTAAGTGCCCAAAAATCAATATTGATCAGGTTGGAACATAGATCAGACCATATGTATCGTATCGGCCAATACGGTCATATCGCATCCATATCAGCCAGATACGATATGCGATATGGGTTTGTATCGGTCTGTTATAAAAAAACGGTGCTATATCGGGACCGATATTTGATAGTCATGTCGGTTTCAACCGATACAGCTAAAAATTACTTTTTTACTTTTTTTTCCCTTCATTTTCCTCCCCCTTTTAATTTCTTTACAGAGGGATTGTTTTAAAGGTATATCCGACCAAATGTATATCAAATTCAAAGATCAAAACTTTTTTTTTTACATCAACAGTTGTAATTGTTACACATTACGATGCCAAAATGGCCATTGTAGAAAAAGGTGGCCCGTAACAGCCTCGTAATGGTCCCAAAATAGGTTTTTTCAAAGAGAGAGAAAGGGAGAGATTGTAACAGCCGTTATGATCTGTATTGTAATGGTAACAGATGGAGCCGTCACGGTCACTGTTACCGTTATGGAACACCTTGGTAAAAATCAATAAATGAATTTTTTCCTAGGGTCGCAAGAAATTCATTAGAGGCAAATATTTTGGTGGCTTGCAGTTCTCATTTTCCAAAAAAAAAAAAAAAAAGTGATTTGGGATCCCCCATGTCGTAGGAATTTTTCAAATATAAAGACAGAGGACTTCGTTAAACTCTTGGTGCTATTTCATAAAGCAAAATTATCACCATGAGCAATGGATGAGATGGTGTGGCTTAAAGGAAAAAGTAGGCATTTCTCAATGAAAGCATGGCATAATGCCCTAAGTGGATCTTCTGAGGGAAGTTAATGTAGAGCCCTACAGCTCCGTTTTGACGCTATGGTGCTCCTCCCAAGTTCGCGCATTAGTGTGGCTTGTGGGAAGAAAAAAGGTGCATGCGGTGGACAACCTTTGCAAGAGAGGAATGGTTCTCCCAAATGTTTGTGTGATGTGCTTTTGAAATGACAAGTAGGCAGATCATCTTTTTCTCCATTGCCCTTTTGCATTATGAATTTGGAACAGCTTTTTGCATCTATTTGGAGGGGTAACACCAAGCTCCATTGAGAGTTTTTCTCCTCTTGGCATGGAGGTGGCATGGGTGAGGTCGGCAAGGAATTATGAAGAATGGTGATGGTAGCCGAATTGTGGTTTAATTAGGGGGAAAGAAACTATTGTTGTTCTAGGAACTAGAGTGGGCGGATATCAGAAGTGTTCAATAGGGCAAAAGTAAATATAATGTAATGGGCAATAGTGTCACATGTATTAGCTGAAAGTTTTTTGTTTCCTCTATCTTGATCTGTATAGTAATTCTTTAAGGCCTCAGCCTTTTCTGAATAAAATTATCGCCTTTCAAAAAACAAATACAACACCTCTTCTCTAACCAACATGTCGCTTGTGTAGAACACCTAAACCATGAAAAATATGGCCCCACCATAAGGATCAACTGTGGCAAAAACCACCATTGTCCACCCATCATGCAGACTCCACCACGACTGTTGGTTTGACTCGGTGTATGGGAGTGGCCCACCTAATGAGTGGATTGCTCCGATTTTCCCCACAAGTGATATTTATGGCGTAGCCCACCTCTGCACGGCTCGGTTTTTCGACACAAGTGACATGTTGGTGCTTAGGAAAGTTTTGTATGTGAAAGTTTCTAACCCCATATTGCAGTTCCATCTGAATCTATATTGGGGGTTCATTTGATCATATTCATATTATAAATTACATGGGTATAGCCCCACTTTGGTCATTCCACTTTCTTGAATTGAATTATTGCAATACAATTCAATTGAGCATCCAAACACAGGCTTAAGCTCACAGTTCTCTAGCATGCGACAGAGCTTTAAAACACTAGTGTCCACAACATGTCTGAAAAGCCAAAAAGCAACTCTAAATATAAAATTAAACAAAAATTACCAA
Source organism: Magnolia kwangsiensis (assembly GCA_037074715.1). Lineage (NCBI taxonomy): Eukaryota > Viridiplantae > Streptophyta > Magnoliopsida > Magnoliales > Magnoliaceae > Magnolia > Magnolia kwangsiensis. Next base: position 97,884,227 of record CM073582.1, read on the forward strand.
CTTAATTGATATGTAGAAACCATGGAAATCATAATGCTTACCGCTTTAACTCCAGCTTCTTGAACATAAGCAATGTCATCAGGTGTAAACAGCCCGGATTCCCCGACCACCTGAGAAGTAAAGAAAGACAGATTTGGTGCCCGTCTGAAGTTACTGCATGCCACTGATGGGGAAAAAAGGAAGGCACAACTCTACACTAAAAGCCCATTGTCTTGAAATTGGTAGAAAAAGATATTAAAAGCATTAGCCAGTCTTTATATTCAAAGAGAGCAGAACCATAGCCAAATGTACAGCTTGATGAGGCTTTCAAATCCATACATATGGGACCCATCAACTTGTTGATTGTAATCAACCTACATAATAGACTATTTGATAGCGCTTGATTGTAGTCGACCTATGTAGTAGTTTATTGTGTTGCACCTATGGGAGTTCTATGCTCTCATTGCCAGTCCCCAGCCCAGAATAAAGGAGGGGTTGCATCAGGTTGGCAGCCAACATCAAACTTATGACAAAACTTCTAACATGAATCCGAACAATATGACAATCCAAATTCATGCTAGGGCATTTCTTGTAAGTGACGTGCTGCATCGGAACCTGGGTGCAGTGAGAAATGGGCAAGGGTTAGCTAGGGTGTCTCCCAGACGCGATGCACTACAATAGCACCCAATTGCTGTGAGAAGTAGGCAAGAATTCCCACCCCATTTTAGATGTGTGTGGGTAAAGAAGCTGGTACAGGCTAATAGAATTCATATTGCTAGATGGGATATAAGAACATTAACAGGAAAAGAGTATAGAGTCAGTAGATATGATCCAACGAAGGAGAGTTAACATAGCTTGTGTTCAGGAGACCAAGTCGAAAGGGACCAAAACTAGAGAAATTGATAGATATAAGCTTTGGCGTATGGGAAAGCACAATAAAAGAAATGGGGTAATAGTGGTAGATAAAGATTTAAAGGATAAAGTTTTAGAAGTTAAGAGAGTAAGTGATAGGATTTTATTCATGAGACTTGTGTTGGGAGAAGAGATAATCAATGTTATTAGTGCATATGCGTCAGAGCCTCACAGGTAGGGTTAGAGGATAAAATCAACAGACAATTCTAGGAGGATATGGATAGACTAATGCAAGAAATTCTGAACGGAGAGAGAATATTTGTAGGAGGAGACTTAAATGGTCATGTAGGAAAAGAAAGTAGAGGATGCGAGAGGGTACATGGAGGATGTGGTTTTGGGAGAAGAAATGAGATGGGGAAGTTATCCTTAATTAGGCTATGGCATACAATTTAGCTCAAGCAAACACATACTTTAAGAAGAGAGATGCACATTTAATAACTTTCAAAAGTAGATCATACACAAGTCAAATAGATTTCTTTCTAGTTAGGAAGACAGAACAATTAATATGTAAGGACTACAAGGTAGTACTTGGAGAGAGTTTAACCACGCAACATGGGTTCATGGTTATGGATGTTTACATAATTACACTAAGAGATGGAAGAGAGGGAATGAAATTAACAGTTGCCCAAAAACTAGGCGGTGGAATTAAAAGGGAGAGAACAATGTTATTCAGAGATAAATTGATGGAACAAGTGGAATGTTGAGGAGGAAGTAAAACATATGTGAAATTAGATGGTTAAGTACATATTTAGGAGTATCTAGAGGGAAAAGCAAATCGCTATAAGGAAACTTGGTGGTGGAATGATGTACAGAAAGCTATTAATGAGAGACATGCATATTTCAATACCTAGCAAGGGACTAGAAACAATGAAAATCTTCCACAATATAGAAATATCAAAAAGATTGCTAAGAAAGCAGTAGATGAGGCTAAACTCAAGGCTTACGATGATCTTTACAATAGAGTGGGGACAAGAGAAGGTGAGAAAAATGTCTTCAAACTTGCAAAAAAATGAGAGAGGAAGAATAGGGACCAAAATCATGTTAGATGCATTAAGAGCGATGAACAAGAGGGTTTGAGTCGAGGACAATGAGATCCGTGAAAGGTGAAGAAGCTTTTTTTTTCTTTTTTTTTTTAAGAAATGGGGACCAAGCCCATGATTCATTGAAAAAATGGAGGGATGTACACATTTGGTTATTCGGGTGGGCTCCACAAGAAAAACGAGCCACACCTATCATATTACCTAACTGACATAAAAGAAGGAAAAGGAATGCAAAATGTGAGAAAAGAGGAAGAGAGGGCAACAGGCCTCCCATAGAAGCCAAGATCCAGAAATGACAATTGGTCCACTGCTAAGGGCAATCCACCCAAAGAAACAGAGGAAGAGCTGCCAAAGCGACCAAAACAAGAACATGGACCCAAAGCTGCCCAAGCTCAGCAGCAGCTGAATCTGCCAGAGAGACGAACGGCATATCTGCAAAGCTGGCAACCACATAACAACTGCCCACAAGCCATCAAAACCAGCAAGACATGGCCAAGGATTTTACCCAAGCTAGAAATCTACAAAAACTGAAACCAGCCAGCCCACAATAACAGAGGCAGGAGAAATTCTAGCAATCATGGAGGCAACCGAGAAAACCAGGGAAGACTGCCTGATATGGTACTAGCGACAAGGCCATGGGCCCGAAAGTGGCAGAATCTGCCTCCAGCGCTACTCAAAGGCAGAGATTGCAAAGAAACTGATTATCCGATCCCAGTTTTGGGCCTGGAAAGCCTAATCTGGCCCAGACCAACACTATCCAGAAACATGGAGCCTCTAATAGATCTTGGGAGGTCGGCTGGCTGAAGGAAGACGGCGTCCGAAGCCCCCATGTTGGACAGCTTGGCAAGCCCGTCGGCCACCGAGTTTCCTTCTCTAAGTGTGAACGAAGCTGATGTGAAGAAACTATTTTCAAAGGTTATTAAATGACAATCACTCTAAAAGCATAGAGATGAAAGGAACCATATACTCAAACCATGTCGAAGTCCATTGATACTTTCGTCGGATTAGGATATCTAAAGCAAAAGAAGCTTTAAGAAAGATGAAAACGGGAAAGGCCCTTGGACCAGATGGTATACCAATGGAGGTTTGGAAGTGTATGGAAGATAATGGGTTGTTTTGGTTGACAAAGGTGTTCAACAATATTGTAAGATCGAAGAAATGTCAAACAAATAGAGGAGAAGTACCATGGTACCTATTTATAAGAATAAACGAGACATACAATGCTGAACTAATTATCTTAGGATTAAACTTATGAGCCATATTATAAAACTTTGAGAAAAAGTGATTGAGCAAAGACTAAGGCATGAGACGAAGTATTGGAAAATTAGTTTGGTTTCATGATAGGGAGGTCTACCACTGAAGCTATTTTCCTACTTAAACAATTGATGAAGAAATATAGGGAGAGGATGAAGGACCTCCACATGGATTTTATTGACTTAGAGAAAGCTTACGATAAGGCCCCTAGAGAGTTAATCTGGTGGGTCTTGGGATAGAAGAGTTTTGAGAGGATATCTTGACATGATTAAGGATGTGTACGAGGGAAAGTAATATTAGATGGATAACAAGATGAGGGAGAGTAATATTAGATGGTTTGTTCATGTGCAATGGAGACCAGGAATTGCACTAGTTAGATTAAGTGAGTTTATACTAGTTGAAGGCTTTAAAAGGACAGGAGGAAGACCCAAAAAAAAAGTGGGTTGAGGTAGTAAGAAAAGACTTGATGACCTTTTTTCTTTCTTTTAACTCATGCACTCACACCACAGTGGGATTTCACCATAGTGGGTACTCGAACCCATGACTTCGTGTTGAAACTCTTGTAAGTCTTCCACCGAGGCATGAGTAAGGACCCAGAAAAAGACTTGATGACCTATGATCTAACTAAAGTCATGGCCCTTGATAGAGTGGAATTGCAGAAAAGGATTCATGTAGCCAACCCCAATCAGTTGGGATAAGGCCTAGATGACGAAGAAGACAAATGGGACCCATCATTTGGTGATCCAGAATGTTGATCAGATGGATGGGGAATGCCCCAAAATTCTACCGCAATAGAAGCTCCTAACCTTTCATTCTTTATCTTGTTTTACATTGAATGTGGGGCTGTTGCTATATTTATTTCTTAGCTGTCTATTTGTAGGCAACCGCCAAAGGCTTAGGATCTTCCTGCTAGGTAGATTTTTGAAGCATCGCCCATCCACCATGGGAGACGTGAGCCAGCCGTATGGATCACCAAATTACAGGTCTACATGTGTAGAACCAGGGGCCAAGGGAAACCGTACACCTGCAAAAAGCTAATCATCATTTGGTAATCAAAATAAATGCTCATTTACTTGGGATTTGGGACAACACTACAATGGTACTTCACTGTCATTTTCTAAGTTGCCAGGTCTCATCCACAGACGCCAATCCAGACCATCCAAATTGCAGGGCCCATCATGGACTGATCATAGCCTGAAAATCACACTCATCAAAAGATCCTAACCATCCAATTGCTGGCTGACAGATGACAGTTTAGGATGGCCAGCCATTCAATTCTGATAAATAAAATCGGATAGATCATATGGCTTGTTGAATTTCAGGCCACACTCCCTCCACAAGGTGGCCAACAATTAGGACAGTATGGATTTCTGTACCTAATGAGGGACAACTTAAAAAGTGGAGGCGAACTATCATCATTGTCTGCCCTGTGTACTTAGTATCTCAAATAGGATATTGATTACCTTGACATCTAAGATTTCAGTAGGCAAAAGATTTAATTCTTGGACAGAGGCATAGACACCACTTACGATTATGTCTCTTTCACGGATAGCTTGGCCACGCTCCCCCTCAAGAAGCTTCTTTGTGTTGCTGGTATCAACTTTGAACGTTTCTGCAGATGTGTAGCGCAGCTGTCAGTTTACATCATTGCTTCATTAAGGTTTCTTATTGGCTCAATTACAAAAGCTCCTATATGTATGTATGTGGTGAACTTTTTAACATACCCCTCACCTCCTCCAAGAAGATGAAGATATCCAAGGGAAGGGAGGGATGCAGTTCAGTTTGCATTCCTATGCTTTGGGAGCGTATCTAGCCACATTCACCTCTATGCACCACCACACCTGACACGTGTGGGATATCTGTGCCATGCACCTCTACTCCTGGCCACACCAGGAAGATGGGTCCTGTTGTGTAATGACCTGGCACAAGAATCAGACTGGCCTACTCATCAGGAGATCATGACCATGCATGTATGAAAAGAATGGACAGATTTGCCAACAACATTCAACATACAAATGTGACCCACCTAATTACTACACCAGTCTGATTTTGGACTAGGTCATCGACACAGTGGGCCCCACTTCATGGACAGCTCGGATATCCAAGTTGGCATGTGTGGCTGCATGTAGAGGTGAACATAAGCTTTTAGCAACATAGGCTTTTGGAAAGTGAAAACACTAGGCAAGCTATGGATTTGCACCCACTCTTGATGATTCTAGGAGTGTAAACATAATCCATGAACTCTCGTCAACCTAGAGCAAACGGGCCTTGTAAAATTATCATAATTCCACTATCTAGTAATAATAATATTATTATTATGGATATTTCTTGAAAAATCCAATTCTATGGAAATTATTGTTGGTTATGTCAACAAAAGCCTCACATGGTTTGGGGTGGCACAAGTAGAGGTATTCACCAAAGACTTCCAAAACTAATTAATAAAACCAACATCAAGGGGTAACAAATAACCTCCCAAAATAGCTAAACCATATATGGACTACCCAAAAGGGAAGTAAACCAGAACAACAAAAAGATGATGAACTACAAAGCAATAGTCTCTACAAAGGCAGAAAGCAAGAAGATTTTACTAATTACAAATTACAATTGGGCATACATTGACTTACCAAACATTGACTTACCGAGGTCATGGTTATTTATACCAATTAGTTGGATTCCATCTATTCCCAATAAACGGACAAAAGTCAGTTAGTCGGTTATGAATTGCAACTAGCCCAAGGACAAATTTGGTGCAAGTAGTTCAGACTCCATTCCATGATACATGTGTATCAGGAAACCCACTTCATTCTCCACCAAACCTGAGTCGAGTTTCTAAACCATGCATATAGGACTACCCAAAAGGGAGGTAAACCAGAACAACAAAAAGACAATGAACTACAAAGCAATAGTCTCTACAAAGGCAGAAAGCAAGAAGATTTTACTAATTACAAATTACAATTAGGCATACATTGACTTACCGAGGTCACGGTTATTTATACCAATTAGTTCGATTCCATCTATTCCCAATACACGGTCCATTTCCCTCTCATTGTGCACCTTGAGAAAATAAATAAAGAACCAAATCACTTGATTAGTGTGGTTACTCAATGAAGCATTATTCTTCAACCAGAAACCATAACGAATAAGAAAGAGAAACAAGGACTCAAAAAAGAGAATTTTTAGTTCAAAGCAATATCTCGTGGTTAGAATCATCAATGACTTTCACATGATCAACATGCTTATTTAATCTTCAACAATGTATGCAGTATCGATAATATCAGCCGATATTATCGATAGCAAGCTCCAGGGATACAAAGCATCCCTAGAGTACAACTGGAGATGAAAAAATCACGTGTGTCGCTCGAAATATCGCACTGTATCGCAATGTATCGGCCATATCTAGCGATAACGCAAGATATTGTAACTTTTCCCTTTACAAATTTTATTGGTATCGAAAACTATCGTCAATACATTCCAGGAACCACAACGAAACTTCCCAAAACCAGCCGAAATCAGATTTTTTCGACATTTTTCTTCAGATTTCTATCTTCTAACTTGTTTGTGGGTGGATTTTAGTCCATCCTTCGCTTGGATTTGGGAGAAAAACCTACATTTGAAATCAAAATAAGATTTTCTTGCGTTTCTCAAAAGGTGAGTTATTTTACGTTTGGATCCTTTTTTTAATTAAATCATATAAAATCAATGTGAAATCATAAGAAATTCCCAATTCTTCATGTTTCGCACAGAAAATCAAGGATTTCAACCTTCAATTTCGAGATTTAATGGTAGGTGGTCCTATTTGGGGAAAATTGGGAAAAACTCAAAATTTTCCCAATTTCTCCCAAATTACTTACAATCTTGCACTCCAAATATGAAATCAAACATGTATGAGGCCTGATCTACTGATTTATTAAGTTTTTATCAAATTTTAGAATTTTTAATTTTTAATTTATATATATATATATATATATATATATATATATATATATATATATATATATATATATATATACACTTTTTTCTCAAAATTTCACTTTTAACAGTAGTCAATTGAGTTCAATTTCAAAGAATTTAGGAGCATTTGATGGAATGATCATCACGTAGACTCAAATTTTGAGATTTGAGGGTAGGTCCAATTTGGGGGAATTTGAGGATAATTCAACATTACAAGCCCCATTGAGATGGAGATGATGATTACAAGCTACCACGCAACTTTATATGGGTTTAGGCCACAACCAGTCACCTCATTCATAAGTATATTTCTTAATTTTTTACTTCTTCTTTTGCTTTTGAATGAATTGGTTGTGTTTCATAAATGTTTTCTTACATTTATAAATGCTATGAATTCACTTTGAATATAGTTGCATTAGTTCAGTCAAACAATGCATAGCTTAGGACCCTATACAAAGGAACGTATTATGTGCACGTTTTTTTTTTTGAAATGGTATGATTTAAAAGAGTCTATTAAGGTCTTCTTTAACGATCCCTAAAGTTTCATTGAAAAATTCAACCAATGTTTCCCAAAAAGTGTGATACATTACCCGATACAAACGGTATATCCTGTGCAATAACCAATACATATCTGTATCCCAAGGGTGCGATATGTAACGCGATACTGATACTACGAACATTGATCTTCGGGTAGTAAGTTGTTCCATTGTCTTTGAAATACAAAATAAATGTTTAATTAACTGATTAAAAACAAAATCATAAGCTTATACATTATTGTACCCACTAGGAAAAAAAACTCGACAAGGACATGACTCAGCTAAGCCAAGTCAATGCTTCCCTACCAATCTTTTTTGACTTGAAT
>CM073582.1:100590409-100637562 GCA_037074715.1 Magnolia kwangsiensis
TAACCGTACATGTCAAAAATCAGCCATTGGATCGCTGTGCAAGTGGTCCAACTGTCAAATCAGCCCATAAAACAGTGAATTGGGGCCCGCTGGATATCCGGATATACCTCATTTTTGGTCCCGACTGCTTAAATTATATGGTAAACAGGATGGACGGAACGGATTTCCAAGATGCATCACAGTGGACCTTATCTTGCAGTGCACGCGTACACCACAAGAGAAGTACAAGCGCCGCACCAAAACCGGTCAGCACCGCTGACCCGTTCAAACCCGAAGAAAACAGGATTTCACAATCCTGCTGCGAAACAGGGGCTGCGGACGAATCTTGGTGGGCCACCATCATCACACGCTTTGAAGATCCACACCGTTCAGTGACTTCACAAGGTCAAACTGACCACTCCCTGATCTGCGGTCCAATTTTCGTGAACATTGCATGAACAGGAAGTCTCAAACGCAAGAATGGATGGTGAGACCAAAGATCACATGGACCACACCGAATCTGATCCAAATCGAACCATGTCCAAATGATTTTTCAAGGTGAAGCACATGGACGGACTGGATTTTATCTCTAACATCAAGGCAGGGGCCCCATCAACGTTACAGCACAGGAGGTGGCGAGCTCTGTATCGCAGACCAATGAGCAGACGATATTTGTGGCCCACCTTCACTGATCGTTTCGACGATCTAGACCGTCCATCATGTTGGCCACTCGAAAACGCCCTAAGGGACGTTGTTCCTTTGAATGGAATCATCTGAAAAGGAGAGTTAGGAGGCTCCGATCTTGCCACGTAAGTTACCTTCCCGCGCATGAGTTAGCTACATAAATAGCTGCGGAGGCAGTTTATAAAAACGGTTCTCCACCGCTCTCAACTGCTATAAGAAGGGGAGAGAAAGCGTGAGATGGGGGGGGGGGGGGGGGGGGGGATCATCTTAACTTGAGGCTTAAAGTCAGAGACGACAGGGAGATCTAGAGTTTGTGTTTCTTTATTTTTTAATTTTTCTTTTCTTTTGAGAGATTCAGCCATATCATGGTCTGCTAAACCTCTTAGCTAGGGCTAAGAGGTGAAGCATATAGTGAGATGAGAGAATTTATGCTTGTGCCTTTTGTGTAAACTGAATAGATTTTGATTTAATTTCATTATAGGAATATTTTTAGTTTTTAATGATCTGTTGTGACTGAAATTACAATGGATCTGCGATGGCTTTGAGTATTTCTATTTTCTTTCCATGTTTATGACTTCAGGAAGCACTGTTGTTCACCATAGTCTCCTGGGCATGGTCGGATGTCAGTACCCTTCCTAACCTTCATACATGTGATTGGTTGGTAATTAGTTTAATTCTGTTGTTCACCATAGTCTCTTGGGCATGGTTTGGTGATGGAATCCATTCTAATTCATATACCTTTCATCTCTTTGAAAATTAGATCAATGGCAGTTCAGTAAATTCCATGATTCTTGAAACAGGCATAAGATCTTCCTGATCTCTACAAGTGGATCCTCTGAATCCCTAGTTTCCTTTCCTCTGATTTCTATAAATTTTAGATAAATATTTCACAATTATTCCTCAAATTACAACTTAATTTAGATTTCATCTCATTCTAATTTTAGTCCTAGTTAGTTTTAAATTACGTACGGGTTTCAATCCCTTGGGATTCGACCTCGGTCTTACCGAGTTATTACTACATCACAACCCTGCACTTGGGGAGTGAACAGCAAAGGAAAATTAAAGTGTTGAAATTGTGGGTTGTCTAAACACATGAAGAAAGATTGTAAATATCCTAAAACAAAGAACGAAAATTCAGCGGCTTCTTCCAAGGAGGCCAATGTGGTCACATCTAATGAACAATCAAGTGGTGGTGAGGTCCTGTCAGTTTTCATGATTGGTCACTTACATGACAATTATAAAAACCAGTGGATACTTGACACAGGAGCATTTTATCACATGACTCATCATCGGAGTTGGTTTACTAGTTACAAGAAATGCGATGGTGGACAGGATTTTATGGGCAATGACAATGCCTATAATGTTGTGGCTATTGGCACGGTAAGCATCAAGATGTTTGATGGGATGGAGCGTACCTTGACTGACGTCAGGCATGTTCCTGATATGAAGAAAAGTCTGATTTCTCTCAGTGCACTCGAGGCTACAGGGTGCAAGTTCACCGGTATTGATGGTGTCCTTAAAGTTTCAACAGGGTCACTCGTGGTTATAAGGGCGCAAAGGCACGGAAACCTTTACAGATTGATTGGGAGCACTTCAGCAGGTGGAGCGGCAGCAGCTATTACAAAATTCACATCTCTACGTATGTGGCATGCTCGTCTGGGCCACATGAGTGAGCGAGGCATGAAAGTACTTTCTGATCGATGTTTGATTCCAGCTTTTAAAATTTCTGATTTAAATATATACGAGCATTGTATATATGGTAAACAATCTATATTGTCTTTTAAATCTGGAAAACATGTTTGTAAGGGAGTGCTTGATTATGTGCACTCTAACGTATGGGGGCCATCACCAGAAGTTTCCATTAGGAGGTCGTTATGGTTTGTTTCATTCATTGACGACTACTCTAGGAAAGTTTGGATTTACTTCATGAAGTGTAAATCCGAAGTTTTCACCATATTCAAGCAATGGAAGGCAATAGTGAAAAAATAGTCAGGGCAGAAAATAAAGGTTTTAAGGACTAAGGATGGTGGAGAATTTACTTTCACTGAATTTAATGATTATTCAAAGATGAAGGGATCATCGGGTACAACACAGTGCGCCACACACCCGAGTAAAATAGTGTGGCTGAGCGAATGAATCGGACTCTTCTAAAGAGGGTCAGATGCATGGTAAGTAATGCTGCATTGGGCAAGGACCTATGGACTGAGGCCATTAACACGGCTTGTTATTTGGTGAACTAGTCTCCTTCAATGGCAATTTAATGTAAAATTCCAGAGGAAGTATGGAGTGGTCATAAAATCTACTACTCAGATCTACGCATATTTAGTTGTGAGGCTTACTCTCATGTACCGTCAGTTGAGAGAGATAAGCTAGACCATAGAGCCAAAAAGTATATCTTTGTTGGCTATGGCATTAGTGTGAAAGGTTACAGGTTATTCAATAAGGTCACAGGCAAAGTCATCACTAGCCGTGACGTCAGATTCGATGAAAGCTCCTTATTTTGCAAGAATGATCAAAAGAAGCAAGAAGAATCAGAAAGGGTGATCGTAGATGTCCAGACTGACATAGATGATACTCAGGCAGAAACAAATGCAAAGACAGAGGTACATGATCAGATAGAGCAGCCACCTGTGAGAAGGAATCCACCGCATGATCGCAGATTACCGATAAGATATAGGGATGACTCTAATATTGCATATGCCCTCATTACAGATGAGGAGGACCCGTCTACTATTCAGGAGGCTCTTGATGAGCCTGATGTAGGAAAGTGGAAGGCGGATATGGATAATGAAATGGACTCATTGCACAAAAATCACACATGGGAGCTAGTTGAGCTTCCTGTGGGCCGAAAAGCGATCGGATGCAAGTGGTTATTCAAAAGGAAATAGGATAGATATAAAGCAAGGTTGGTAGCGAAGGGATATACTCAGAAAGAAGGAAGCCGGTGGTTAAACAAGTATCTATCAGATTCGAGTTGGCATTGGTTGCCCAATAAGATCTCGATCAGGAATAGATGGATGTTAAGACTGCATTCCTGCAGGGGGAATTGGAAGAGCAGATCTACATGAATCAACCAGAGGGTTACGAAAATAAAAGATCAGAGAAAAAATTTTACAGGTTAATGAGGTCGTTGACGGCTTAAAACAGTTGCCTAGGCAGTGGTATAAAAAATTTTATTCTTTCATGGTGAGTCAGAAATTTACTCGGAGTGAATACGATCACTGTGTCTATTACAAAACACCGAGTGATAAAAAATTCATCATCCTAATATTGTATGTTAATGATATGTTGATCCCCTATCATGATATGTCTGAAATCAACGTATTGAAGACTCAGTTATCAAGGACATTTGACATAAAAGATCTGGGGGCTGCAAAGAAGGTTCTCGACATAGATATTCATAGAGACAGGAAGAGGAGTAGGCTTTGGTTATCACAGGTAGAATACCTTGAAAAGGTATTGATCAAGTAGGAGATGGATCAGGCAAAGCCGGTGAGCGTTCCCCACGCAACTCACTTCAAGCTTTCCTCAGAACAATGTCCTAAATCTAATGAGAAAAAGCAAGTTATATCTCATGTGCCTTAATCGAATGCGGTTGGCAATTTAATGTATGTCATGGTCTGTATGAGACCGGATATTTCACAGGCAGTCGGTGTTGTGAGCAGATATATGTCAAACCCAGATAAGCAACATTGGGAAGCGGTGAAATGGCTACTTCGTTACATTCGAGGTACGAAAGACTACATCTTAACTTTTGAGAAAACAGAAACAAAGTTGGTAGGGTATGTGGATTCTGACTACACAGGCAGTATAGATTCCAAGAAGTCTATTTCAGGATACTCGTTTGTACTAGTGGGTAGAGTAATCAGTTGGATGTCGAAACTTCAGTCCCTGGTGGCTCTTTCGACGATCGAAGCAGAATATATGGCAGTGACGGAAGCGTTTAAAGAAGGTGTTTGGCTCAGAGGCATGAAAAATTAGTTGAGACTTCAGTAGGAGGTCATGCCAGTTAACTGTGATAGCAAGAGCGAGAGCGCTATCAATTTGACTAAAAATTATGTTTATCACTCACGTACTAAATACATTGATGTTCGTCACCACTTTATTCGATAAGTGCTTAAGGAAGGAGGTGTCACACTGGAAAAGATTCACACTAGCATGAATCCAGCAGAGATGCTCACCAAGGTCGTTCCTACAAGAAGTTCAAGTTCTGTGCAACTTCTCTAGGCTTGGTGATGGCGTAAAAGAAGGATGAAGTGTGCACAAGAAGCGTTGATTGAAGCTATGATGCGATAAAGAGATAAGAGAAGAGGTCAAGGAACTACACGGCTGAACATTGAAGACTTGGTGGAGATTATTGTTAGAAAAGCCTTTATTTTTAGAATTTTGGGTTGCTCGACCGGTCGTGGCCCATGCACGACCGGTCGTGGGAGCTACTCAACTCAAAGTCCAGCGAGCTCAATTTTTTTGTGTCTGGGCCCCTTGACCAGTCGTGGGATAGCTTGACCGGTCGTAGGGACCCTCGACCAATCATGCAGTCTGCTCAACCAATCGTAGTTTCGCAGATTCGTTTCCAAATTTGATGCGGACTGTGAAAATTTGAGTTGGGTTTCGCAAAGATGCGAAAGGAAAGTTACCTAAACTATAAATAGGTGTTCCTAGGGCTCTTCTAGGGTATGAGAAATAATTCTAAAGCTTTCTAAAGGGGTTCTAGGGAAATAAAAGGGTGTAGCAAGGGTGAGATTCGAGGTTGTTCGAATCGGGTAAGTCCTCTCTTGTAATTTCATTTCATAGTGGATTTCTATCGCTTTGTGCCGTGGTTTTTTCCCACAAGGGTTTTCCATGTTAAATATCTGTGTTCTTCTGTGATTGCTTGTTACTATTGAATTGTTATCCTAGATCTAGATATGTGTGATTCCACAGCTCAAATCCCCAATAGGTAGATGTCTTCAATCTAACTGAAATCAAGGGTCTATTGATGCCATCGACAGACCAATCAATCCCATTGAGCATATATTAATGCCATCGACAGACCAATCAATCCCATTGAGCATCTATTGACGCCATCGACAAATATGCTTGATCCATTAAGAAATTCCTAAATTTTATCTTTTTCTTGCCAGATAGTCTTAGAGCTGCTACTCGATGTCATCAACTAGTCTTCGATAGCTATCGATTCCATCAAAGGTCTCATCGTCAAACGTACATGGTTTGATGCAAGTGCATATTTTGTTTCCTAATTCGGTTGTAACTTTAGACGAGGGGTTATAAACAGGGGAATTAGGGTGAATTACGTTTAAAGGGCTTCTAGAGAGAGAGAGAGAGAGAGAGAGAGCAAAGCTAGGGTTTTGTGAGGGGATTTTAGGGTTGTACGGATTGGCAAGTCCATCCATCTCTTATAATATTATTTCATAATGGATTGCTTTTCTCTTTGTGTAATGGTTTTTTCCTACAAGGGTTTTTCCATGTAAAATTCATGTATTCTCTCTGTGTTTTATTTGTGTTTGATTTTGTCTTGTTTGATTGAATTCGGGTTTGCTCCCACGCAATCCCCAACAAGTGATATCAGAGCTAACGTTGGGTTTTAAGTTCTAATCTATTACATGTCGATGAAAGAGTCTAACTTGAATGGAGAAATTCACCGGTAAACTTTGAACTATGAAATGTTAAGATAAAAGGCCTTCCAGTTCAGCAAGGATTGCAACATGCATGCTCTCCTTTCTAAGGCGAAGTGTGCATACATGATTGATGAAGAGTGTGATGAACTAGATAGAGGGCTATAACTTCAATCCAACTGTGAGTAGCGGACAACGTTCTCTACAATGTCCTGGATCAAAAGACCGTCACAAGGATATATACAAAACTTAATAGTTTGTACATGAAGAAATCTTTAGGTAGTTATTTGTATCTTAATAAATAGTTATATAATCTTAAGATGACAGAGAGGTCTGATATCAATAAACACATGAGCACATTTAATGAATTTCTTTATAAACTAACGAATGCGGAGGTTAAGATTGGAGAAGAAGATTAAGTATTAATACTGTTAAATTCGCTTTCACCATCTTATGAGAATCTCGTAAACACTCTAATCCACTGTAGGGATGTTCAGATGTCATGAAATGCATGTCAATTGTGATAATTGTCCAAATCTGTACCCGTCAAGCGTCTACCGTATGTAGGCATGGGAAATTTATACATATACTACGTGAGTAGGCTTCCACTAAAGTGGGCATTGGCAACAAAACTAGGCTTCCACTAAAGTGGGCATTGGCAACAAAACTACCAGGAAAACCATCCAAGGAGATCCCCCAGAAACCTATGCACAAGGTGTGTATGCAATCATCTAGAGCGGGCCTCTAGGAATCAGTGTAGAAACGCTATGAATGCATGTAATGCATGCTCAATCCTCTAAGAGAAAACCACGAATTCATGTTATCAAGGTTCAGCATCTCACATAGTTAATTTACATTAATAATTATTTAGAATGTAAATCATAGTCACATGGCATCATAACAATTACATCGGTCATGGCAAATATAGCAATCTCAACAGTTTATAGTAATCATATCCTCCATCTTAACCGTACAAGTATGGGACATGTTGGGATTCACTTACTAATTCATATTAGAGTCAAATCTGTCGAATAGTCATACGCTTGGAAATCTAGAACCCGGATCCCTATTAAAATTATTTAACAATTCACGAATTCAATTAGGTTTTTCCATCAAGTGAGATCCAACCTTGATCAAACCAAGATGACCCACTAGCTTTATTAATTGCTAACTCAATTTGAAAATCAACAGGGAACTATCGATCAATGTAGTCAATCGATCGAGCCAACTTAATGGCCCTCAATCGATCTTCTGATTAATCGACTATAGATTGATGAAATTCAGATTTTAATATCTCAAGTTTCTAGATAAATTTGATCACCTTCGATGGATCGAAACAGGTTGGATTTAATTCAATTTACTCATTGGACATATTTGGCCATTATGGGTCGATGACTTCAATCGATCAAGACCACTCAAGGATCTCCTTGATCGATCGATCCTCGATTCTAATCAATTGATTAAACTTCTAAATTAATACTTTTGGTCACTAGACAAAAATCAACCTACTCAATCAATCAAACACCTACTTCAATCGACTGACCGAAGTCGACTGAGTTTCGACATACAATCCGATTTTTAAAAAATTTAGAGTTTCTTCTCCATCTCTTAACCTTTTAGGAATTCAAGTAATACAAGGGTTAGGTCTAAACCATCCAATTATTTCTCCATCAATAAATTGGGAGAAAACAATGGACCATTCATATCTGAAATATCCGGAATCTAGAACCGTTAGTCGGAACCGTTCTGAAAAATAGACTATCGTTAACAACACTACCCATAGATCATTGTGGACAATCTAGCAGTCAGATCGCTTCCAAATTTTAGGTCATGGTATGGTTTAGTCTTTCTAATTCTCTTATTCAGATAGATCTGGACTGACATGTCTAGATTGCCCACCCGATCCCTATGACACTAAGTCTATGTAAGGCCTTCTTTCTTTCCTCTAAGATCTCTTCATAGATCAAAACAATGGATGTGTGATCCAACTCGTTCATTGTTTAGATCTAGGGTTTACAAAAAAATTTAGAAATGAAAATGGTTAGGGACTTACTGGTGGAGTTTTCTACTTCACAGAGCCCTAAATCTAGAAGATTCCACTAAAATTTTGTAAATTTTTGTAAAAAAAAAAAATACTACATGTTAAATACTGCAGGGTTAGTACATGATCCTGTGGCCTCTCCTACACAAAGGCCACCTCTACCATTGGGTTAAGTTTTTTAATTTTTGTTATTAATTCTAGTTAGTCTAGTCTGATGTGGTTTGAAAAAAATCAAGGTTGTTACTAGAGCTATACACGAGTCAAACTGAGTCAAGCTTGGCCTAACTTGGCTTGGCTCAAGCAGCAGGCTACCCTAGCTCAAACTCGGCTCAACTCGTTCCTCAAGCCTATCTAGTCAGGTTGGCTCAGCTCGTTCACCAACTCAAGCAAGTTCGAGCCGAGCTCAAGCTCGATCTTTTGAGTTGAATTTGAGTTCGAGCCTACAAGCTAAGTTCGAATTTAGGTTTTAATATTTTAAATATATATAATACATAATATATGTAATATATATTACATAATATATAATATATTTAAATATATAAATATTTACAAAATATTTATATTAAGTGAACTCGATTCAAGTTAAATCAATTCGAATTGAGTCAAGTTTGAGTTAAGTTTTGAGCTGAGTCGAGTCGAGCTCGGTCTAGCTCAAACTCGGCTCGAGGTTTTTTCGAGCTAAAAAAATCAGCTCAACTCAGCTTGAACCCAGTTTCAAGCAGAATCAAGTGAGCTTTTTCAAATCAAATCGAGCTAGTTAACGAAGCTAACTCAGTTCGTGTACAGCTCTGGTCGTTACACAACCCACTTAGACATCATGTCTAGTTTTTGAGTTGTTGAACCATGATGTTTACTATTGTTAATATACATCTGTAGCATTCCAGTTGTATCATATAAATGATATTTTCTTATCCTAATACGTGTAGCACGTGTACCATAGTGGGTAGTGCGCATTATACCCTCCTGTACATGTAACGTGTGTATCGTTCAGTAAACACGGCTAGCTAATTTTCCAAACTATATACTCACTGTTTGAGTATGGTGGAATAAATAAATAAAAAGAGAGACCGAACTGCCTCAAATATTTGCTGGTTCTTCAGACGTTGGGGCTCACCTGAGTGACAATTCCTTGTCGAGAAAACAGAAACGAAGGCTGCCAATATCAGCACGAAGAAAAAAGTGAATGAGAGACCCTTTTCCATGAATAGATGGCATCACGAGCGTGATCCACTGATGATTCGCTGATGATCGTTGCTTGCTTGACCCGGTGAGACAATTGTCATTATAAACCTCGGAATGAACGAACACTGAGTGTCTGTCATTAACAATTTCAGATAAGTGATCATAAACGGTGGAACAAATGAGCATTGTCTGTCATTATCAATTTCTCCCGACTGTCCATTACCTTTATATTGGTGTCACCAATCAAAAACATCATGAACTGCTTGAAAATAGCCTAATTCTAAGTGGGGCGTTGAGATTACTGTGCTTGGAATTCAGAGAGCATTTGGAAATTAAGGCGTGTTGGTACCCCATCTAATGGCCATTGTCAGTCATGCATTTGCGTTTTGACGCGTGTTTGACTAGGAAATGCTCCTCTTTCGTAAAAAGAATATTATAAATTACTACCTAATTAGTATTTAATTTTAATCCCAATACTTTTTTTTAGTTTCATTAAGTTATATTAGTAATTTAATATTTTTTAATAAAGTACTTTCCATCCATAATTTTAACTCTAATTAGATCAAGAAAGTTTCTTTTCTTGTTTTGTTAATGACAACACTTATCTTCTGGCAAGAATGCCCTCTTATCAAACAAGTGTCTATTAATCAAAGGGCTCTTGTTTATCAATTCACCTCACCTGTTCAGGGAGCATCTTAGGCCAGTTGTGAGATCCAGGACACTCATAGGCTGGCCCAATCTAGTGATCATGACTCCACCGGCTGATGTTCCAAAAAATATCGGATGATAATTGTTCGTAACCATTTTGGCCGAGCCCTCTTTCGACCAATCAGGTTCATTTACTTGGGATCTATACGGATATACATATAACAGTCAGAGAATTTCCTGCAGATATGTACGGTTATGTCTGGGAGAGTGGAGCCATAACGTATCAATTACGGCTGAACGCTAAAAAGGCGGTTGAGAGAACAAGCGACTGAGCTTGGATGACCATATGACAAGTGGCAAGAGACAAGCAACTGAGCTTCAACGGTCACATGACAGGTGGTGAAAGGAGAGGCAAAAGAAGCATAACGTGGGAAGCGTCCATAAGCAGAGTAATGGTGAACAGTTACCATAATCGTTGAAATGTGGGAAGAATCCAAAATGGCTAGATCAGAGATATAAATAGAAGAATATTGCAACAGAATAATTTGTCTCATACCAAATCAATCAAACCAAATCAATTATCTTTCAATTATCTTTTCAAATTACCAGTTTCTTTACATTCCTTAGTGTAACCATTTACTTTTCAGCAAACAAATTTACATTCTTCAACGTAATTGTTTACTTTTCAGCAAGCACATTTATATTTCGTAGCGTAATCAGTAATGTTAATCAAGTAGCTGATAACTTTTAGCTATAATTTTGGGCTTACACTCATACGCTGGATTCATTTCTACATTGGAGAGGCGATCTTCAACAGTTTGTAGCAGCTGACTGTAAGAATTTCTTTCTTGTTTCACTTAATAAGTATCGAAAAGTCCTTTCATACATAAGGCAAAGGAGTAACCCAGCTTCAGAGAACAAACTCTCACCCTCTGACTATCGCCTGATCCATTTACATATTGAGCGAGTGGCTGAATAGGCGGTCGATCTCCTCGTATCTCAGTCATACTCTGTGTCTGACTATCTTAACATAGGTCATTGTTGTTCGGTTCGAATTGGAGCCGCAAATCCAATTCTTGCACGCCCACATAGACTCTGTGAGAAAACAACGTCAAACAATTTTCTAGCATGCCCGGTGGGACACTATTTATTGACTACCAGTTTGTTTGTAGCCAAAAATGCAAAGAAGAAGTACTCAAATTGGCGAAGCCAAACCCGCGACGCCAACCGCACCACCTCCAGGTGATGATGTGCAGGTCCATGTGCCCCTAAAGGTGATTAATTTGAATGCAAACCCGACAGAAAATCAGGCTGGACCATCCACGTCTCAAGCCATACTCCCAAATGAGGTATCTATCATACTTTGAGATGTTCAAATGAGCATCCATATGGTATATAAATATAGAAGGACCCAAGCAGAGCAATTCCATGTCCAAGCCAAGACTACCAATCGTTACATAGCCATCCAAATTGAAGCTATGCAACGGTTGTTGGATATGATAACAGAACGGACGCCACCCGCATCCCAACATAACGGAAGCTCAGTCGAGAATGCAGTCCCATTACCACCTATGCCACCATTACAACATAACCCACCACTAATCCCTCCCCCAAAGGTTAGGAATGCGCCACCTCCTATGTAAGTCAGGCGACTTAAATGGGAGGCCATGGAATTCATGCTTGAAAATAGAAATCATGGACCTCCAGTTGGATTCAATCCGTTGCAAGGCCCTAGATTTCAAGATAATATTAATCAATTTGGGCCATATCAATCATCGATCGTAGAACCTCAGTGAATCGATCGGGACCAAATAATGCAACTCATTCTAAAGGTTAATGGTTAAGTGTTAGGCCAAAATACTATCCCTATTTATCACAAACCATACCCGAAGTAGATAGATCGACAGCATCCATTGCCAAGGAATTATAGACCGAATTTCACACTGTATTTTGGTGAGCCCGGTCAATTGACTATTGAGCACATTGGCCGATTCACCATGCAATGTGGTGAGTTAGCCAATAATGGCAATCATAAATTATAGTTATTCGTTCACTCATTAACTGTCGCAGCCTTCACATGGTATTCAAACTTACTGCCAAACTCAATACGTATATATAGTTGGCAGGAATTAAAGGAGAAGCTTCATACTCAATTCTTCTCCAGAAACAGGGAAATGAGCATGGCCGATCTCATACAATTCCGACTATTGCCTAGCGAACCATGTGAGAGTTATATTATGCAATTCAAGCGCTGTAAAATAGTCAATACTGAGGCTAAATTCATGTAACTCACACAAGCTCTGCAAAAAGTTTATAGTCACGGAGTTTGCAAATTTATACGAGTTAACTAAAAAAGTTTCTCGCTATGAGGAATTGCTCCAAGAAGGACCTTGACAAACAAATTCATCAGTAGGGACGTACTACAACGAACCTAACTATGAAATTGTGATTGCTGAAGTAGTTGTCAAGAAGCCACTAGTATGCTCAGCATTGGTCAAAGTGGAATTGATCGCGTAAAAGGCTCAAAAGGTGTATACCTTCAATATCACTTTAGCCGAAGAAATATTTGATATATAAATTATTGGCCAGGAAGTTCATTAAGATTCCTATAAATCATAAAGTAACTTCGGCCAATGAATTGTAAAAGATTGAATATTACAAATGGCATGGATGTCGGTCTTATTCAACTAACAAATGTTTTGTTTTCAGGAAAGTCATTCAGGACCATATGGACCGTGGATTATTGAAGTTCCCAGATAAGGAAAAAAGATGATGTTGATCGATACCGATCCATTCCTACCTAACAAGAAGGTGAACATGGTCACAGCCAATATGAGGGACCATCCAAAGCTAAAGATTGATCTCAGCACAGGTGACTTATGAGGAATGAGCAGCCAACCTGTGCAAAGATATTACTAGACCCCTCATCCCCAAAATGATCGTCCTGCCGCCATCCGAGGAAGGTACCAAGGTCCTTGGATCTGCGATCGATGTGCACAGGAAATTGGGTCTCTACCGGAAAATCCTCCTGAAAAGGAAAGCTATCAATCGGCATGCATACTCAGCCTCTAATCACTGTTCGCATTGGGGAATGCTCCCTTGAATAGAAGCTAAACTTCCTGATCCGTTTTGAAAGGTCCCCGTGCTTGATGAGCAAGTGGCAGTAAATGCGGTCGAATCTGTGATCCCAATTGCGGCGGAAAAAGAAATAATAAATAAATAAGCCAAAATGCACAAGATAACATGGCTCCTTCGAAAGATCTCAAAGATGATAATAGTTGCGGTAATTTTTCGGACTACCTCAGCGAAGATTACTTTCTGATAGAGGAGTGGTTAGCCCATGAACTCTCGTCATCTGCAGATGCTCAAGAGAATTCCTCGATTGTTGATCTCTCGACCATACTCGTGGCCAAAAAACACCTTAGTTAGGTTAAAGAAGTCAAGTCTAAAACACTAGGGCGCAGGGTTTGAGTGGTAAGATTGTGTTTGGTTCGTTGTCACCAGTGACTTTCCCTTGTAACATGGTTTTCACGTTGCCATCTAGCTTTTAGGCATGGCTTACTCAACTAAACACAATGCCATGGGATGTAGAAGAGTACGCTCCCCTGATAATCATACAACATGCTTTTTTCTTGTTTGAAGAAAGTAAGGAAGATGAAGTCAAGGTTGGCAAAAATCACAAGTCAACATAGTCACCCTTACGACCAACGGTGCGTCCGAAAGAATAGTTATCAACAAACCCACCAAAGATATCACACAGCACCTTAGGCCACTGTATAAATCAGCCCACTTGGATAGGTGTCCCATGACTAGGACTTTGGTCAATAATAGGGCCATAGTGAATCTGCTGTCACGGAGAATGATGGCTAAGTTAGGAAAAACTTCAGCCGATCAAATCCCATCAGAAGTAACCTTTAATAACTTTGTTGGCCATATCACGAACACACATGGCGTCTTACCGGTTGATCTAACCATAGGAACCAAGACAGTTCTGGCACCATTTTTCATAGTAAACACTTTGTCAAGATATAATAATGCATTATTGGGAAGAGATTGGATCCATTCCTTTACGTGTATTCCATCTTCCCTCCATCAGTTCATGATTTTCTGGAACTAGGATAAGGTTTAAGTTGGTCTCAGCCAATAATAAACCCTTCTTAGCCATATCATATGCCAGTGGAGCTTATTATTACAATGAAGAGGTAGAAACAAGCTTGGACGCCCTACTGGGATCATAGTGAAAAAGAATCCAGATAGTATTGTGCAAGCTATGCCGGAAGTGACTCGGACCAATAACGCTCAGTCGAAGAACATCGTCCCTTATCGGCTGACCGTTCGCTATGTCACTGAGGAGATCCCATGATTAGAACATCAAGAAGTGAAGTCCATGAGGCCAACTTCAAGACTAGAATAAAGAAGCTTGAAGAAAGCCTAAAGAAAACTGATGAAGGTAGTTTGATGAACTTGGCCCCGATAGATGATTGAGTCAAAGAACACAGCTTTAAGCTTAAAGAACTCTCAAAAGAAAAAGAAGATAGTCGACCGTAGGTCCAGAATCCATTGGTCAAAATAAACTTAGGGACAGATCAGGATTTAAAACCAACTTTCAAAAGTAATTTGTTACGACCGCCTGAAAGGGAAATGTTAATCAGTTTGTTCTTGGAGTACACTGACTGTTTCGCGTGGGATTATCATGATATGTGAGGGCTTGATAGATCCCTAGTCAAACATAAACTGCCCATGGAAGAAGGTTACCGGCCATGTAAGCAACCACTCAGGCAAATGATAGTTGAAGTCACCCTCAAGATTAAGGAAGAGATCGAACGACTCCTAATGGCCGATTTCCTCAGAATCTGTGAAGGAAGTGGAATGGAAAGAACTTGATTAGAGGGTAATTAACTCTATCCAATTATGTTTCTCTAATAATATCCTTTATAATGCCATTAATCAGACGGCCACCACGGGACTATGAACGAAGTTGGAAAGTTTGTACATGAGGAAATCTCTCAAACTGTCTAAATCTAAAGAGGTAACTCTATAATCTGAATATGGCGGAGGGGTCGAATCTTGGTGAGCACATTTGTGCCTTTGTATAGGTTCCTAAGCTATTTGCTATCTAACTGAACTAATGCAACTATATTCAAATTGTGCATAACACTAAGTGTATGCAATGATCATTTCATCAAAGTTAAAACACTCCTAAATACTTCAAAATTAGTCTCAATTAACAGCTGGTTGAAGGGAAATTTTGAAAGAAAAAAAAAACATATTTTAATAATTTTTTATTAATTATTAATTAAAAAATAATTTTTATTTTCCAAAAATTAACAAGGACTAAACAAATTAGTAGATTAGCCCTCATACATGCTGATTTCATATTTAGAGTTCAATTTTGCTAGGAATTTGGAAGAAATTGGAAAATTTTTGAATTTTTCCCATTTTTCCCTAATTAGACCACCTATATTCAAATTTTGAAATTAAACAGTATGTAATGATCATTTTATCAAATACTCCTAAATAAGGATAAACCATACACAGTTGAAATATTCGTGGCGCCACAAGAGCTTTAAATTAGGTTAATATTTGTGTTTTCAGTTCATCTCAGTAGGAATGATGTTACGAATGGTACGGATGGCATGTAAACATCACTGTCAACCCCATGGAGGTTTCAATGGTAGAAATTTTCCTACCTACATTTTCCTTTGGTGTAGGCCATTTAAGTTTTTTATCCTACTCATTTTTAGTATTAAGTCCTAAAATGAGATCCAAAAACGGATGAACGGGGTAGATTTCTCAAAAACATCACGTTGGGCCGCACTTAGATTTCCAACACAGGAACTTCCTGCGAAAGGCTTTTGCAGGAACTTCCTGCTCCTTCCAACGGAAGCGATTGCGTCCTACCCCTGCCTGGACGAAAATCTGTCCAGGCAAAGCTCTGTGGGGCCCACCGTGATGTAAACATATTATCCATCTCATCCATACCTATTAATAGATCATTTTATGGCATGATCCAAAAAATGAAGCAGGTCCAGATCTCCAGTGGACCACACCAAAGGAAGCGGTGGTGATAATGACACCCACCGTTGAGACTTCTCTTGAGACTTCTCTAAGGGCCATTGTGATGTTTTTTTTACCATCCAACCTATTCATAAGTTCATGTAGACCCGGATGAAGTGAAAACACAAATATTAGCTTGATCTGAAACTTCTGTAACTCCCAAGAAGTTTTTAATAGTGACTCTTCAATCCCCACTCTGTAGCCCACTTAAGCATTGGTTTTGCCTCATTTTTGGGTTCATACTGTATAATGATTTGTAAATAGGGATGGACGGCGTGGATAAGACGTTTGCATTACGGTGGCCCCCATAGAGGTCTGACCAGACGAATTACCATCCGGGCGGTAGGACGCAATCTGCTTCCCCTTCTAGCGCGGTCACTTTTGATGCGGATTTCCTGCGAAAGCCTTTCGCAGGAAGTTCCTGCGTTGGAAACCTAAGTGGGGCCCACCATAATGTTTTTGAGAAATCTACTCTGTCCATCCATTTTTTGAGCTCATTTTAGGACCTGAGACTAAAAATTAGAAGGATGCAAGACTTAAGTGGGTCGAACTAAAGGAAAAGGTGGGTAGGGAATTTTCTACTGTTGAAACCTCCCTGGGTCGACAATGATTTTTATTTTTTTTTAATTTTTTGCCATCCACACCGTTTGTAATGTCATTACCACTGAGATGAACTGAAAACACAAATATTAGACTGATTTAAAGCTTCTAAGCACAAGGAATATTTCAACTGTGTGTGTTCAATCCTTACATTTTCAGCCCACTTGAGTATTGTATCCTTCTCATTTTTGGCCTCATGTCCTAAAATGATCTCAAAAAACGGATGGACGGATTGGATTTCTAAAAAACATCATGGTAGGTCCCATTTAGGTTTCCAGCGCAAGAACTTCCTGCGGAAGGCTTTCGCAAGAAATTCACATCCAGTGACTTGGGAAGCAAATTAGCTACGGATAGGTTGAGCAGTCAGACTCGTTACTAAAGTGACATCACCAAGTTCTATGGACCCATGCATATTTTATATCCAAACCGTCCATCCATTTGGAGAGATCATTTTAGGTCATGACCCAAAGAATGAGCCACATACAAAGCTTTAGTGGACTCACCACAGAAAATAGTGAGGAGAGTGACGCCCACCATTAAAAACTTCTAAGGGCCACTAAAGTTTTTGATCAAGCTGAGTTTATGTTTTCCCTTCTTTCATGTCTGCGTTAACTTCCAAACAGTTTAGTTCTCAAACAAACATAATGGTGATTCTTAGGAAGTTTCCAATGGTGGGCGTCACTCTCCCCACTATTTTATGTGATGGGGTCCACTACAACTTTGGATCTGCCTTATTCTTTGTTTTATGACCTAAAATAATCTCTCCAAATGGATGGACGGTGTGGATGTAACACATACATCATGATGGATCCCACAGAACTTGACGACGTCAGTTCAGTATCCAGTCACGCTACTCAACCTGTCAGTAGCTAATCCGCGTCCGGTAACTTCTTGCAAAATCCGTGCAGATCGCGTCCTACCACCGCCCCTCTCCAGCTATGAATGGGCAGGAGCTTTGAGTCGTCACGTGATGTATGGGTTTTATCCACACCATCCATCCATTTTTTCTTGTCATTTCAGGGCATTATCCCAAAACTGAGGCAGATCCAAATCTTAAGTGGACCACACCACATGAAGCAGCGGTGATAATGATTCTCACCGTTAAAATTTTTTAAGGCCCACCATGATGTTTATTTGACATCCAACCTGTAGATTAGGTTATACAGACCTAGATGATGGCAAAAAAATAAATATCAGCTTGATCCAAAATTTTGGTAGCCCCGGGAAGTTTTTAATGGTGAGAGTTCAGTCAACACTGTGTGGCCCACTTGAGATTTTGATCTACCTCAGTTTTGGGATCATATCATAAAATTATTTTTAAAAATGTATGGACGGCATAGATTTATCACTAACATCTTAGTGGGACCCACCTAGCATCCCACCGGAAGAACTTCATGTAAAAGGCTTCCACCACATCCTTTGGAGAGTTAGAGAATAGGTTAAAAAGGCGTGCCAGAGAAGGAAACTCACTCTTTCAAACTCATGCATAAAAGCGCCTTCATCTAGACCGTCTGCCTTATCCAACGGTTGACGTATGAACCGGTGCGCAGCTAAGCGTCTCTCTCTCTCTCTCTCTCTCTCTCTCTCTCTCTCTCTCTCTCTCTATCTCTATATATATATATATATATATATATATATATATATATATATATATATATATATATATATATATATATGATTAAGTGGGCCACACATCTCTGCATTGCTAGGGTTCTAAATCCGACAAGTGCAGCACATGGTTTAATTATCTAGGCCGTTAGTCTATCACATGGCAACAGTAGATGAACCATGCACCAAAACTCTACTGGATCAAAAGATCCTCGCTTACAATCTTGGGCCTTTCTTCAGTCGAATGGGGACTATGCTTTCTTTCTTCATTTGTTCACCAGTAGGCCACAAATTTAAAGGTTCGAATTTCCCCACTGCAGAGATTTCCTAGGCCGAGCCTAATCATACATGGACCGAGAAGATCAATGGTCTAATCACCGAATGACTGGCTCTACTTGAACCTTGACTGTTTGAAAAGCTTACTATTTATATACAGTCATGATTTCTACTGGACTTTATGGTTTTCGGCCAAAAATAGTAAGCATCCAATTTGGCCTAACCATGGTATTCTCCTAAATTTTCTAAGCCTTCTTCATGTTATTCACGAATCCTTGAGCTCAAAGGATTTAGTGTTATGATTAAACTAAAACTGATTATAAATAGTAAAAACAAAATTAAAAATGATTTGTGACCGTCAATATGATGGAATCTCAGAAATTCGATGTGGGAAACCTAGTATAATGGGGTTGGGTGTAGCTAAAGTAGTTTCTCCTACCCTAAAATCATATATGATACGTTGAATAACTCATTTTGTATTGCAAGATATGCTTGTTTTGGGGTTTCGACAATCTTGATTACTTCCGCCTCCTATCAAGCCTTCTTTGGTCCATCTTGGACATGAAAGTATCCGCTACCCGCTCTATACATCAAAGACCAGTTGATTGAAGTCGATCGATCAAAAGGTTCAATCGATGGTTATGCATATTTTGTTTCCTAATTCAAGTGTAACTCTATGTAAGGGTTTGTAATTGTGCAAATTAGGGTTAAGCACATTGCAACACGAAGCCTAATGCATTTTAGAACCTGAGACAGACAGAGAGAGGAGCTAGGGTTTTGAGAAAGATTTTTTAGTTTTGCATCCGTAAGTTGATCTCATCTATCATCATTCGTTTTAACAGTGAATTGCTTGACCCTTTATGCCGTGATTTGTTCCCAGAAGAGTTTCTTCACATAAAATTTGTGTGTTCTCTATATTTGCTTTGTTTGTGTTTCCCTATTACAAGATTGTGTAATTTAACTCTAAAGTTTCTTGCACACCCCCAATACTTGGGACACTGTTCAAAGAACACAAATTCAATTTTAAGCCAAGTTATTCAAATCATGTCAGGACTTTTACAGTTCAATAAGTTTTCTATTTATTTATTTATTTATTATATATAGTTTAATTAGATAGATTCTCACATCCCAAATTCCAACCATATCAAATCCCAAAATTTCTCATCGGATCATCAATCCTTGCATCGCTTGGGATCCATCCTCAGTCATCTAGTTAGCTTGAGTACTGTGGGCACCAAAAAAAAAAACTAAACAGACCCAAGGAAACAATGCCACGGCACAAGCAAATGACAGGAATAGATAGGTTCGCTGTGCACCTCGATAGCACCTTGATGGAAAAGCAAAGCACTCGGAAAATAAGGAAGCAGGACATCAATACACAGGCATTGGCAGGACTCCAACCGGGGCCTATGCAGCTGCAAAAACTCTCTTATTTCAGCCAGTATAAACTGTGAAAATGATCGTATTTTTGGATGCCATCTGATTGGCTGGTTTGGAGCATCCCATTAGCATGATTTTTTCAAGACATGATACGACTTGAGTACAGAGGCTTACGGATGCAACTACTTGCATGGAAAGTGACACAGGGATATATGTGGTGAGGTTGAGCACGGTCTTCCTAGGTGATAATTACTTTGAATCCAGGAAGCTTCTCTGGATTAATTCCTCGTATAGATTCCTCAAACCCATGAGGAGATAGAAAGTAAAAATAAATTATAAACAAATTCAAAATAAATTGATTGATTGGTGTCCTATGTGTATATGCCTCTGTTACACCATTAAATAAAGAAAAAAAAAATCGTAATTATTAAAAATAGTAAAATTCTAACACTAATAAAAGTCCTAATTCTAGTAAAACTCTTTTAAATTCTAATTTTTAAAAATAAAAATTATAAATAAACTTTTGCTAGAAGAGTCCTAACATGATTACAAGTTTTTTCTAAAAAAAGAAAAAAAAAATCTAAAACTCTAAAAATGAAAAAAATATTAAAAGAAATATGAATTACAAAAAATAATAATTTTTTCTTAAATTTTTATTTTTGAGCTAAAAACGCACATTTTTTAACGAAACAGACAGACACAATCCACTTTGTGGGTCGGTTCACCTCGGATAGCCTGTTAGAGTAAAGATTGATAGGTTATACGCTCCATAAGAATACCTAGATCAAAAGTTATAGTTAATTTACATTTTACCTTTTTTTGGTCCAACCATGCTAGGAATGTGTCCATGTCACGTCGTCCATCGAAAAGGTTCATGTGCACTTAGCCCACAAGATTAATACTCTTTAAGTAATTATATTATGGGCATTGTGAACTATTTATATTAAGAGCATTATATCCAGAGTTCATTATTTCTAATTTTGTGATCTGTTTTAGAGTTTTTCTTTTATTTTACCAATTTAAAGATTTATTTTTTATTATTGATTTGAAAAAAATAATGCTTTCTTCCACCACGTGCCATTATCCAACCCACCTAAACATCATGTCAAGTGGAGTTTTTGAGTTTTTGGACTATGACGTTTATGATTGTTAATATAAATCCGTAGTATTCCATTTGCATCATATAACCAATTTTTTTCTTATCCTATTCAATAGCGTGTAGTGCACGTTACCCTCCTGTACATATAACGTGTGTATAGTTCAGTAGACACGGCTAGCTAATTTTCCAAGCTACCCATTGTTTGCACATTCTGGAAAAAAAATAAAAATAAAACTAAAAAGGGATCTAACGGCCTCAAAATTTTGCTGGTTCTTCCAGACGACGCGGCCAACCGGACTACAGCATCAAGAAAAATGTGAATGGAATCTATTTGCATGAAAAAATGGCATCACGTGTGTGACCCGTTGATGCTGATGGTCGTCACTTGCTTGACTTGGTGAGATACGTGATTACAAACCTTGGAATGAACAAATACCAAGTTTCTGCCATTATCAATTTCAGATAAATAATTATAAACGGTGGAATGAAGGAACATTGAGTGTCTGTCATTATCAATTTCTTCTTACCGTCTATTAAATTCAAACGGCGGAAATATCTCTGACAGCGGTAATTCCAGAAATTTCATGGGTGAATTGTGAAATCAAATAGGCCCTAATACCACTGTAACCAACTAACTTTGGCAATCTAGATCCAACATCATGAATTGCTTGAAAATAGCTTAATTTGTAGTGGGGTGTAGAGATTGTTGAGAGAGATTTTGGAAATTAAGGCGAGTTTGCTCCGCATCTAATGGCCACAATCGAAGTCATGCATTTGTGTTGTGACCCGTGTTTGACCGGAAGTGGTCCTCTTAAGAAAAAGAATATTTATAAATTACTACCTAATTAGTATGTACTTTTAATCCTAATACTTTTTTAGAAGTTTTTCATTAAGTCACATCAATAATTTAATGATTTTTAATAAAGTACTTTCCATCCACATTTTTAACACTAACTAGATTAAGAAGGTTATTTTTTTGTTAATGACTTCCAGCAAGAATGACCTGTCATCAAACAAATGTCTACTAATCAAAGGGTTCCTGTTTATCAATTTACTTTTTCGGGGCTGATGATCTAGAAAATATTGGGTGATTATGACCATCCACTTGAATTTGGAATGAAATTCAATGTTTAAAAAAACAGTTCACTTGTACGAATTCAGTGGTTGTTATTGGACTGTTAAGATCTACTGATTAATGTGATTTTTGCTGTCTTCAGTGAACAATGAGGCCCATGATTTCAACATCCTAGATTGATAATTATATGCCAAGCATAGGTTAATGAGCTATGAGTTATGGGCTCGCGGCAAATGAAACGCCTAAAGGATAAAAATTCTATAAGGTGAGCTTTATTGATCAATAGTCTAAATTGTCTTAAGGGTTGAATAGTGTGATTGGAAATATAAGTGAACCCCACTCAATTGTGATTCATCTAAAATCATAGAAAGGATGGTGCACTAAACCACATTGTCCCATGTGCCATCTAGGCTCTCTAAATCATGGGGCAGTTTTTATTGAGAAAATCATATAAGGAAATTAGTCATAAGTCGATGCAACGGATGAAATCAGATACTAAGAAAATCCAATCTTACAATCTTCTTTTCAGTAGTCCAATTAATAGCCTCCTATCTGGCTGGGATTTTTTAATCAGTGTGGTTTCTAAACTGGCAAGTTTAAATGGACAGAAATTCATATTACATTCCTAACTACTTGGCAGCCAACAAAAGTAACGCTAAAAGGTGGGCCCCACATCTTGATAATTTAGATAAAGAATTAGGATAGTTTACTTACCCACATAGTTTACAAAACAAGCAGCGGATTAAAAAAAAAAAAGGTTGGCCTGATTTTCTTAAACTTACCACAAGTTTTTAATTTCTGTCCATTTTATGAGTGGACCATCCTGATTCTACGCCAGGGCATTTGCACAGTAGCTCCTGTCTAACAGATGGTTTGGATCTCCCAACTAATTTAACCTCTGATTTTTGAATTCTAGCTTCTGATTTATGTAAGTTTTTTTAAAAAAATAAAAAAGGCATTATCATATCATAGGATAACATTAATGCAAACTAACTTATTTAATCTAACCTCATTAGAAAAATTCTATCCAAAGGTTCCAAAATGAAACTTACCTGAATTGATGATGCAGCTTAAACAAAACCTTTTTAAAAGTTACCCAGATGTAAATTGCATGATAGATCGGCAGTAACTTATAAAAATCACTTAAGAATATTGGATTGATGGTATTTGCAAGATAGACATTTTTAATTGTAGGCGTTCAATCCCCACTCTTTTCTGTAGTGGGGTCCACTTGAGCTTTGGATCTTTCTCACACTTTGGCTCATGCCCTTAAAATGATCTCTCCAATGTACGGTGTAGATACAACACATACATGACGGTGGGGCCCATAGAATGTGGTGACGTCACTTCAGTAGCGACACTGCTGCTGTCGAGTTCAGTACCTAATCCGCGTCACTGAGACATGGCATCTACAAAGTGCTGACCGGCTCGATGAGTGGTTCCCGTGTGAAAGTTTCACACGTATGAGACTTATGGGTAGAAAAGCGTATTGAAGCTCTTCACTCGTGCCTATATATATACCCTTCATGCTTTCTCTTCTTACACATTCCAACTCCCAATTAGCAATGGCTCGCCTCTCTTCCAAAAACCCATCATTTCTTATGCTCTTCCTCATCTCATGCTGTCTTCTTTTTCAATCTTCTGTCTTTGCAAGTACCCAAAAATGCATCCATCAACACTTCTCTGCCTTACTCGACTTGAAGAATGGCTTTGACTTCTATCCTTCCAGCTTCTCTACTCTTTCCACATGGAATTCAAACAATACCGATTGCTGCTCTTGGGAAGGCATCACGTGCGATGGAGCCACTGGTCACGTGATCAGCCTCGACCTCAGTAGCTTCCATATCTCAGGTCGGATTGATTTTGAAAGCCTCTTTCATCTTTGGAGCTTGCAGAGGCTCAGCCTCGCTGACAATTACTTCCATTCCTCTCCAATCCCTTCTGGGTTTGACAAGCTCATCAGTTTGACCCATCTCAACCTCTCTCGGTTGTATTTTTATGGCCAAATCCCGCTTGAAATATCACTCTTAACCAGTTTGGTTTCTCTCGATCTTTCTTTCAATTATTATTACAATGAATCCGGGCTTCTAACCCTAAAACTCGAAAACCCAAGCATTGCAGTACTCTTCCAAAACATGTCGAGTCTGAGAGAATTACACCTTGACAGTGCAAACTTCCCAGCAGAGGGTAGTGAGTGGGGCCAGGCCTTATTCTCCTCACTCCCTCGTCTCCACAAGTTGAGCTTACAGTATTGCGAGCTTTCACGCCCCATCCATTCTTCCCTTTCCAAACTCCGTTTCCTATCTGAACTCGACCTCAGCTATAACAATCTCACATCTGTGATGCCCAACTTCCCAAGGAATCTCCGCAAGTTGAGTTTACGAAATTGTGGTCTTTTAGGCCCCATCCATTCTTCCCTTTCCAAACTCCGTTTCCTATCTGAACTCTACATCAATGGAAACAATCTGTCAGGACCATTACCATCCTTCCTTGTGAACCTCAGCAAACTAGAGTACTTGGATCTGTCATTCAATAGTTTAAGCGGCCCTATTCCTTCTTCCTATGGAAACAAGCTTCTGAATCTCGAAGTGATCATCTTAGGGAGTAATTTGCTTAATGGGACCATTCCATCATCATTGTTTTTGCTCCCTTCGTTACGGATGCTAGATCTCAACCGTAATGAATTGGGTGGCCGGCTTGATGTTATCCACAATGCCTCTTCTACACAGTTGGAGTTCATTTATTTGGGTGACAACAAGTTGCAGGGAATGGTGCCGAGCTTTATCTTCAAACTTGCGAAGCTTAGAACCATTTCCCTTTCTTTCAATAATTTCAGTGGTGTTGTGGAGCTAGGGTTGTTTCAAAATCTCAAGAATCTCTCACTTCTCGACCTTTCAAATAACAACTTGTCAGTCAAAGATGGTGGTGGTAATTCTTCCTTTTTCGACTTCCCCCAGATTATAGAATTATCACTGCGTTCTTGCAACATGAGAAAGTTTCCAAATTTCTTGCAAAATCAGGAGCAGATGCAATCTCTGGACCTTTCCAACAATAGAATCACGGGTGCAATACCCAAATGGATATGGAAGGTTGGAAATGAGACTTCGTATTATTTAAATCTTTCACACAATGCTCTCCAGAGAATAGAACCACCATTTTCCCGTGTTCCGTTGAGTAACTGGGTTGTTGTCGACCTTAGTTCCAACAGGCTAGAAGGGTCACTTCCAATCCCGTCACCCTCTACCTCCTTCTTCTCTCTTTCCAATAATAGCCTTAGTGGAGAAATCCCTGTGGCAATTTGCAACATAACATCCCTTCAAGTCCTCAATCTATCCAGAAACCGATTAACTGGTTGGATTCCGCAATGTTTGAGTGAAATCAGTAATGTCCTCAATGTGCTAAATCTCCGAGGAAATGCATTTAACGGTGCCTTGCTTCAATCTTTTAAAGAAGGATGCAATGTACAAACACTTGATCTCAGTGAAAATCAATTAGAAGGCCAAGTGCCAAGGTCTTTGGCTAATTGCACAATGTTGGAGGTATTAAACCTTGGAAACAACAAAATAAATGATACCTTTCCTTCATGGGTAGACGCATTGTCCCAGTTGCGCATTCTTGTCTTGAAATCCAACAAATTTTATGGCCCCATTACACTTCGACAAACAAATCAAAGCTTCCGAATGTTGCAGATCATTGACCTCTCTTCCAATAGTTTTATGGGTGGTTTGCCATCTAATATGTTTCAAAACTGGAAGGCAATGATGGAGGAGGACAAATCTCAATCTAAATTCCTTGGTAGAATCGTAACTTCGTCACAAAATACGATATACTATCAAGACACGGTGACAGTAATGATCAAAGGACTAGAAAGGGAACTAACAAAGATCCTGACCATCTTCACAGCAGTTGATCTCTCCAACAACTATTTTCAAGGGGATATTCCAGCATCTCTAGGGATTCTCAAGTCACTCCGTCTGCTCAATATGTCGCACAATGGTTTCACAGGCCAGATTCCAACATCACTTGAGAACTTAACGGTGCTCGAGTCATTGGATCTCTCACAAAATTATATCTCAGGTGAGATTCCTTGGCAACTGACAAAACTAACATTCCTCTCGGTGTTGAATCTTTCACAGAATCACCTTGTGGGAAGCATACCGCAAATTAAACAGTTTTTTACATTCACAAATGAATCATTCCAAGGAAATTCGGGATTATGTGGACCACCGCTATCGAGAAAATGCAATGCACCACCATCAGTAATACCGACGTTTGAAGTTGCACCTTCAGAATTGAACTGGGAATTCATGTGGATAGGATTTGGAGTCGGATATGGAGCAGGAATGGGAGCTTTTTTCTGGACTCTAGCATTATGGACAAAGGGAAGCATTGAATACAACAGATATATAGATCGGATGCTTTCATTAATTTTTCCCTCTGCAATATTTGCCCCAAAGCGACGACCATAAGTGCATTTAAGTTATGGCTATTCATGGTGCCTAACTTGTCTGGTTATTCATGGTTCCTAGCTTGTCTGAGCAATGTTCGAGCATGTAGGCTGTTAGATTTGTTTGGTTCAATCTTTGTCTTTGTTATGATTTTTTTTCTCCCTAGATAACCTTAAGCTTGTTTGAGAAATGTACTCTCATAAGTGATGGCTTCTTCTTTTTTTTCTGTGTTTTTGTGCGTTGTGCTGGTTATTTTTCATATCAATAAAATTACAGGTGGTGTGCTCCCACCTTTCTGTAAAAAAGAGAGAGATTAAAAAAAAAAAAAAAAAAAAGTTGGTGATAGAGAGACTAGGTCATTAAATCGTTTGTCATACTGCTTATGTTTGAGTGCCTAACTCTACAGGCATGTTAGATCAGCATAAGGGAAAAAGAAGAGCTTATTGATGCATGGAATAGGTACCCAAGTCGTTGCCGGGTTACATATCATTCTTTTGCTATCTCATTTACAGCCCTGCATACTTTTAACTTTTTATACCTTTGCTAAGCTCATACCTCTGTATAACAAAGTTCGTACACATGCCACACATTTGCTAACGTGGCATGGTGAATCCGAAATCCAATCTATTCATCAGAAAGGCACCACCATATTCATTCCCTAGTCCAAGAATCTGGTTGATCCACTTTTAAGGTGAGCCATAGTTTATGGATCTGGCTGAAATTTCCTAACCCCTCTACCAGGATCCACCACCTCCTCGACTTAGCTAGAGATGTACGGTCCTGACAGGGGATCTATGGGGCCCGCTGTAATATGTATGTTTTATCATGTCATCCATCCATTTTGACAGATCATTTTTTGCCATAATCCCAAAAAGGAGGCAGATTGAATGCTCAAGTGGACCACACCTCGGGAAGCAATGGGGATTGAATTCCTAATGTTGAAACTTGAAAACTTCCTAGGTCCTACCGTGATCTTTATTTGCCATTCAAGCTGCTCATAAGGTTACATAGACCTCTATGAAGGGAAATCATAAATATCAGCTTGATGCAAAACTACTGACTCCCCCAACAAGTTTTAGATAGTAAGCTATCAATCCCCCCAAAAAAAAAAAACTTTTCGACCCCCTCTGCTTCCTGTGGTGTGGCCCAAAATGATCTTTCAAAATGGATGGACGACCTCAATAAATATATATATATATATATATATATATATATATATATATATATATATATATATATATATATATATATATATATATATCACGTTCGGCCCTATAGATCCTCTGACAGGACCATGGTGAGGGTAGTATCCAATCAGCACGCCCCCTCCCTGCGTTCCCAATCTTGGGGCCACATGCTTAGTGGACCAGATTTATTTTTGAGAAAACGTGTAGAAGGCCGGACCAACCCAATGGATGAATTGTATCTTGCACCCATGTTGCATGATGGCAACATGTTTGGCTGTACATGAGCTTGCTTAGCAAATAGGACTATTTGCAGGCATGGACAGTTTTGAGGGCCAACACATGAAACTAGAGGTTTCTGTGCTTATCTCAAAGTTTGGAATTTTCGAATTTCTTACCAGCAGTAAGAATTTATAGAGCTAAAGTGAGAATGTATATGGCACCTATCCCTAAAAAGGTAGGTCCCACCTTAAAAATTATTGGGCACAAAAATAATTTTATAGATGCATTTATATACAGTGTTATTAACTATTTAAATAGCTTGAGCGAATCCGGGGATCCACTGGTGTCCAAATGGATCTCGGACTGTGGGGCCAACGGAAGAGAGATGTATGTTCATTACGTAGATGATGTCCACCCACTTGGACAGATAATGTAAAGTTTGGACGGCCTGCATGTCTTGAAAACACATCAAGGAGGGCCCCACTGTTGGGGTTCCTTAGCCACCTCAAACAATCCGATGATCCATATAGCCCCCTAATGCATGGAATCTATGTTTAGGCCACAATTAGGGCACAATGATGGTGGCCCACTCACTCACCAACCCTTAGATGTGTGCCGATTGAGTGGGGACCACTCATTCAAATAATCGAACCACAGCTTACGGCTGTGAGTAGAGGACATGAATGTCAAAATCGGTACCCTGTCGTGGTGAACAAAAACCAATTGTCAAAATTTGTCTTGGAAATTTCATCATCTACGAAACATGCGAACTCGTGTTATCATGTAAATACATCTTCATCCAAACGTCGCAATAATCTATTACCTTACCTTAGAATTCGAAACCCCAAACAAACATGGCCTAAGACTTCCTCTTGCTTTATTCCATGTACAGCTATGACTAGCACTTAGTACAAGTCATGGTTGAGCCCTGGGCCACAGATCTCTCTGCTTTGGTTGGGTTCTAATTCTGACAAGTGCAGCACATGGTTTAATTATCTAGGCCATTAGTCTGTCACATGCAAACCGTAGATGAACCATGCACCAAAACTCTACTAGATCAAAAGATCCTCACAATCTTGGGCCTTTCTTCAGTCGAATGGGGACTCTGCATTCTCTCTTCATTTGTTCACTAGTAGGCCACAAATCTAAAGGTTTGGATTTTCCCACCGCGGAGATTTCCAAGGCAAAGCCGAATCATGCATGGACTGAGAAGACCAATGGTCTGGATTACCGAATGACTGGCTCCACTTGAACCCTGAGTGTTTGAAAAACTTCAAACTCAACAAAACTGGGGGAAAAATTCATGTAATAGTATAGAAGAGCATACACACTATTATTAAAGGATTTTCCTGTTGATTACAGAGTGCGGGTGGGGGAACATTTGCGAACAAAACACAAGCATGGTCCACTTTAGTTTCAAACCAGCCCATCTTACGCTTCTGCTCCAGAGCACTTCACTCTCCTAAATACAAAAGGAAGAAACTCCAGTCAATATCAGTGATTAAATAAGCATCGGTCTAGCTACTGGACTGTGCGTGTTTGCTGTAATTCACTAATCATCGCAGTTCATCCACGGAAAAATGGCATACATGCAAATGCCCATTGTGGATGGGAGTAATCTATAGATCACATTGATTGGACAATTCTAACTGTCCATTGACGGGCATCAAATAATGTTCAGAAAAAAAAAAAGGGTCAGTAATCTGATTTCAAAGTGTTTGTTTTTTCAGCCATTGTTTTTGTTGAATCTTAACAGCATCTAGGGTCTATTTGGGTTAGGGATAGCACAAATTTGGAATTAAGACTAACCCTTATTTTAGTGGCTCCATGCCCTCCACGTCAGAATCACCGCTCTTTCCTCCTCTTAATTGCAATCATGGAAGTCCTAGAAGAAGAAGAAGAATAAAAAATTTATAAAAAAAAAAAAAAAACATACAATATGCAAAAGTGACAAAAAGTGCCTCTGTAGTGCGGCAAATTTGATGTGGAGGGCATGGAGCCCGCTAAAATCAGGATTAGGCTTAATCACAATATTGCGGGATCCCCTGTACTTTACTGGACTTTGTAGATTCAGGAAATTGCAATGATAGAGACTAAAAATCGAGTGAGTTTGAGGTGGTGGTAGTAAAATCAGGGTACTGACTAATTGGTGGTAGAAGACATCCCATGGAGAGAGGGAGTAAAAGGCAAAGGTTCAGATGGATCCCCACCATTTTGTAATTTGTGTGATGATGTCCACTTTAAACAACGGAATACACGTGAATAATCCAGATGGTCCGAATCATGAGGCCCATTATAGATGAGTTACACTGGCCTAATGATCCTAACCATCATATCGGTGGCTACTGAATGGATGGTTACAGTTAAAACATCCAGTAGTCCAAATTCAATGAGTGAAGTAAGATGGTTAAGAGACTCAAATCAATGAGAACTTGGCTATGCTTTTCCTATAACAGGGTCCAAAATTTGGGTGGCCCACAATTTACTTTATGCTGCATGTATGGTGGATGCCACAACTTGAGAAATGGTGTTGAACTTTCACAGGAGTCCAGCCCCTGCTGCTGTGCTTAGACTATGTAGTGCAACTACCACAAATTACTAAAATTTGATGACTCATACTTCACAGGCAGCATGTGTTCTTTGTCAATCCAGAGCATCCAAATTGTGGGTCCCACAATGGGTGGAGCACAGACCAAGAATCATGGATTGGATGATCACAACAATCCAGTTGGTGGCAGTGAAGGGGACAGTTGACAATCCAAATTTAACAAGAAAAATGCAATGGCTAAGAGGAGTCATCAGTGTCATTTTCAGGCTATGTTCCGACCAGAATAGGGCCCATGATTTGGACAATATAGTCCTGTGCAACTGTGTATGATAGACGAATTGCCCACAACTGATGGATTATAATCAACACACCGGCTCTAGGCCCCGCTGCAAAGGTGGAAATCACGATCATGAACGAAATTCCAAAGAGTATTTCTGATAGTCCTAACTGTGGAAATATATTTTCAATCAAAGTCACAGCTTCATCACTTAAAAGGTATAAATGTCTTCTTTATCAAGGTTTGTTGTCTTGAGTCTATTCAAATTGAGTAAAAAAAACTTGACCAAGTTGGAACTGATTTTTTTTCTTTATCCTATTAGGTTTCATATTTTCATCAATTTATGAAATTATAATAGTTATTAATTAATCAGAGGCTTTAACTTTAAAGTTCAGCTTCAGTTGAGTCTTCAAGCCAACTTAACCAGAAGAATTTGGAGTTGAATCGCATCAATTATCTGGATTTTTTAACCAAGGGAAACAGTCCAATGAACTCCTGGAAGATAAACAGGTGAAAATCACAACAGTACTGATTACTTCGAAAGAAAATTTTCAAAGAACATCTACTGAAATAACTCTTTTCTAGGTTGAGATCTTGGTGACATGGGCACTTGTGTTAAAAGAAAAATAACAACAGGCATGAGCAAGCACAAAATTTCAAGATGTACAGGATTCTTTACATGTGGAGCCCATTTTTCCCCACTGTGGATGCGGAAATCTGTTGGATCTTCCAGGTGGAAAGTCCCCAGCCGAATGATCAGTGGACTAATTTCTGTTGAGTGTGTGCCATGTCTGTAATTTATCGCTATTTTGGGCTGTTGATCAGTGTTCGAAATATCAAAATTTCATTACATATTGCATCCTTGGGATACAGATATGTATCAGTTATCGCACGGGATATATCGTTTGTACTGGGTAATTTATCACACTTTTTGGAAAACATGGGGAAACATTGGGAAATGGTTGAATTTTTCAATGAAAAAAACGACCTTAATACACATTTTTAAATCATAACATCTCAAAAAAGAAATACCCATAATATGTTTCCTTTGTATAGATTCCTAAGCCATATGCTATCTGACTAAACTAATGCAACTATATTCAAATTGAATGCATAACATTTAGAGTGTATGTGATGTTCATTTCATCAAAGTTCAAACACTCCAGAATTCTTCGAAATTAGTCTCAATTAACAGCTGGTTGAAGGGAAATTTTGAAATATAATAATATTTTATTAATTTTTTATAATTATTAATTAAAAATTGATTTTTATTTTACAAAAATTAACAAGGACTAAACAAATCAGTAGATCAGCACTCATACATGCTTGATTTCATATTTAGAGTGCAATTTTGCTAGGAACTTGGGAGAAATTGGGAAATTTTTGAATTTTTCCCAAATCAGACCACCTACATTCAAATTTTGAAAATAAAGCACGTGATGTTCATTTCATCAAATACTCCTAAATACTTCGAAATTAGTCTCATTTGATAGTTGGTTGATGGAAATTTTCAAAAACAAAATAAAAAACCAGTGGATACCAAAATCAAAGCTCCAACTTCATTATTTTTCATGCAAAACTTGAAGAACCAATGGATTTGTAACCATTTAATACTCATTTAACATGATTTCAACCAAAAAACAAAAAGGGAGAGGGGGGGGGGGTTTCAGAAATTGAAAATGCTCACTGGATCGAACATGTGGGATATATCAGCACTACCTGTGTGTTTCGTATCACACAGGTGAGATACAAAATATATCGTGGGATATCTCGGCTGATATTTAAAACATTGGGATAAATGTCTTCCTTGCCAGCATGAATGGGATCAAATGTCAGAAATTTGTACATTTACTAATTTGTAGGACCCTATAATACCTCCCAACTAAAACCCATGGAGCAAAGAAAATACGTTTTTGCACAATAGGCATACCCCACAAAGCTTTTACCGTGTTCTTTTGTTCAACCTTGGCCATCATGCAAGCATTACACCATCCTGCTATGTGCATCAAAATCACCACCTATGATGGCTTTTGCTTCCGAGGTAAAAGAACTGAAAGAGAAATGATTAAGTTTTTCTTCAGTCTAATAGTCATTATAAAATAGACAACAGAATTCAAGATGATCACCTTCGCTTAATCTGGAACATCTTTCGCGAAGAAAAATTCCAGTCGGATCTATATGTTTAATGGAGAATAGACTTTGAACCACGCATTTTCCCCTGCAGGAAATCAGTGTCACGACTTCATTATGGGAAATTCCTGGTAAAATAATTCCACAAATAAAAGAAATATTACAAGCTAGGTGTATATCCCTAAAATGAGGAACTGTGTGACCCCTGACCCAAGGATACACGGAGCCATGTGCAAGTGGGAACAAGTTCAGCAATCAGAACATTGGTAGAATGGGACCAATCCTGGATGCGTTATGCCACAAATATCCCAGATCCCAAGATCTTAACCCTCCAAGCTTTGGTCCCTTTTTCAGTTCAATGAGGATATTTGCCAGTAACTGGGTATATCTTCAGGGCATGGTCTCAGCCACAGATTGAAGAATTAGAATGGCCCAACTGGGTATATCTTCAGGGCATGGTCCATCCACTGTAGGGTTCATCAGATCACCAGTATGGTAAATAAATGTGGGCCTCAATCATGTGAACAAAGAAGCCGAGGATATTATGCATACCCTTGGGTCAAGTCATATGATTCATTGATAGAAATATATGTCCAGTTGTATTGATAGAATTTAATACATCAATGATCTCTCATATACTTGGCAGATATTATTTGCGAGAAATTTCGGTTTTCACCTGGCCCACAAAGGGATACATTTCTTCTCAGATATGTCATTGTTATCATCCTCTTCTTCTTCTTCATTGTCTGAACCTTGATATGGAGAAATTACATATGACTCCAGCACCTTGATTCCTTCAATGAACGAGATGCCATCTTCAGTTGCCTTATGTAAATTATCTGATGTGTTGACCACCTACAAAATCAAGTACCAAGAAATGTGAAATAAGAAATATATAGAACATTCAGACATGGGGCGCCTACGCAACAGCCCCTCTGTCAAGCTCTCCCTTCTCTCCCTTTTTTTTAATCCCAACAAGGAG
The DNA here is from genome assembly GCA_037074715.1 of Magnolia kwangsiensis. Classification (NCBI taxonomy): domain Eukaryota; kingdom Viridiplantae; phylum Streptophyta; class Magnoliopsida; order Magnoliales; family Magnoliaceae; genus Magnolia; species Magnolia kwangsiensis. Next base: position 100,624,445 of record CM073582.1, read on the forward strand.
ATTATCAGTAACTGCTTAGGATGGAAAAAATAACTTTTTGGATCTGGTGAAATTCTCAAGGTGCTCTAACAAAATGAGCCCAAATGCCCCATGTGATACAATCATGCAATTGGTGACCACTTGTAGATTGGCCTTGCTTCACTTTTGACCTGCATATCTTACAAGTTGGTTCAATCAAGGAATGGTACCAAATCTCATACAAGTTTGATGTTTCACTGTGTGTGAAAAATGCTTCCTTCATCTTCCATGAAGGGATAATATCAGCATTGCTCTTTCATAAAAGTGCACTCAACAATGGATCATCGGCCACGATACATACACGGTGGGGCCACCCCTTGAATGACTTGAATCTTGCACAGAAATTTCTGCACATGTTGACATCTTTATGCCGCCAGGGTTCATGTAATTCCTAACTATCGGTTAGTATATGCGTGTAAGTAAAATGTCAAGTTGTACAAAACTATGAAGAAGTGATGCTGCAGGACATTTTCTTGTGATCACTAGTTTTGTAGCTTCTACATCCATAGGATTCTGAAAACCATATAGAGGTATGCAGAATATCAGGAAGCAATGACTAATCATTGTGGCATATTCTAGGAAGCCATGGCCACTGGTTATCCAACACCTGCTCAAAATAACTTCCAGAGGACGTAAATGGCAATATTTGCTGAGCCCACGCACCCTCACATGTGGCAACATGGCACATGCATGGGACGTCCAAACAGTACCTCATGTCGATAACCTGTCACAAATAACAGTCTATTGTGCTCATCAGACATGCACAAATGTATGTTGAATATGCACCCTTGGGATTTTTTTTTTCACTGCTCCATTGTTTACCTGCTTTTCATGTCTGTGCCTCATTTTCTGTCTTTGTCACCTGCAAGATGGACCGCCTGATGCATGACAGGATGGACCACAAATTTAGAACAGTGGCTGCATGCGTGGAGGCGTGTGTGGGCTTAGTAAAGCATCGTAAATAGTTCATCATCATCTAACCCTTATACCCTTATTGGTGGCTACAGATTCCTGTACATCTCCTTTATTCTTATAAATAGTTACCTTTTTAATCACTGATCACACAGTTACTGCTCAATAATATGCAAGTTAAAATCATCAATAATCTCTTACCTTTTCAATATGATTAGGCTTGTTAAAAGCCTTACGATTTTCTTGACTACTGCTTCCTTGTATGGCATTTCCCATCATGGCATTGGCAGGCCTTGCTTCAGATTCCATCCTTATTGTACACCCGGCTCCTTCCCTTCCTTTTTCTCTTTTCTGCTGCTTTCTTGCCTCTTCTGCTAATTCTTTCCTCTTACGCTCCTCATCCTATAGAAGATAAAATGGTAGTCAAACAAGCAGTAAAAATGGGGGGTGGGGGGGTGGTGTGGGGGGATGGGACTCAACATCAATAATTAACTTGTTGATGGAAAAAAGATCTTACAGCAGCTTTTCGACGCTGCTCTTTCTCCTCTTTCTCGGCCCGTACTTTCTCCTCTCGCTCTTTCTGCTGCTTCCGTGCATCTTCGATACACTTCCTTTTCCTTTCTCTCTCCTTCCTTTCTTCTTCTTCCCTCTCCCTCTTCCTTGCTGCCATAACTACTACTTTTTTCTTCTTTTCCTCCTCTTTCTTCTTCAGCTCCAATTGTTTAACAATTTCCTGCTTCTCTCTCTCAAGCTTAGCAGCTTCTTTCCGCATTTTACGCTCATTTTCTCTTTTCTCTTCAAGACGTTTTGCAGCCTCGGCAGCCTCCAGGGCTTTCACTTTAATGTCTCTCTTCCCTATAGAAGAATGTAAAAAGTGTCAAGCTATCAAGTTACCACCAAGAAGCACAGCTGTATACTCCACATCTGTACACGTGCCTAGCAGCCCAAGCTAATCCATCAGGTCAGGTATAAAAGAAAGTAGTCCAAATATATGTAGATGTTCAAACAAGATCATTTCATGATGAAACCATCGGATCCAACTATAGGGGTAAGATGTGTTTGTCTAACAATTGGTATCAACGTCATAAAATGTTCAGATAACTAAATAATTTGGCTGCTTCAGCACAATTACGATAAAAGGGTGGCTCTTCTAAATTATTAGCAAGATGAGTATCTCTATCAATGTTGTCAAAATTGTTATCATATCGCAAATCATAATAGGAGTTTGAATCGAATCTAATCACAAATCGTATCGTAAATTGTAGGATGTTTTATGATTTTCTTAAAATATGAAAAATATAAATAAACAGAAAAAATTAAAAATTTAGCAATCATCCTTTTACCTGCAATATGCACCAAGTAATACCATGTCATGATAATGTTAAAGGATTCTTATCTTTCCTTTTTTTTCTCCTTTCAAGAAATTTTCCTTAAAAACATACAAGGATCCTTTTATAATGTATGTTCATGTTACCTCTCTTAAATGTAGAATCATATTGGAAAAGCAGCATTTGATTATGTAGACCGATCAAAGAAGAAATTTTGATTTCTAACCATCATTCCACAATAAATAAGTCAACATGATTGTAACCATCCATAAAAACATTCTAGATAAGTCATACATAAATTTGGTGTTTCAACTAGTTAAGAAGTAAGCCATCATAAAAGGGGGGAAAAAAAAAACTCTATAATTTAACGTTGAAGAGAATATATATCATTTAATCTCTTCTAAAGAACAAAATAAAATAATTTACCTTTTCTAAACGATTCTTTTTTTCTTTTCCTTTTTTTTTGAAAGGTTTTTTTCTAAATGATTTTTAAAGCCCAAACCAATTTTAAAACATAAAATGAAAGTCAAATGAAGCTTAAAATAGAAGAACTCAGTTATAATTCGAATCATATATTGGGATTTGAATCGTAAATCGTAGGATTCATATGAAAAAGGATTCAAATGTGGGATTCAAATCGTTTTGCGTAAGATTCGACTCAAATTGTATATCATAAATCGTAGGATTTTGACAACACTGATCTCTATAATTATATTACACCCACGTGTATGCATATGGTTAAAAATAAAACTTCCTAAATTCTTTTTATGCGCCAGTAGATTAGCTTTAGTTACTCACACGTGTGCCTAAGATACCTGGATAGGCAGAAACTTGTGTCTGTTCAGTGTACTGGTTTCGACATGGCACACTGTTAAAACCAGCATGAATCATGCTAGGATGTGCTTCATCTGAATCCTGTTTTATTAGCTTCAGTGTTTTCAAACACCTAAGAATTTTTTATATGATAGTCATACACATAAGAAATCAAATGAATGCTGTAAAGCGCCCTATGGAAATAAGTTATGTAGACATTAATATTCCATTTAAAGTTAGCAAGCCAGAAGCCTGAAACAGTAATAAAACTAAAGTTTATGTCAAGGGTGAAATTGTGGGACTAAAGGCAAATATGAATATAGTATGCCATGAATAGGATAGGTGTAACCGTGTGCTGTCCAAAAATTTGGGAAATGGAGCATTATATCCTCGTTTAACATATCATGTCCATATCTAGGCATCATAGTCACACACCCAAACAAGCAGCAAAGTTGAAATCTCATACAACTTGCTAATATTGGATAATTACAAGCTGAACGAAATATAATGGTTATGAATTATGATTTCCATTTGAATATCCATATGGTATAATATCACTATCAATATGAATGCATTATGGTTCTAAAACATTACTGAATCTCCCAAGAACCTATCCATGGCTCTCACTTCCTGCTTGAGATGGTTATGTGATCCGTATAGGAAGCAATGGAAGACTACTTCCCTTCAATGTATTAGAAAATAGAGATGCGAGAGAGAGAGAGAGAGAGAGAGAGAGAGAGAGAGACTCAAGAAAGAGTACAGCTCAATGTCAATTTTTCTTGCCTTTTTGAAACTGATTTGCCCAAGTTGTTGTGTATCATTGTGTCCTTTTCATAAAGGTAATTAAAGAACTGCTAACAATATCTTTTAGAAATGGATTTACTGTATCCTTGACACAAAGAAGAAAAGGTAATCTGCCTAATAGAAAAAGAAAAATTTACCTGTCAAAGCTGCCGCTGTTTGTTGTTTTTGCTGAACAAGTGGGATGAACGATGAAATGTTAGAAACAATGTTCGTAGGCTTGCACCTGTTCTCTGAGAAAGTTTGGCTTCCCTTCTTCTTGCTTGCTTTCCTTGATAATTTTGGTCTACTGAACCTGTTCTTATGATGTTCAGTGGCCTTTCTTGCATCATTTCCAACTAGTGAAGGACTTCGGTTCTCCGTATCCTCATTCTTATATTTTCTACCGTTTTCATATCCATTTTCAAGGTTTGTCCTGCCACCCTTTTGTGCCCCGAGAGAGTTGAGTTCCATGTTCATGGAATCTAGACTCCCCCTGTCAAAAAAATTCCCAGCAGCAGAATCCAATTTCGGTGACTTGTGATATTTTGAGCTCACAACAGCAAGCGCTTCTCTCTTATTTGGAATATTTTCTTTCCTTGAGTTGCTTCCTTTCTGGAATTGATTCACCACCTCATCTAGATGCATATTTTCTTGATTAATGGAAGTATCTTCATCAATCCGGAAACAAGTAAGTTCTGGATTTTGATTGACATGTTTCTCCGAACTAGTACTCCAGCAAAGTTTCCCAAGAGGGGGGCTATAAGGAGGTCTAGTAGCATCGCACCCATATTGAGCACTAGAAGAGGGCAGGCAATCAAAATAAGATCTTCCCAGCAAAGAACCATCTCTTTCTGTTCCAACGCTGCAATAACCATCAATAAGCTTACCATCTTCACTGTCATTAGGTTGCTTAACATGACCCAAATTGAACAGACGAGCTTTCCTCAAATCTATGTGCTCCAAAAGCCCATTAGGTAAAGATTGGCAGACATCTGGCATTGTGTGCATTTGATACATTGATGAAGGATCAGACATTGGGGTTAGCATACAAGTAGATCTGCACAGCTGCTCAAGAGTGCTAACATGTTCTTTTGTTATGCTTGAAAAATATTGATCATAAAAGTTAAATCCTTCACAAACAACTGAGGGTGGTCTATTCTCAGGAGGCACACTAACACTAGACCCCTCAGACTCTGGCATGGTTTTGTCAACACCAAGCAAATCTAGATCTTCAAGATACGAGGACCTTGCTGAAAAGGATGAAGACAAACCAAGCTCTCCAAGGGTGGATTTGATCTCTTCCATGGTTCCTTCAGGAGAATCAGACATCTTTGGCCCTTCCTGTCTTAGCATACCACCATTGAACCCCTCAAACTCTGGAATGGTTTTGTCAGCACCGAGTAAATCTAGATCTTCAAAATATGAGCTAACTGGATAAGATGAAGACAAACCATGCTCTCCAAGGGTGGATTTGATCCCTTCCACGGTTCCTTTGTTTGAATCAGACATTTTCAGGCCTTCCCCTCTAAGCCTACCATCAAAACAGAGAAAATCTAGAGCATCATTTGAAGTGCGCTGTCTTTTGGCATCGAGAACAGTAGCAGGTTCTGCTGTTTCCCCTGCATCCTTTAAGCAACATGGTGAATCTCCATCTGCTCGACTTCTCACACTAATGTCAAGGGAAGCCTCAACATGGGTCTCTTTAGATGCCATGGTTCCACTTTGATCTTTCCCTTTCATCTCAGTATCACCCTATCAAGCACAATTTTAAACCATAAAATCCTGAATCCGAGTTGCTTTAATAGGAGCAGGAAAATATTCGATTCAAAACAGAAGAATGTTTTGGTCATACAATAAAGAGGTTAAATAGCAAGGCATACTAATAAATATTTGCAATAATCTACCAGAAAATTACTTTAAAACTGTTAGGCATGCTTAGAAAGAAGAAATTCATGTTGAATTTAAATGGCGAGAAGTATAGACTTCTCTTACTTTAGCATTGTTACATACTTAACATTGTACTCACTAATAAGAAGATAGTACTTTTTATTCAACAAAAAATTCACTTATAACCAAATCGGGCAGTTTCCTTGGGCCTGTTTAGATGCACTAACTGAAAAGGGGGTTTCAAGCCTGCCTTTTGTGCTGACTCAGCATCTTTAGTGCCTATTTTGACAAGCGGAAGATGAGACAGAGGTTTGCAAACTGCGTCTAAAATGCACAACACCAATTTCTGTTTAGATCGAAACGGTGTATAGTATAGGCCTCAAACAACCCTTTGACAGGTGCATCCAAACGGGTTCTTAATGTACTTGGACTATTGATAAATTAAAAACGATACCTCGTAGAGTCAAAGTTACCTCATTGTCTCGTAATATAGAGAATGGTAATTGCAGCTTCGGAAATGTTCTGGTTTCCTTTGTGATACGATGTTTCTTATTCCGATGCTCCTCTGCCCCATGGCTCTCAGTGATTACATTTGATTGTTCAACTTCCACTTCATGAGATATAGGGAAATGCTGACACTCCAGGATAACCTCCGAAGCATCTTCTGAACTTTTTGATTGTTTACTGAGACAGTTCTTATGCCCCTGCAGAAGTGGTATAACTCTTCTTATCCTAGGAGAAGTATTGAATATGTTATCTGATTGCCACTCAGTCTTTCTCCTCTTATGCATAGGCCATGAAGATTGACATGCATTACATGCAGATTTTGCCATTCCTCCGGACTTCCTGACAGCATGAGGTCCATTTGATTTTGAAGAATGAGGTTTCTTACTGTAACTAGTAGAGCTCCTTAGGAAGTACGCAGCTTCTTGCCTCTGAATTTGAGAACCCTTTGGTGTAATTTTCTGCCTGAGAACACTTCTCCTTGCTGCATCTGTTGCAAATGTAGCTTCTTGCATCTGAATTTGAGCACCCCTTGGTGTAACTGTCTGCCTGAGAACACTTCTCCCATTTGCTGCATCTGTTGAAACCAAGGAAACCCTACTGTCTTGAGCTTCCAAAAACATGTCAGGTTTTCTAGGGACAGGAAAAGCAGTACCATCACTTAAATCTGTGCTTGTTGATTTTATCAGACTGTTATTTGCAGCAGCTTTGAATTCACAATCTTCTAGCAATGTCTTAGTAGGTTCAACATGCAGCTCACCAATATATTTGTGATCAGCAACACTTGCTGTTTGTGCTACTCCTGGCAGATTGAAATCCACTGCACTCAGCAGCTGGCTTCTCAATGAGTTTTCTCTACCATCCTCCTGCAATGGAGATAAATCATCGGTAGTTATTTGTGTCTGGTGGTTTGACATTCCATTACTTACTGGGGATGTATCACCTTGAGCAACCCCACAAACATTCTTAATAGAGATAAACATTCTGTTCTTCAATGACGAAGTAGAAAATTTTGAAGGCTTGCAAGTAAATGATGCACGGGAAACATCACGTTCATCTTCCTTTGTCGCTAACAATTCAAGACTTTCCTCTCCTTTCCTTTCATCAATCAAAGTCTTCCCAGCTTCCTTTTCTCTGTTCAAAATTTCTATACTCTGCAAAGCTTCTTCCTCCTGCATGAACCCATTTGCCTGTGGTACTTCCTTCTCCAGAATCAGCTCATCTGCCTGCAATAGTTCCTTATTCTGCACCAAATCATCTACAGAAACACAATTCATTTCCTGGAAATCCATTGTCACAGTAACTTCCTTCGATGATTGAGCAGGCAGCAACTCACTAGCTACTTTAGGCAGATTGGAATCCATGACACTCTGCAGCTGGCTTCTCAATGGGCTTTTTCTTCCATCCACTTGAGAGGGAGATAGATCATTGGTTACTACTTTGGCCTGGTGGTTTGACATACCATTGCTTACTGGGGATGTATCACCTAGTGCACCCAAACAAACCTTTTTACTCAAGATGGACATTCTGTTCTTCGATGATAAAATACATAAATTTGAATGCTTGCAAGTAAATGAGGAATGGGAAACATCATCTTCAGCTTCCTTGTCTCTGTTCAAATACTCTATCTTCTGCAAAACTTCTTTCTCCCACACAAGCTCATCTGCCTGTGGTACTTGCTTCTCCTGCACCTGATTCCCTGCCTGCTCATCTGCCTGAAATAGTTCCTTATCCTTCACCAGATCATCTGCAGAAATACCATTCATTTCCTGGAAATCCATAGTCTCAGTAACTTCGTTTGATGATTGACAAGGCACCAATTTGCTAACAGCTCTCATTTCCAAAGAAGTCTCCTGCTTTTCTTCTTCCAAGAGACGACTACCAGCCAGCATCAAACTGCAGTCTTCTATGTCATCAAAGACAAGCTGCTTCGGCTCAATAAAGGTGTCAGCATCAGTAGGAGGCCTCGAGACAATAAATGCCAAACCAACTTCACTGTTAGCACTCACCATCTTCAACTCAGAACAAACAGAGCGGGCTGCCTCTGGTGCACCTGAAGCAAGCTCAGTCACTACAATTCCAACAGTGCAAGCTTGTGGGTGAATATCATTGACATCATCAGACTGGATAACTTTATTCACTCCATGCTTTGATAGAGCAGCCATGTCAGCACCTGCTTCCTTTTGGGGTTCATCCCCTCCGACTTGGTTTAAATGTTCTGCTGGTTTCAATGATTTGTCAGCATAACAAAGTTGCCTAGTGGATCTAGGCTGCGTAATTCTCAAATTATTTTCACTGGTGATTTCTGAGGAACACTTTGGTTTCAATGACTCCATGACAGAAGTAGACTGCAAGCAAGAAGTTCTGGACCTTGTAACTCTACGAGTATATTCATTGGCAATATTTTCCTTGAGGGAACGCCGTTTTGTTTTTGTTCTAACACTACTTCGGAGCTCTAGAGCCTTCTGCCTTGATCTGGACCGTTGGAATCTCTGCAGTGACTGATCTGGTCGAAAGAAAGTATTAGAAGCTTTTGCATCCATCTGAACTTGAGGAGAAGCTGGAATAGGATTTAGCTGAGGAACATCATTTGGGATATATTTCTGGCCACACTCACTATCATTGAGTGAGCTCTTCGGCAGCAATTGATCTGAAGTATCAGCAATTTTAGTATCCATCTCAACTTGAGGAGAAGCAGAAATAGGATTGAGAATCGGAACTTCATTTAGGATATTCTGGCCAAGTACATTTTCAGTGAGTGAGCTCTTCAGAATCGTTGACATGGGATCTGGTTCGGAATGAATCTCAGAGGTTCTTCCATCCGTCTGAATTTGAGAAGTTGATATAGGAGGTAACTCAGGAACTTCGTTTACAATAGATTTGTGACCAAGCTCATTGCCACTAAGTGAGCTCTTCGGTACTGCTATTGACCTGTCCACTGTGTCAAAACATTTATTTGAACCACAGGTTTCTGCAGCTGAGCTGTCAGAAAGTCGCCGATCATCTCCCTTAACAGTGTGCTTGCTGTAAATAGTGCAGTTACCGGTAGATAAAGGAACAGGACGTGGCCGCGGTGGTGGGAATAGGAGGCCTGAAATCAGCTCTTCTTTCTTCAACTCTGTCATGAGATTAGTGATTTTGGAGAACATGGATTAGACAATAGCAGAAAATGAGCATCAAGCACACACCAGAATATCTTGATTTTGGGCAAACAGTAAAGAAGGGCAAGGCTAAACAATTTTGAATTTCAGTTACCCGATGCATACAAGGAAAGTTTTGCAACTAAGACACAGGTATTCGACAAGACAACACCAAACCATGGTTCGACTGTCTTTGGTAGTTGTCTTTTTTGTCGAACAATAATGTAATTTTTTAAAAGATGAAAATCAAACAGCAAAAACAGCTAAAAGAGATCAGAAGATGAGGGATCATTAATCCCAAGAAGGGATACATCAGCCCTCATTTTTTTTCCATTTACTATCTACTATTTTTTTGAAACATTGGTGCAGACCCATGGGCCAGATAGGCCCACTGTAGGGCCTAACCCACTTAAGCCCACTATATGGCCCCACGACGTGCGCCCATAGCCGACCATAGGCCCAACATGTGTTGTTTTTTTGACTAATTATTTACAGATATGGGGGCCTAAATCAATGATTATAATTTACTATTTTTGAGAGATATGAGGGTTGATTTAAAGATGCAATTAAAATGATTGAAGATATAAGTTGGTTTTAGAAATATGGTTACTTTCCATGTTTGCTTTTTTTAGGCTTTTACCATATTAAGGAATATTAAATTGGTTTGTAAAAAATTGTGATTGATTTTCTTAGTTGGAGGGATTTCAATCAAAGATTCATTTAAGATATAAAGAGAGTGGTAGTGTAAGCGTTAGTCATTCAAATATTTTTAAGTGTGGTTTTTCTTTAAGTTTTGTAAAAGAAGAGGTTGATATCAATAAAAGTTCTCTCCTCTCTACTCCATTGTTCTTATGACTTCCTTTTTTTTCTTTGCAACTTAGGCATCGAGATCTCATTGACTCAATAACCAGATTACACCATTTTGGTGTCAGAGAAAGGTTGTCTTTAAGGATGTTTCGACTCTACATCATCCTCTATTGGCTTCGAATGGGGTGATACCAAAAGAGTTTGTGCAAGTAACTCAATTGATCCGCACACTCATAGAGTGAGTAGATCAACTCATGCATGCAACAAGCAACCTCACTAATAAAGCGCAAGAGCTCGAGTGTGGAGGGAATCCGAAGACCGAAGTTAGATCAACCAAGGTATTCAAAATCGGTTACATAACGGCCATAATGGCCATTACGTAACAGTAACAGTTATAACCGTTACACATTACAGGGTCAAAACGGCCGTAACGGCTATTACAGAAAAAACAGGTCGTAAAGGCTCTGTAATGGTCCCGTAACGATCCTATAACAGTTTATTTCAAAAAATAAAAAGGGTCGTAACGACCGATACATGGGTCGTAACGGCCGTTACGACCCATATCATAACGGTAACAATGGTGGCCGTAATGGCCATTATTACCGTTTTGCAACACCTTGCTACTAACACTCGATGGGGACAATACAAGCAATACTTGATGAAATGCAAAAACAAGCCCAATTCTAAATGCACATGGATCACAGGCGACAAATTGAAATATATATACATACATATATACATGCATACATACATAAATACACATATATATATATATATATATATATATATATATATATATACATAAATATATATATATATATGTGGATTCGGACCTCTACTATTTGTATGAAGCATCTAACTCGTTGGAGTTGAGTTCTTTCTAACCTAGGGGGAATGATGTAAACCCATGGCCTAATTAGGCCCATACAAACCCACGGTAGAGTCCAACCCACTTGGGCCCATATAGACCCACTGTATGGCCCAACAAGATGTGGGCCCATAGCCCACCATAGGCCCAACATGTGTTGATTATTACAAATTTAGGGGCCTAAATTAAATATTATAATTTACTATTTTTGGAGATATGGGGAGCTCATTTAAAGATGTGATGAGGGTGTAATGGATATGATTAAAGATATGGGCTTATTTTAGAAATATTGTTACTTTCCATGTTTTCTTTTTTAGGTTGTTACTATATTAAGGAAAATTAGATTGGTTTGTAATAAATTGTAATTGATTCTCTTGGTTGGGGGGGATTTCAATCAAATATTCATTTGGGATTTATAAAAGGAGGTGGTAGTCTAGGAGTTAGTCATTTGAATATCAATAAAAGTTCTCTCCCTCTCTACGCCATTGTTCTTGTGAGTATGTTTTTTATTTCTTTACAATTTTGGTGACAAGATCTCATTGACTTGATAAGTGAGTTGCACCAAACATCTCATATTTATGTGGATATAATTTTATGAGCGCTAACATCACAAGCACCTCCATAAGGACACATGGCACACTTGAACAAAAACCAAACCCCTCATTTTGCAGGGGCCAAAATGGATGTAAGAAGCACAAAATATCACAATGTTTTCTTCCAATTAAGGGTCTGTTTGATTTGCTAATAAGTGTTTTTGTGTGTATGTGCGCGCGCATGAGAGAGATTTTGATTTTGAAAATCACTTTTTTACACTTTATGTGTTTGGTTAGCCACTTGATCAATCAATTTTACAAAAATAATTTTCCAAATCTATGCCTTTTTCCACAACACCTAGCCTCTCATTTCCTGCAATTGTTTCCACTTCTACAAACTTTGTGGAAAAGCACTCATAAAATTGAAGATCCCTCTCTCTTGGTGGAAGGTGTTTTAATTACACATGAGTGTAGAGGCATAAACCAGCACACGAGTGTAGAGGCATACACCTGCACACATGTGCCATCATGGCACATAGACCCTAGATCAAATCCATCCACTAGTTGGTCTTACCATGTTTTACCTAAAATTAACTTGGTCCACTCAGAAGGTGGGTCCCCATATTGGAAACAAGTGGATGGGTTAGATAAATTCAACCAAGTGTTTTAGATCTATATATTTGTTTTGCAAACTGTGGCCCACCTAACGAGCGGTCAACCTAATTCTTAGGTAACACCTGGTTTCATATCGCGTAACGGGGGTGACCGTTTCATTTCAACACCTACTTCATTCATTTGTTTCACCATATCATGTTAAGTTATGACTCCAAAATGAGATAAATCTACAGTATTGAAAAACCATAAAGGCCTTTAAGTAAATGAAACGGTCACCCCCGTTACGCGATATGAGGGTGAATCAGTCTATGAAAAAATGGGTAGTATTGGCTTATATGGGTCGATACGTAGTTACAGGCCAATTCGACCATAAAGGCCCCATTTTGAAAAGAAAAAAAAAAATCAAATTTTCTCTTGTTTTAGCACTTCTTTATTCATTTCAATCTTGAAGGAAGCTTAGAAACTAAGTTTGAAATAGATATAAGATTATTTAAAAGACTAAAACACAAAATTGAGTGTGATTTGATGAATTGAAACAGAGTAGACCATGTTGGAAAATATTGGAAGGGGTAAATTATCATTTTTTTCTTTTTTCCTTTTTCGTTTTCTTTTTTCATTTTTCCATCTTCATTTGTTGTAATTATATGTAATGGGTCCCAATCCACCATATTATGCTTTACTTGTGTTTGGAACTTAAATATAGTGATTACATAACGGTCTATAATTGTGTCATCAACTCATCGTTACTCATATATAAAGTTATAATCTTAATTATATATTGATATTAAACATTTAGAAGCCTAAAGGTGAGAGTTTTAATGTTTTAGAGTTAGTCTCAGGTTAATAGTATTAGGCAGCCCAAGACAACATTCTCACTAAAAATGGCCCCTTACACCACCAAATATTTGTT